>CM029677.1:22248429-22676467 GCA_017311315.1 Dendrocalamus latiflorus | reverse complement strand
GCACAACGTTTCGCCTGCCAGGAGCAGGGGCGAAGCCAGGGGAGGCTTAGTAAGGCTCGAGCCTCATCTCCCTCGGCGGCGGATCCCCCGGGTGAGCGCCCCCTCCCTCCGGCGGGTGAGCTGTTGGCGGACGGCGACAATCACAGAGGCTTTAAGCTCAACAAGCAACAAACAACAAATTCACAGATTCACAAGCTTAAACTTCAAGTGGCAGCCCATTTCCCTTAAAGAGACCCAGCAAACTATCTTATTGGCCCACGAAAACATCCACTTCCCAGGCGGCGGCAGACCCAGAGGAGACACAGATTCACAAAGCACATTCACTGATTCACAGATTGAGATTCACTTCCCAGTCCAGATTTGGCGGCGCCGCGGCGACCCGGTGAGAGGACTTGGAGCGGGGCGATGAGGGGGCTGAGCCCGGGGCAGGGGGCCAGACCGGGGCGGCGAGGGTCGAGGCGTCGCCGACGAGTCTGGGACGACGGACTCCGAGCGAGGTGAGGAGCGGAGGAGCCGAGGAGCGAGGCGAGGCGGCGACTCTGAGCGAGGCGAGGGGCGGAGGAGCCAAGGAGAGCAGCGAGGCGAGGGCGCGAGGCGGATTCCGAGCTAGGCGAGGTGGAGCGGAGGACGGGAGGAGCGAGGCGAGGAGTGAGCGATATTTGCGCTGCTGCCGTGCTGCGAGTGCGGGCGAATCGAAGATAAAGGGGGCGGAGCTGCGAGCCTACGTGAGTGCCGAGTGCGGCCGATCCGCTTGATGTCCGACGAGTGTCCAGTGTGGGATTGTCAAGTGTAGTAGGTGGTTGCTTTGCTTTCACTCTAGATTAGTACCCAGACACTGTGTAATAAGTATTATTTAAAAAGATCAGCACTAATGCTGCACTACGGTGGATATTTATCTCTGTTTCTTGCAGATTTGGGAGATGTCTACTTGGTGGCGAATGGAATCTCCCCTGGCTTCGCCCCTGAGTCGAAGTGTCGAACAGAGAATTGAGGATAGGGGCGGCCGACGGATTCCAGGAGTTTCAGAGTAATTTTTCTATACTTTTTTTTTATCAATTTAGTATTTTAGAGTTTAGATTTTAGACCAATAATTTATTTATAGATTTTGCTATAATTGTGATTTATAGATTTATTTATAGATTTTGCTATAATGGTGATTCATACCTAGGTGATTTATTTCTACTCTGTACTCATAGCAAAATAATTATATATTATTGGGTATGCGCTTTCTATTGTCGAGGTACGTACTTTATATTTCTCTGTTTTTCGTTATTTGGCTCTAAGACTCCAACTGTATAATTTCTGTATGAATTTGAAATTCTATAAGAGTATAAGATTATATTTGTGTCAACTTAGTTTAGTCCGACAAATATTTTAACCCACCTTCAATTTTAATCCTGACTTCGTCACTGGCCATGAGTATTGAAGGCCTCTCACATTCCAATTTAGAATTACGCAGTTTGATCTTGACGTGGAGAGAGAAGAGCAGCTAAGGAGCAAACATCAGGACGAATACACACCAGCCCGGACTTTTCCATTACCCCAAATTTCCACCAATCGGTACACCTAGCAGGATAGTAGATACGAGAAAATTGATAAAATGCCACTCTTTTGGAGTGGTTTTGATAAAATATCATCCTCTACATGGCAATTGTTAAAATGCCACCTAGTATATGATCAACTTTATGATTTGCCCTTTTAGGAGATTTAGCCATTTCTTTTTTGTTTTTTATTTTTTCCACCAAAATTGTATACAAAATTACCCTAATACCCTTCTCAAAATACCACTACTCCTCAGACTCATCTCCCTCGCCGATCCATCTGCTTGTCCCTCTTGTTAGGCGATCAATAATGGAAGTTGTTTCCTCCATCTCAAGGTATGCGATCAATAATAGTTGCATACCAAGAATTCTTACAGCAGATTGCCCCCAAACACAAAATCATCTCCCCTGAATCCTGACATATCTCAGATTTAAATTTTTTTCTCACTCAGATTTAAATGTTTTCTCCAACTTCCCTTCTCAAATGCACAATTCATGATACCACTCAAGAACACAGCTAACGAACCAAGGGAGCAGATAAGTAACAGGACAACAACTCAAGTATAGAGTGCATCCAGCTCGGCCCGGCCGGAGACCCTTGCCGCGGCCTTTGCAGGGTCGACGCCGAGCTCCGCTTGCGCCGCATGACCCCGAACTCCACCGGCCTCGCGCCCACCGGCCACGTCACCACCACGCTCGCCGCCTTCCCCCGCATCTCGCACTCCGTCATCACGGCCGCGCCGAGCCCGTCCACCACGCTCCCCGGCGGCGCCAGCGACGCCACGCCCCCTGGCTGCGCCCACCCCTCCCCGCCCCCGCGCCGCCCTGGTCTCCAGCTTCCCCTCCACCGGCTCGTCCGCGGCTAGCCTGCCCCTATACGCCCCGCTCCGGACAGCGTCCAGGACCAGCACCTCCTCCGGCTGGAGCGTGGAGAAGAGGCTCTTGGCGGCGGCACGCGCGCGGTGGGACGGGACGGCGCCGTGGGCAGCGGCGAGGAGGGCGTCCCGTGCCGGCGGCGGAGCGGCGGCGCCCTACGCCCTCTCTGGAAATGCAGATGGATCGGCGAGGGAGATGAGTCTGAGGAGTAGTGGTATTTTGAGAAGGGTATTAGGGTAATTTTGTATATAATTTTGGTGGAAAAAAAATAAAAAACAAAAAAAGAAATGACTAAATCTCCTAAAAGGGTAAATCATAGAGTTGATCATATATTGGGTGGTATTTTAACAATTGCCATGTAGAGGGTGGCATTTTATCGAAGCCACTCCAAAGGAGTGGATTTTATCAATTTTCTCAGTAGATACAAGTAGTGGCCAAGCCCCCGAGGAAGCAACAGCATCGTTTCTGGGAGCACAGGCAGGTTGGTAGAGGCCGAACGCGTCCTCGGCAACGGCTACTCCTACCAGGCCGAAGCATTGGGAGAAGACGGTACAGGACACAAACTTGACGACTACACCACGCAAGAGACCGGAGGGAGACACATCCTCGACGACGGCAAGAGAGAACAAAAGCGACTCGGTGGCGACGGAGTGGGGCGGAGTTCTTCATGAGAGTGGGGGGCGGCTTACCAAGCCGCGGTCGCCTAGGCGCGAGCTCCATTGTTTGACGTCCCTTCCTTCAGGCCCAGCGGGGTGCTGGGGAGGCGGTAGTCCTCCACACCAAGCCCCACCAGCGCAGCGATCGCTCTGATCACGTACGGCCTCCGTGAGTGGCCGGCCCTTCGAACAGCTTCGGGTACCTGCGAGCATCCTCCTCCATGGTGTTATCAGTGAGCACTCCTAGCCTTCGCTTGAGTAGTTCCTGAGCCTTTTCTTCCATGGTGAGCTTACATGCATTCTTGGGGGCCAGACGTGCACTACGGCGTAGGGTCAGCCCCTTCTTCATGGCGCCTACTGCTGTCTCTGGTCTACTCTTGTAGGTGTGCAGCAGGGGAGGCGCGAGACGTGTGGTGACCTCTGAAATGAACTGAGCCAGCTTGTAGCCTTGTGGCTCTGATCGGTTGGCCATTGCTCATCTTTCCTCATTAGCTTAAACTTTGGGTGAACTGGCTGGTGCATGAAATTCAATATGATATCAGAGCCAAGAGGTCTCGAGTTCAAGACCTGGCTGGCGCAATTAAAAAAATTAATTGCAGTCCACTTCTATTCTACGTATTAGGTCTAAGAGAGCCTACATGTGAGGGGGAGTCAGCTTAAGCTTTTGGGTGAACTGGCTGGTGCATGAAACTCAATACTCTAGAGGGGAGTTGATGGCGCTGCTGCTGGCAGATTGGGTCCCTTGAACAAGGGACGGATGGTCTCACATCAACAGGTGTCTAATAATGATCAAACAGGCCCTGATCAACTCGGCTTCGGCTTTTGGCTTCTTTTTCACTATTCATAAGTTTCGTCTTTTTCTGAACTTTTGGTTTTTTGTTGAGCTTTTTTGCCGGTTCTTTTTTCCCGTATTTGTTTGTATTATACATAATGGGCTAACATATTTTTTTATTTTAAATTTTTTTAAATTTAATTATGCTAAATAAGCCTCTGTCAGCTACAGTGCTTTTTTCAGCTAACTACAGTGTTTTCAGCCATAAGTCACAAGCTTTTCAGCCGAACCGATCACAACCAGAATTACAGGGTCTCATTCTTGGTTTTGTTTACAGTACCAGCTTGACAGATCAATTCAATAGATTTGAGTCCAATCAACTGCTTAACAGCAGCATGATAGATGAACAAATCAACATGATATAAATGGAGGCTTATAGAAATGAAGCACTTAACTGATTTATTGATGTGTGTATACACACATCATAATGACTCTAATGTGAATACATGTAGCTAATCTGAATGGGAGTGTCATCTTGAACTGAGGTATCACAGTGAAAACAGGATGATAACCAAGGCGTCACAGTGAAAACAGAAGCTCCTGATGGCGCGTGACCTCAAGGGCTGCAAGCAGTTCGTCTCCTAGGCCCTTGCCGACAACCCCCACGCCCCCGGTGCCGACGACCTAGTTGGCACGGGAGGAGTAGGGGAAGGAGGCCGTCGTCGCCGCCCAGGGTTGGCGCCTCCCATCCGGGATCCCCAACCCCTACGCCGTCCCTGCCTCCCGCAACCCCGACGTCGTCCACTCCCACTACCGCCATCTCTCCCTCCTCCTGAACCTCTCTCTTCCTTCGTCCAATGCCCATCTCAAGATGTGCCGACGACGATAGCAGTAGAGGCGTCGTGGTTAGGGCCGATGGCACTAGAGGAGATGGTGGGTGCAGGAGGAGCGGTGGATCCCGGTACAGGAGGAGTAGGGGAAGAAGACGGCAGGGGAATAATTGAGGGGAAGGGAAGCGGAATACGGTGCTTCAAGTTTCGTGCTACTCCACTTGGCAGGATCTAGGGGAAGACCTCAAGGGGAGGGATTCAAGGCCCTCCCCAGGATAATTTCCTTCCCCTTTTGACTAACTGAAAAATCAACTTTAACACGAGCCTTTTATTACCGAGAAAAGATTCAGAGCTACACGGTGCAAGCAAAGCAACGGCGACATACCGCTGCGAAATATTATTATTCTCACGGCCTCGTTCTCATCACGGAGACCTCCGATTTCACTCTCATCACGGATGATCCTTCAAGAAGGCGAGGAGGAGCTCGTTGACCTGCGCCGGGAGCTGCTCCTGCACGAAATGGCTCCCCTCTGGGACGTAGGCGATCTTCAGGTCCGGCGCGAAGCTCTCCATCACGCCGCTCCTCATGGCGGTCTCGAACCCCGGGAACTTGAACGCGTAGTCCTTCTCCCCCATCACCATGAACACCGGCACCTGGAACTTGGCGTCCACCAGGTTCGGCCTCCTGTGTATAGCTCTGCGAGTCCATGGAAGCAATGAGCTTACTTGCCAGTAGTGTTACATATCTATCCTGCTGCTTCTCTGTTTGATTGGAACGGCAGAGCGCGCAGAGATGTCCAGTAGCCAGTAGGGCAGTGTTACCTGTACGGCATCTCGAGAGGGTACCGGAAGCCGGAGTTCTCGTAGAGCGAGGCGTATGCGTCGAGGTCCTCCTCGGTGAACCACTCCGGCAGGGGCGTGGAGAGGTCGGCGAGGTCCATGATCTCCTGCCCTTCTTTCGCTATCGGGATCTCGCTGCCGGAAAAGAGGACGTAGATGGTGCGCACCACTCGCTTCACATCGTACCGGCCGAAGTCAGCCTCCGCCCTTCCCGGCTCCTACAGAGCACAGCACACCCCCCAGCAGTTGCAGTGCGGCTAGTTTGATGGAAGAAAGATCTTGTGAGAATGTGAGGGGTCGAGAGGCTATGCAATGGTGTTACGTACACGCCACCGCAGGATGTAGAAGCCCTCGGGCATGGTGTCGAAGTTGAAGCGGACGGGGCTGAAGGGGATGCCCAGGCACATCACGCCGCAGGTGCGGTCCGGGTGCCGCAGCGCGAAGTCGTACGCCGGTATGGCGCCGAAGTCCTTGCCCACCAAGAACGCCTGTACGTACGTTACAGCCAATCAGATCGTGACTCGTGAGCATGGCAAATTTCTCGCCCATTTCTTGGATATTCTTGTGTTGTACTTGTACCTTCGGGATGGAGAGGGCGTCAAGGATGGCGAGCACGTCGGCGACGAGGTCATCCCACGACGCCTCCTCGTGCTCCGGCGGCTGGTCCGAGAGGCCGTAGCCGCGGCTGTCCGGCGCGATGGCGCGGTACCCGGCGGCGGCCACGGCCAGCATCTGGTGTCGCCACGTGTACCATATTTCCGGGAAGCCGTGCAGGAACACCACCGTCCCCAGCTCACCTGCAAGAACACAGAACAGAACACACAGATGATAAAACACTCCGACTCTGCGTGCTCCATTGGGATCGATCATGGTGCGCAATGTTTATGCAAAAATACACTCACCTTTGCCTACTTGAGCTATGTGAAGGTTGAGCCCACGGATGGGGAGGTGGGTGTGCTCTATCTTCTCCGCCATTGCTGCTCCTCGAGGTCGGAGGACCTTAAACTTTCTCTTATACCCTGCCGTTTTGGCTCCGAATTGTTGGTGTTTTATGGAGGCCAAGACAAAAACTACACACACTGGAATCCATGAACTCGCTTGCCACTGATACCTATAAATCTATTTTTTCCGTGAGGATATTATATACATTTTCTACGAATCTATTATTTCAGTCCTCGCCCCTCCTCACCCATTCCACTGCACCGCCACGGCTGTCTCTCGTACGTACACTGTCGCGACGTTTACATAAATTACTCTTACGCTATTGGTTTTCTTTATAATTTTACCTCTTGGTATTCTATTGCTAGTAATATTAGTGTTAATATAACTAAATTCTAACTAATTTGGTCAATCAGATAAAAAGAATGAACTATTCGTGGTATGATCCGCCGTGGTTAAATTCATCACTGGACATATCAGGATTATGCTGGATTTTCCTTGGAATTGAAATTTTGTATACCTTTAGTTGTTTCAATAATTCAGTATTGAAATGTTCCTCAAATTACCTTTTCGATCAATTCAGTCAGTTTGAAATAATGACATTTGAACACTTGGAATGATTGGCAAATCAATTCTCTTAATTTGGTCGGAGAAGTGTAAACTTTTTCCCCATGATATTGTTTAGGTGTAGGGTGTCTTGTGTCTTGTAGTTTTGCTCATATTGGACCTAGGCGGCACATGGAAGATGAACATATCCAAATTGACGATCTTTTTGGTCATCGTGGCTCACTGTTGATGTGCCTTCTATGGGGTACCGATGAGCTTCTACAGATGCTTATCATACTTTGAATCTTCTATAACAACAATTGAATTAATTGTGCTGTTGCTTTTAGGGTTTTGATGGCCATGGGAGTTCAGATGTGGCAGCCTACATGAAAAGGCATGCTATGAGGTTGTTCTTTGAGGATTCTGAATCCCACAAGCTTCGCAACATGGAACATTTTCTGAATCAATTGAGGGCATGTTCTTTTTAGCTTTAGTTTTAAGTTTTTGACTGTGACTTATGGTTTTTCGGCTGTTCATTAGAGAGAGTACGACGTAATAGAAACTCACATGTAGTTTTGATCGATATAAATAAAGTCACTACAGTGTGTATTACAATTAACTTGTAGATTTCGTCTTAAAAAGACACTTCGTTTGAAAGTTAGTTAATATAGAAAAACTAAAAAACTACTTTTAGAAACTGAAAAGAACAAACCTTGAGAACTCAATTCACAAAGCATTCTTGAATGCAAACCTTGCTCTTGTCAATGATTCGGCCATCAGCCGATCTTCGGGAACCACAGATCTTCGGGAAATCTCAGAGAATGAAAATGCCTCTTTCTCTTAGACATACTTAGTTATTTAGTGGTATGTCTTTTGTCTTCTTTTTTTATTTTATCTTTTATATTCTATTATCAAAGTGTGACTCTACTAATTCATCTACCCTTCACAATTGATAGGTTGCTTTTTCTATAGTTCATCTACAATTGGAGACTAAGCTTTATTGGTGGGCTATTTTCAATGTCGTACCGTTATCTATATATGTTTTGTATGTGAATTGTAGCTGTTATTTTTTATTTTATATCATATATTTTTATCAGTACGATTATAATGTAGTTTGATTAAGAATTATTTTGCTTATATATTTTTATTAGTACCATTATAATATAGTTTGGTTATAGATTATTTTGTTTCTAGCTTAATACTTTCCTCTACTCATTTGTGGTGACTGGATGCTTACGTAGCGATTGCGACTGGTGGTTCTTGCAAGTTGCAACCGTAGGCTAAGCCGCTAAGGAAACTTGATAAATAATCCAAGGTAAGAATCACGAGGGCTCTAGATATATAACGTTATAACCTATTATTTCTGGTACCCTCGTGCTACTCGTTTAACTTTTTATCCATCAATTGCATCTAGATTCCACTGCCTCATTGACTAATGGTGGCATTGTCTTCGCAAATCGCAACTGACATATCAGGATAGGGGCAAATCACGAAACCTCGAACAATTCAACATGACTAGCTCAGTAGCTCCCTCACATGGAGACTTCACCGTGACATGGAGAAACTAAAGATCAGGTCTATACATACATTGCGCAGTAGCTTACATTTTTTAAATTCTAACTGTTTATAAGAGATATTATAAAAAGAAAAGTAGTCACATATGATTTTAGCCGGTATAGTTGAATTCGGTACAATATCTATTACAATCTACCTATACACCCGCATTAAAAAACGCACTGTTTAAAAGCTAATTACTATAGCAAAGGAAACTAAAGTCTACCCGAAGGCAGCTTTTGGGTTGTGGCTTATGACTTTTTATTGTAGCTTATTAGTCTAATAGATAGTAATTGCTAAAAGGCCATGGCTTATGACTTTTGTTGTAACTTATTAAACTAATGAATAATTATTGCTGAAATCAAAAGTTAGTTGAAAAATTGAAAAGAATAGATCCTAAAATAAATTTGTGTTACATTTTCCACTTCCCTTCACCGAAATTTTCGGCTGTGGTTTGGAGAATTTGCTCAGAACAACTTTGGCCCCGTTTGGCACAGCTCCACCACTGGCTCCTGGAGCTGTTTGGAGCCGTTTTGTGCCAAACGGGGTAAAACAAAATAGCTCCACCCAAGGAGTCCCTTAAAACCTGCTGAGACAAAAGACATGTACGAGATGGAGCTGAAAAAAGTAGCTCCACCCGGCTCCATCCGCAGGCCCGCATGCCACTGCCCTTGTACTTTCGTGAATTTACGCGATCTGCCACCGGCTCTTCTATTCTCCCGTTCCCGCGCCTCTGTTCGGTCTTCTCATCTTCGACCATGAAGGGAGCGCCGCCGCTATGGAATCCCAGCCAGCCGGAGGAAAGGAAGGCGCTGACGGGACGGAATCCGGTAGATCGGGAGTCGCTGAAGATGCTCTCAGCGTTTCGGAACCAATGGAGACCGGCGGTTTCTCCGCTCTTCTCGCTGGGGCAGCCGACCTTCCATGGTCGAGGCCCGGCGTTGCTTGGCTCGGCGCAGCAGGCGGCGCCTCCCCTGGCGGCGGTCCATGGCCCGGCGCGGCCGGCGGCGCCCCCCCGGTGGCGGCCCTTGGCCCAGCGCGGCTGCAGGAGGCCCCCCGGGAGACGGCCCCTGGCCCGGCGTGACTGCAGGCGGCCTCCCGGTCGGCGGTCCATGGCCCGGCGCGGCTGCAGGAGCCCCCCCGGGAGACGGCCCCTGGCCCGGCGCGACTGCAGGTGGCCTCCCGGTTGGCGGTCCATGGCCCGGCGCGGCCGGCGGCGCCCCCCCGGTGGTGGCCCTTGGCCCGGCGCGGCTGCAGGAGGCCCCCCGGGAGATGGCCCCTGGCCCGGCGCGGCTGCAGGCGGCCTCCCGGGCGGCGGCCCCTGGCCCGGCGCGGCTGCAGGCGCCATCCCGGGCGGCGGCCCCTAGTCTGGCGCAGCTGGAGGCGCCCCCCGGGCCGTGGCGGCTGGGGATGGCCGGAATGGAATGCTGCAGTGTCTGCCGCTTTCGGGCCAAAGTGGAGGACTATTGAAGAAGTCGTTGATGGACGCACGGAGATTGGACGCTCATCTGCTCCGAGTCGTGGTGCCTCTACTCAATGCCGAGGTGGTCGTGGTGGACGCGCACAAAAGCCACCAGTGGTTCCTGCTGCACCTGACACTGTCGACCTCACCGATCCAAGGTATTTGATCATCTCATCATTCTTATCAATAGCAAGCACAAGGTGATGAAACAGTACTGCTGCAGCCAACATACATCCATTATGTGATGCATAATTTTTTTCCAGAAAACAGTATCCATTATAGTCTGATTGCATATGTTTGAATGTTTTCACCATCTTATAAATTGTTCGTAACAGCGAGGCCGATTGGTGTGATGAAAATACTAGGATAGTGTGTGAGATTTTTGTTGACGAAGTAGAAAAAGGAAACCGAGCAAACACTCACTTGAATAAGGATGGGTACAAGAATGTGATACAAAGGTTCAAAGAAAGGACTGGGATTGAGTAAAATAGAAGGCAATTCAAGAACAAATGGGATAAATTGAAAGTTGATTATGGTATTTGGAAGAAACTCACTAACAATCAAACTGGTCTTGGATGGGATGAAAGGAAAAAGAACGTTGATATGCCTGAGAGTTGGTGGAAGAAGACAATCAAAGTAAGTGCATTTCAGGTTATTTGTTATTCCAAATTTCTCTCTAATTATAGGTCTCTACTTACCGTAATTTGTTGCATTCTAGGAAATCAAGGGTTCTTCCAGGTTCAAGCATAGAGGACTGCAGAATGAAGAGAAGTTGGAAATTATGTTTGAGGACCTTCGTAATACCGGTGATGATCATTGGTGTGCGTCTAGTGGTGTAGCACCTTCCCAAGCAAGCTTGTCATGTGACAACTCTCATATTAATATCGATGATGAAGATGAGGCCGACAACGATGATGATAGTGAGCCAGAGGCAGTGACACCCACTAGTGTGAGAAGGAAGAGAGGTGGGGGGCCTATTAACAATAAGGGAAAGAAACCTAAGACAAATACAGGACATTGGTTAAAAGAACAGATGGGGAAAATAGTAGAGATGAATGAGAGGACAACTGCTTCTTGTGAGTCTATAGCGAGGAGGGAGGACAAAACTGGATGTTCCATACAGGACGTAATGACCTTGGTTGAAGAGTGTGGTGCTACTCCAAGAACAAATGAACATTTCATTGCAATTGTACTTTTTACCAAGAGGGCTAAGAGAGAGAGAGATGTTTCTGACATTGAAGACCCCTGAGGATAGATATGATTGGTTGAGGAGGAAGCATGAGTGGTTGACTAGAAATGATGTTCCTAAGTAGTGCATTCAATTTTATTTCAAAACATGAGTGGTTTAGTAGAAATGATGTATCTTTCTATTTGCAACATAACCATACTTTTTGTACTTAACCTTACTTTTTGTGTGTGTTAAATTTATCCTTGCTTTGGTTTATTCATGTGTACAGATCTGATTTGGATGATAGTGATTCTGATATGGATGATAGTGATTCTGATGATTATGAGTGGGGTTCAAATACTATGGAATTGATGCGGTCCAATCAAAATAATTTGTTTGCTAGTGCCCTTCTTGCAACCAAGTACTACATGACCTATGTTGTTAAAAATGAAGCTAGAACTCCAGCTCAGTCTGGATTTGGTTGGACTATGGAGAAGCTCAACACTCCAGGTGAAAGTCATAAAATGTTTAGAATGAATGCATCATTATTTCACAAGCTGCATAACTTGTTAGTGAACACATATGGTTTGGAGTCATCTGTTCACATGAATTCTTTGGAGTCACTTGCTATCTTCCTTCTAATATGTGGACATGGTATGTCCATCAGTGCTTTGCATGGTATATTCAAGCATTCTGCAGAGACAATTAGTAGAAAATTTGATGATGTCTTGACTTGTTTGGTGTCCATGTGTGAGGACTACATAAGGCCTATTGATCCAAACTTCGCTACAACACATTCTAGGATAAGAAATGATAGTAGGATGATGCCTCATTTTAAAGATTGCATTGGAGCTCTAGATGGTACTCATATCTCAGCTACACCGCCACCGGATGAGCTCATTAGATATATTGGTCGAAGTGGCAAAGCGACGCAAAATGTTCTTGCTATTGTCGATTTTGACATGCGCTTCACATATGCATCTATTGGACAACCCAGATCTATGCATGACACTAGTGTGCTCTTTCATGCACTTAGGCATGATCATGACAAATTCCCACATCCCCCGTTAGGTATGTATATGTAACATGTTTGTTTTTTGTACAAGTTTATTTTTATACAAATTTCGTGCAATTCAATTGTTCTACGCAGGGAAATATTATCATGTTGACGCCGGATACCCAAATAGACCTGGATACTTGGCACCATATAAGGGTGAAAGGTGCCATGTGCCAGATTGGAGGAGGGGTCCTGCTCCAAGCGGTGAACAAGAGTGGTTTAACCATTTGCATTCAAGTATCCGGAATGTGGTGGAGCGCTCATTTGGTGTGTGGAAAATGAAGTGGAGGGTCCTTCTCAAAATGCCGAGTTACCCAATGGAGAAGCAAAAGATGATTGTCGCTGCAACCATGTGTCTACATAATTTCATTCGTGAGAACCATTCTGAGGATAAGGATTTTAGTAAATGCGATCGGAATCCTGATTATATGCCTACTATACCTCTAAGGTATAGAAAGCATTTTGCTTCACACAATGCAGGTGACACATCAACTTCGGAATCTAATGATCGGAATATGGATAAATTCCGAGATGACCTTGCACGGGCAATATATCTTTCTAGATCATCATGAGCATATATGTTTGTATTATATAATGACATGTGATGTTTGCATTATAACATGACTTTGCACATGCATATTTGTTTTAACGGGTCATTCCTATGCCAAAAAACGCATTAAATATTGGTTGCTAATACTTTGTGTTATTTTAAATTTTATTTTTTTTGAATTCAAATTTACTCGGATGAAAAATCATGTAGAAACATACAACTCTTGATGTTACTACAAGCCAAATAGATAGGGGTATATTGGACAATTGACATCTCTCAACCATGCATGATAAAACAGGTGGAGCTGTTTTGCCAAACAGTCTACTAAAACAGCTCCAGCTCCACCGGTGGAGCTATTCGTGGAGCTGAAGCCAAAAAAAAAACAGCTCCACTTGTGAAGTGGAGCCGTGCCAAACGGAGCCTTTATCTGCTTGTAGAATTGCGCTCTGGTACTGTTTGGTTATTTTTAACCAATTTTGTGCCATTCTTGACTACAAAGAATACGGGAGTAGAGTAGGATACTTAGCGGATTTGTCATACGAGGGCTCAAAAACATATGGATTTGATGATATTTATACTTTAGATGATATAAACATGTAGAATTTTGACCTTAATATATTATATTATAAGGGCTCAATATCATATCAGCTAAAAGGACCTTGGCAAATTATTAAGTTACAGATATCCTATATAATGGGTATAGTAATTCTATTTTACCCTCCTTAGCTGTCAGGAAAGTCCTATTTTTACCTTTTAGCTACGAAACCATCTAACTAACAGCATCAGCTATCGAAACCTGTGCAAATAGTACCTATCCCCTAAGCAGTTGTTTTGCCATGTTAGCTGCCATTAGCACCCTGTTTGCCACATGGCATTACAACTGAAAGCTGATATTAGATTGACATTTTCTTTTGGATTGCGGCTTATAGTTTTTAACTGCTACTTATTAGTCTAATGAATAGTGATTAATGAGAGAAGTCAAAAGCCAAAGGCCGCTGAAAAGCAAAAAAGAACAAGCCATCTGATATGGATCTAATTAGCAAGCTAGTTGAACTATGTTGTTTTGGTCCTAATATTTCACGGTACTTCTTGCAGGTAGCTTCTCCTTGACCTAGCTCTTGCGCAAGCACAAGAACATATCATTCTCCCACGTACACCATATCACGTTAACAAATAGCAGTAGAACATGTTAGAATAGAATAGGAATTCTTTTGTTTTCTTATATGCCTTTGTTTTCTTATTTGTGTATGGTTATTCCATTATAATATCCCCTTGTATTCTCTATATATATTGTTCCTTGGACCTCATGAATACACATAATATTCATAATATAGTATCAGACCTATATCACTAACCTAGCTTATTCCCCTACCATCCTATCGCTGCTGCTGCTTGACATTGTCACTGCCGTTTGGAGCATGCTCGGCCTCCTGGGCCATCGCCGCCTGCATTCCGCCGCTATCGACTGTTGCCACCGATGCCAAGCCAATGCCTAGAGCCGCGCACCATTGCCCCCCGACCGCCGTCGTTGTTGACCACCGTGTTTGCTCGGAGCCACGCGCCATCGCCAAGCCTGGCCACTGCTGACCACTACATCGCCCGAAGACGCACGCTGTCGCTCCCCCCGGCCATTGCCGTCACCAAGCCGCTGCCTGGAGCGGCACGCCGTCGCCGCCTTGGCCACAGTCGAGTGCGCCGCATTGCCCGACGCCAAGCCAAGCTACCGCCCATGTGGTTTCTAAAGAACTTCGATTTTTATACACACGATCTGTTTCCAAAAAATAAAAAAACATTGATTTAAGTATCGCGCCGTCCAACACCACTTACTAATGGCTTCCGTTTCATCAGCTGCGATACCATTCTCGAGAACAAAACTTCATGAAACGAACTACAGGTTGTGGTCGTCACTTATGAAGATCACGTTCAATGGTCTCCGTCTATGGGGACATGTTACTAGTGCATGACCTTCTCCACCACCACTAGTTCTAGCTCCTCTCAAGCAATCTACTTTTGCACCTCCTACAGAAGATGTGGCTGTCAAAAAAGAGGCAGAGACCGCTGCTGCTACCGATGAGGCTTTTTAGTATGCCATTGACCCTTTCGAGTGCTGATGTGCTGATGAGGCCCGCGTTTGAGCCATCCTGATGGTCAATGTTGATGACTCCATCTAGCTAGACATTGTTGGTCTGCGGCCTACTCGTCAGATCTGGAAGTATTTGCGTGAGCGATACTAGAAGAGCAGCAATGCTTAGTTCTTTTCACTTTAGTGTGAGCTGGAGATGCTTCGTTAGGAGGACTTTTCCCTCAGTGACTTCTACTGAGCCCTAACCAGTCTCTGGCGCCAGCTGGACAAGCTAGCTTTTTCGCTCTACCAGGAGTGTCATAAGGTGCAGAAGATGGATCGTGACCGCCTTTGCCTTTGTGGTTGCTTCTGTTTGTTGGTGGTCTATCTCAGCTGGATGTTAAGAATACATTTCTTAATGGTGTTTTGTATGAGGAGGTTAATATGTAGCCACCACCTGGGTATTCAATTCTAGATGGGCACGTATGTCATTTTCATCGTGCTCTTTATGGCCTCAGGCTCCTCATGTCTGGTTTGTACGTTTTACCTTAGTGATTACCGCTGTTAGTTTCACTGTCAGTTCCCACAATCCTGCTCTTTTTGTCTATGTCTCATCTCGGGGTAAGACACTGCTTCTTTTGTATGTGAATGATATGCTCATCACTGGTAATGATTCCTCATTCATCATATATGTGAAGAAGCATCTCTGTGAGCATTTTCTGATGACTAATCTTGGTTCTCTTACGTACTTCCTTAGGATTAAGGTTTCTTCCAAGTCTGAGGGTTAGTATCTTTCCCAGCAAAAGTATGTCTAGGATCTTCTTGAGTGGTCTGGTTTGACTGATATTCACACTACTGAGACTCCCATGGAACTTCATGCTACTAATGGTGATCTTCTTGAGGATCCTACTTGATATCGTCGTCTAGTTAGGAGTTTGGTGTATCTTATGAGCATTCATCCTGATATTGCTCATGATGTTTATATCTTGAGTTAATTTATGGCTCATCGTACTCATCTTCACTACAACCAACTTCTTCGTGTTCTTTGCTACTTGTGTGGGACTGCAGCCAACTCCAACGCCAACACGTACAATTCTGGCTAAGCCTAAACACACGCGCACAACTATGGCTGAAAGCCAACCCTAACTCTCATAATCTAACCTAAGAAGGACTTTTATATCATATGTAGCACAAAAGTAAATTACATCTGTGTTTTTAATCCGTTTCATGAGTTGAATCGGATCCAAACTGAGCCTACGTGTATTCCTTGTGCATAACTCCTTTCCTGGCTCGTTTGCTCAAGCCTTCCTCCATATTTGGCTCGATCGGTCTCTTCATATGTAGGGCTTGACTTCCGGATCAATCCCCTATCACGCATGTCTTTCCTTTTCGGCTTGATCATCTCTTCACGCATGGTTTCCAGTCTGTTTGGTTTGAATCAGAGTCCTATTTCCTTGTGTTTGCCAGCTAGCAATTCCGACTCCTTATCTCTTTCTTTCTTGCCAACGAAACCAATCGAAATATTACCTCTTTCCATCCTTCTTTCTTGCTTTCCAGACCGACTCTCTCCCTGACTGAAGTCCTTCCAACTCGGACGTGCTCCCCCTTGACCGAATCCGCTCCAACTCGAACGCCTAGGGTCACGCTCATAATTTCCCACGCGAGCTTCCTTCCCATGCGGTTCCTTTCTCTCTTGAGCCGCAACAAAGAACCAAGGTTTCCTCTCTCCTGGCTTAAGCCGACTTTTCTCTCCTGGCTTGAGCTGAACCATTGGCACGGCTTAGCTTATCTTGTATTTCTGGTTTGGAAGAGTTTCAGGTCTCTTTACTGTTGGAATTAGATTAGAACTCGTGGGCTTAGGATAAGTCCAAGTTTTGGGCCCTAGACTATAAATAGAGACGGGGTTAGGGGCTAACACTGTGGCTTTTGGAGATATTAATTTTGTGCTAGGGTTTTGAGGGTGTTAGGAGGATACTTTGCAGCCACCATGACTCAGAAATAAAGTTCAGATCAATTGCGAGAAAGAAATTCCGTCGACGGTTTTTGCTTTTCATCGTTTGACAGTATCATCTTCAACTCATCCTCACGATTCGCGTGTCAGAGGCAGCAGCATCCTCGTCCTCGTGTGCCAGAGGCGCGAGGCAACACTCGCCTCCTTCACGACGTGATTTCTAGGCCACGTCTTCCTCAATGACTCAACACACGCGGTGAGATTGAGTAGCCCGAAGAAATCTCAGGAGCACTGGTGCTTGTCGATTTGTATGCGTCATTCACCTCGGTCCTTGTGAGACAAAGTCAGGTTGTGTTGTTCATTGTCCAGTGCTTGATAGATACAAAAAACGAGGAACTACATAACATGCATGATCTGGCTGAGACATTATTTTGGGCTAATTAGTGTAACGACCCACGTCATTAATTAACCCTAAATAACGAATTAGGACGTTAAGTAGGATTAATTACATAGTGATAATCTAAAAATACGAGGGAATTTAAACTTTTCTTTGCAGACGTTTAAATTGAACTTAGCGAGCGATAAACTAATGCGTTGTTTTCACAATTTCATCGACGAGGGTGAATATCAAACGGTATAGACTAAGTGAGAAATAAAATCCAATTGCACAAGTAAAAGTTTCCAACTCAATTAAAATATATAACAGTCCGTAATACAATTGTGTAATTACTACAATTCTTGTACAACCAATCAAGTCACATTCCTTGAGCTACAACTAAAACTGGCTTAAATTAAATAAAGATATTACAACTCTTTTTACATTAATAACGACAATACAAATTGCTGTAAGTTTACAAGTCTCGGTCTTAATCAAATGACCGTCTCGCAAACTTAGATAATTGCAACACAATTGCAACATTAGAAACTACATTCGAGTAACATACAATATTCTGTATACAACAATATTAAGAGAAAGCCAGATTACATTCAGATCATTTCATACATTAGAAGATGTCGTCGAGCGGCCACCACACCGTTATTTCATTTGTGAGTGAACTAGTAACTGTAATACCGAAAAAGACCGAACAAAAGAAAATAATTAAAAGAAGAAATTGCCGTCAGAGCCCTAGCGATTAACTTCAGGCAGGGTAATCCGTTCACGGAGATACCTGACCGTCCGGGGGCCAGTCGGCACCTCTCACAACCGTAGGCTCATCACACGGTATTATATATATACAAACCTGTTCTGAACATAGGAATCCAACCAAGGCAAAGACCAGAATATCATAAATTATTCCAGCCCAAACCCACAACAGAGAAACACCTGTCAAAGCCCTCACCACGCAAATGCCAACCACAGTGAATCAGATGCACCGGGCCAGAGCAGCCACGCCCAGAGGGCATCAACAGCCAACAAAGCCTCACAGGCAAGCCATCCAAACAAATATCCCACATAGCATACCAGTAGTCAAACCGAGAGAATAGAGCACAGAGGGACAAAGCTAGGTAAGGTAACATTCCCCAACTCTTCCAGCCAATCCCCAGACCGCGAAGGAGTCCCAGCCGAGTGGAGCCGAAGGTCCAGGGAGTGAAGCAGCGACAAGCCGAAGGAAGATGGGGACATGACGGCCACGGGAGAACCGCAAGCCAGCAACCATCATCCACCACGCCAGCCAGCATCAAGCATCAATCACAGCCAACCGGCCACCACCCCAACCCCAGACCCTAGCATCCCGCACAAGCACCAGTGCAGGTAAACCCCAAAAGCCCAACATCTATGCAATGCCATTATCCCATTCCATCCAACATAGGTTAGCGAGTAGCAACCATAAGCATTCATCCACAATAGAACACATGAACCATAAGCATATCACCGGAAGTAGCAGAGGAGAGAAGAGGGTTACCGCGAGGGCGGCGGCTGCGGGAGTCACGGCCGAGCCACCGGTTCACCGCCGCCAGTACTCCCCCGGCGCATGGCGACGGCTCACCGGCGAGGACGGCCACGGTCACCCGCCTCCCAAAACTAAACCCTAGGCAAACCTCAAAATGTTAGTAAATTACAAAAGTAAATCAAGCTAGAAATGGGGAAAAAAGGGGGGGGGAAAGCATCTGTTTTGGCCAGATCTGGCCGGAGATCCCCAAGCGGCGCCGGCCATCCCGGCGGGAACGGCCGGCCAGAGGAGGCGTCGGCGGGGAGCCGGCGTGAGGGGGAGCAGCACCGAGGCAGAGGCGCCGAGGCGCGGGCGCGAGAGAGAGGCGGCGCATGAGGGGAGCCGAACCGGGCGGCGGCGCTAGGACCCGAAGGCAGGGGAGAGGCGGCGTGAGGTGAGAGCAGGGAGGCCGAGAGAGAGAGAGGGGGGAGATAGAGAGAGGGAGTCGGCGGAGTGGGTGAGAAAGGAGGAGAGGAGAGGAGATGGAGAGGCGTCGGCAGGGGAGTGAAGAGGAGGCGTCGGTGGGAGTAAGAGAGAGGAAGAAGAGAGAGGAGAAGCGCGCGTATAATAAAAATTCGTCTTCGTAAATATTTCATTTAAGTGATAGATTACATATTAAACTACTTGCTAGCATTATACTAATCATGTACAAGTATAAAATATCACTAATAAGTAGTGATGATTAATTAAGAATTGGCAGCATATTAAAATCTGACCAGTACCGATAGAACTGATATATTGTCGTTCAAACTAATAAATTTGCTAAATAAATATTTAATTAAACCTGTTGATAGTATAAACTTGTGGAATTCTATTAATAAATACTCAGGATATGATCAAGAAACCAAAAGTGTCAATTTATTTAAATAGATCCAAGTATGTACTCGAACCCATGTATTGTTATTTAAACCGCTCAGCGATATATTTCATTACCTAGGCAATCTGGGCAACAATAGTAAATTATAGAATTCCATCCTGATTACTTCAGAATATTAGAATAAGCTAATTGTGGTCCGACGATGAAAAGTATACGCCGACTAAATCTGTACGCCTAAGGATTTAATTAAAGTACTATAGTTTAAGACCCTTTTAGTTGCAGACTTGAATACACAGATAAATTGGTTAATCATCAAAGCAATAGAAATCCGCTAATCAGTATTTATAATAATTAGAATAACTAATTTACCAGCGATAGAGTAAAAGCATAACGTATGCCGATTTAATTAATGCATCGCTAAATAAGTCGTTTGGGATCGTACCTAAATACCTAATTAATCCAGACAGTGTTAAATCATATAACCGTCTTAATAAATATTCTTGGTTATAAAAGATGAGTCAAATGATGCCTGTAGGCTGGATTTGCATATACGAAGTAAATTATTATAATATCAATTGAACCACTCTATTGCATATTTAAATAACCAGTTAACTTTTATTAGTCGATTATAAACTATAGGAATCCCCTAATAAGTATTCTAAATCATAAAAGTAAATTCATAACTATTAGAAGATTTAAAACTATATGCGACGACTAGAATAGCGAGCTAAGTCAAAATAGTAATCGTCAAGTTAAGAAATTGTATAACAATTAAAATTGCAAGCGGTGATTTAAATAGCAGTTAACCTGTAAAGTTGTGCTCAGGACTACATTAAAATGTATGAATCCTATAAGGACCAGAATATAGTTTAATTAAGAAATTAAGTAATTGATACAGGAGACCATTTTATTTTGGATCTATAATTCAACTCGTTGCGCGCACTAATATGAGAAAATGCATTGAGTAATCTTAAGATCTAAAACGAATTAGGAAGATGAATAATTATATACGAACCTTTGAAGAATTAAATAAACCTAATTGCATACGCGAGATTGACTAGAATAATATTCGCCATTATAATTATGCATGCATTCAAATTAACCCGTATAGTGAAGAATTGCTAGGAACATTAATAAAATACTAGGCATACCTACTAAATCAACCATATCTCATGACGTTAATGCGATAATGTTGAACAACGAGTAGTGTACAGAAATTCACCTTAATTACCGCAATCGGGTTAAATTGAGCGAGATCTGACCTTAGGGGCACAAACACATCGATAACTTGTATTTTATTATATTTCCAGAGATTAAGTCGTAGTCGATGTATTGAATTGCAGGCGACAATCCAAGCTACGGGAGTGATTTCACCTGATCCTACTTGAAACCGAGTATATGGTTAAAAGTCCAGGCAAGCATTCCTTTGAACACCTCTGCGGAGTATATTCGTAAAACAAGTATTTTGTATTAATCTAGTATCACTTGCATGAAAGAAATAAAAGGGTTTTAAATCAAGCAATGGCTATATGTGAAGAAATGAATAAATGGCAACTGATGGAGCAGTTGGCCCCTAAAGTTAAGTAAAAAGGGTGGGCAGAGGTTGCCAGGGGAGGCAGTGAGTGGGCAAGGGAGGGACCTCTGCATAAGAATAGAATATAAGGGATTACAAACTTCATCCGTATGGACAGACCGTACCAACTCGTATCAACCAACATTCCGTTTTCACGGGCAGTCGGTACTCTAGTGAGGTGTTATATTCTCCACAGGAGTGATTTATTTAGGGAATAGGCCCAAGACCGGTATAAGACCGGGGCAGAACCCACAGGCGGGTTATGTTTCAGCGTTATATTACGCTGGCAGGGGGGCTGGGTGAGGGGCGTACACCCTACCAGCCAACGGTTATGTTGTTTTCAGTGGGTCTGTGTAGGCTGCTGATTGTGAATAACCGGGTGGAGATATAATTACTGAACTAGAGATAATTGTACTGTACTCTGTTCTGGGCGCCGCTTCAAAGGAATTGCGGATAATCCCAAGAGCCAACACGAGCAGAGTGATGATGGGTAAAGTGATACAAGCTTGCGCAATGCTATCAAAATCATGAATTCATGCCTGTCTCCGGGAAAGGAGAATTACGGAAACTTATGGGGGTTTTTGCTGTTCATGCGTATGTTCAGTAGTTTTCTAAATTAATAAATCGGATTTCTTTCAAAACCAACAAACTTTATTTTCTATGTCATGGGAAGGAAATTGAGAAAGAAAAAGAGTATAAAGATGAGTAAGAAATTGAGAATAGGAATTGAGATTCCTAAATGTGAAAAGGATCAGCATGTGGTGCATTTTTGTTAATAACGCTTGCTGAGTACTTCTGTACTCACCCTTGCTATAAATCTCTCCTTGCTTAGGAGCATGTCAGTTCAGAGAATAGCAAGTCAAGTGGAAATTGCTTGGATGGAAGACCGTGGACTCGGATTGCAATAGGTGCAAGGTGGGCATCCCGTGCGAAGGTTGTGTTGAGTATGAGATATTCAAGCCTTTGAGGCTTTGTAATAAAATGTAGCCCTGCGTGGCGATATTATTGTAATATCGTGTTTTGTCTCTAATTATTGTTCTGCTGCAACACTCTGGTGGCTTATTATTCGTTAGAGCGATGTTTTATCTGCTAAAACGAATAATAATCCGTTGACTGGCATTATTACCCCACGGTAATAATGCGGGTCGTCACAGGTGGTATCAGAGCAATGGTTCGAGAGCCACGCAAATAATTAGAGACCGTTCTTGACTTAAGGATGCTGTTCTTGCTATATGGCAATACATATTCTTTAATATTTCTCATCTGTACGTCCTTTCTTATTTTGTTAGCTCTAGGCTTTGGTATCGTTACTTTTAAACCACCACATATTTTTGGAACCAGAATGGGTAGTGAGGAGGGGAATGATGCTAAGAATAGTTATGACGATCTAAATTATGGTGCTAGTTTCTTTTCATTGGTATCAATGTTAGTCTGCAAAATGGTAGCAGTAGTTGGTAAGCAATGTAATTTTAATTATGAACTTAACATTTCATTTGCTGCAATAAGGTATTCTGCATTTGAATCATTACATTTCCGCCAAATATATGATTGTTATTTTATTGTCTCAACTGTAGCGACATAGCCTCAACTGTAGCAACATAGGGCAACCTAAGGTAAATATGAGTAGTTATAATGGTTTAGAAGTGAACCAAAACTCCGAGACCCTTATCTTTCCGCTCTTGCAAGTAAATGAACGCATCCGCCATCACAAAATTTAGTAGAGACAATTAAAGAAAGAAAATATTATAATCATTTATGGTGGCAGATGAACCAAAATAAAATTTGACTTATCTCATTTCTGCATATGAGATTTCCCGGACGAGTGGTCCGTGGCGCTCCCGAACGCGTAAGTTTCGGGCGTACTCAGGAACGAAGTCCTGAGCGTACTCAGGGATGAGCCCTGAGCGTGGTTCCAAACGCGAAAGTTTTGGGCGATCCTGAGAGCGAGTTCTCAGGCGTGCCTGGGCGCGGAGATCCAGGGTAATGTAGGTTCGCACTCAGAGGCAAGCTCTGAGCGTGGTCCCAAACACGAAAGATTTGGGCGATCTCGAGAGCGAGTTCTCGAGCGTAGCTGGGCACGTAGTCCCAGAGTAGTGTAGGAGTTGATTCTTTTTGCATCTCTATGTTTCTTGGGTTTTAATTGCCTATTGTGAATGCTGTGATGTGAAGACTAGTAACAGAGAGGGAGTAATACGGCTTTCTACTACTTAAACATAAATAATTTCTCATCTATTTGCATGCTGAACCGTAATAGAAAAAAAAAACCATGTCTACAAGATAAATAAAATTTTGTTCGTACCTCTTGTAACAACTTGCTGCAGGAAATTTGATAATATCATGATATGCAGGTATTTTCCAAAATAGAATTTACTAAATTTAATTACAACTTAAATTGAGGGACTAAGTGTAGAATGATTAGTCAAATTAAAACAAGTAAAAATATAGCAGCTAGCCGTAGTATAGGAAAAACGCTCAATTCTTTATTATTTTTAAAAGTCGGTTATATAGAATTACCAGGATTACTAGACGTAGACGAGTTATTACGAGATCGACTGTAGGTAACATATCCATCACCATCCATTTTCTTTTGCAGAACACGCGACTCAGAGTGAGACGTCCTTAGAACGTAATTGAAAAAAAAATGACGATAACTAGTTTGCAACTCAAGACTGGTAGACTGTTTCGCTGTAAAGCCTTTATTTCACCAAATAAATCTGTTCCTAGTGATCTATCCCTAGATACTCCGAGAAACTTGTTACTTGCTTAATTCTATCCCTCTTGGAGTGTATGGTCAAACCTACAGCGGATATCTATACCTACCTACGTTTCCTGTTGTAATTCGGATTGGAAGCATTCCGAAGTTCTAAACCTACAGCTACTACGAGATTAATCACCCCATTATCCGTGAATCCTTTTAAAGTAGTCACCGAACAATTATTATCCATGTTTGGTGCATATCCCCACGTTCATGAATATATGATTTCAGGAACTTTTGTCATAGTCTCCGGAGCATCACATTGACCATGAACTTATAAAATAAAGATTTTACAAATGGAAACTGTTTCAGCATGACATTAGGAAATAATTATTTCCACAAAACCCCTTGCATCATTCTATATAAATATTTCTTGCACCATAGTGTTTAAAGTTTTCGGAAAACGCTTTCATGCATTCCATGAGGACATATATTATGAATAAGGGGAAATGTCCACTCTTTCATTATCATCGATATATCATCCATTGAATCCCAAAACCGTATGGCAATACCTATCCCTGGATGTAGCGAATAAATCTCTAGGTCTGCCTAGTAACCTAGGGAAACCTGTTCAATTCCGAAGAGCTAAACTACGTCTAAAAAGCTAGTATCGTAAACGTAGAATTTAAGTCCAAAATTTCAAACACCATAATGCCATCCGAATAGGGAGTAACAATATTAACCAAACAGGAAATACCCAGCCCTTAGATAGCCCAAGTACCAAGTCAGGAAACAAGGATAATGCTGATCTAATATCACATCTTCCTGCCGCAAGACGACATTTCAACCCAGTTGCTTTAAGCAACACAGCTTTCTTTGAACCACCCTGCTAAACCATCACCCATAGCACTTGAGTAAACCAGCTAATGGAATCAAGGGGTAGCTAAAGAATTAAGGAGGGAAGGGGGCAATTGTTAGAAAATATTAACCGGTACACCATAGAATAAATTGCACGATTTTCCTACCTCAATATGAGTTATGATTTCGACTCTAATTCTACCGAACCCCTAGTGACGTAGTCGATAATTGTAAGCTTAATATGAACTACAACGTTGTTATGTGAGGAGTCGACGAGCAATACCAGCGTAGGCGGTGTATTTGCCAACGGGATGGAGTGAATAGGAATATTTAAAAGTACGTTCGTAAGGGACCAACAAGAGATTGACCACAACTCTCCAAGCCAGTTCCGATTTCGAGGACGAAATCATTTTTAAGGAGGGAAGTGTGTAACGACCCACGTCATTAATTAACCCTAAATAACGAATTAGGACGTTAAGTAGGATTAATTACATAGTGATAATCTAAAAATACGAGGGAATTTAAACTTTTCTTTGCAGACGTTTAAATTGAACTTAGCGAGCGATAAACTAATGCGTTGTTTTCACAATTTCATCGACGAGGGTGAATATCAAACGGTATAGACTAAGTGAGAAATAAAATCCAATTGCACAAGTAAAAGTTTCCAACTCAATTAAAATATATAACAGTCCGTAATACAATTGTGTAATTACTACAATTCTTGTACAACCAATCAAGTCACATTCCTTGAGCTACAACTAAAACTGGCTTAAATTAAATAAAGATATTACAACTCTTTTTACATTAATAACGACAATACAAATTGCTGTAAGTTTACAAGTCTCGGTCTTAATCAAATGACCGTCTCGCAAACTTAGATAATTGCAACACAATTGCAACATTAGAAACTACATTCGAGTAACATACAATATTCTGTATACAACAATATTAAGAGAAAGCCAGATTACATTCAGATCATTTCATACATTAGAAGATGTCGTCGAGCGGCCACCACACCGTTATTTCATTTGTGAGTGAACTAGTAACTGTAATACCGAAAAAGACCGAACAAAAGAAAATAATTAAAAGAAGAAATTGCCGTCAAAGCCCTAGTGATTAACTTCAGGCAGGGTAATCCGTTCACGGAGATACCTGACCGTCCGGGGGCCAGTCGGCACCTCTCACAACCGTAGGCTCATCACACGGTATTATATATATACAAACCTGTTCTGAACATAGGAATCCAACCAAGGCAAAGACCAGAATATCATAAATTATTCCAGCCCAAACCCACAACAGAGAAACACCTGTCAAAGCCCTCACCACGCAAATGCCAACCACAGTGAATCAGATGCACCGGGCCAGAGCAGCCACGCCCAGAGGGCATCAACAGCCAACAAAGCCTCACAGGCAAGCCATCCAAACAAATATCCCACATAGCATACCAGTAGTCAAACCGAGAGAATAGAGCACAGAGGGACAAAGCTAGGTAAGGTAACATTCCCCAACTCTTCCAGCCAATCCCCAGACCGCGAAGGAGTCCCAGCCGAGTGGAGCCGAAGGTCCAGGGAGTGAAGCAGCGACAAGCCGAAGGAAGATGGGGACATGACGGCCACGGGAGAACCGCAAGCCAGCAACCATCATCCACCACGCCAGCCAGCATCAAGCATCAATCACAGCCAACCGGCCACCACCCCAACCCCAGACCCTAGCATCCCGCACAAGCACCAGTGCAGGTAAACCCCAAAAGCCCAACATCTATGCAATGCCATTATCCCATTCCATCCAACATAGGTTAGCGAGTAGCAACCATAAGCATTCATCCACAATAGAACACATGAACCATAAGCATATCACCGGAAGTAGCAGAGGAGAGAAGAGGGTTACCGCGAGGGCGGCGGCTGCGGGAGTCACGGCCGAGCCACCGGTTCACCGCCGCCAGTACTCCCCCGGCGCATGGCGACGGCTCACCGGCGAGGACGGCCACGGTCACCCGCCTCCCAAAACTAAACCCTAGGCAAACCTCAAAATGTTAGTAAATTACAAAAGTAAATCAAGCTAGAAATGGGGAAAAAAGGGGGGGAAAGCATCTGTTTTGGCCAGATCTGGCCGGAGATCCCCAAGCGGCGCCGGCCATCCCGGCGGGAACGGCCGGCCAGAGGAGGCGTCGGCGGGGAGCCGGCGTGAGGGGGAGCAGCACCGAGGCAGAGGCGCCGAGGCGCGGGCGCGAGAGAGAGGCGGCGCATGAGGGGAGCCGAACCGGGCGGCGGCGCTAGGACCCGAAGGCAGGGGAGAGGCGGCGTGAGGTGAGAGCAGGGAGGCCGAGAGAGAGAGAGGGGGGAGATAGAGAGAGGGAGTCGGCGGAGTGGGTGAGAAAGGAGGAGAGGAGAGGAGATGGAGAGGCGTCGGCAGGGGAGTGAAGAGGAGGCGTCGGTGGGAGTAAGAGAGAGGAAGAAGAGAGAGGAGAAGCGCGCGTATAATAAAAATTCGTCTTCGTAAATATTTCATTTAAGTGATAGATTACATATTAAACTACTTGCTAGCATTATACTAATCATGTACAAGTATAAAATATCACTAATAAGTAGTGATGATTAATTAAGAATTGGCAGCATATTAAAATCTGACCAGTACCGATAGAACTGATATATTGTCGTTCAAACCAGAATATAGTTTAATTAAGAAATTAAGTAATTGATACAGGAGACCATTTTATTTTGGATCTATAATTCAACTCGTTGCGCGCACTAATATGAGAAAATGCATTGAGTAATCTTAAGATCTAAAACGAATTAGGAAGATGAATAATTATATACGAACCTTTGAAGAATTAAATAAACCTAATTGCATACGCGAGATTGACTAGAATAATATTCGCCATTATAATTATGCATGCATTCAAATTAACCCGTATAGTGAAGAATTGCTAGGAACATTAATAAAATACTAGGCATACCTACTAAATCAACCATATCTCATGACGTTAATGCGATAATGTTGAACAACGAGTAGTGTACAGAAATTCACCTTAATTACCGCAATCGGGTTAAATTGAGCGAGATCTGACCTTAGGGGCACAAACACATCGATAACTTGTATTTTATTATATTTCCAGAGATTAAGTCGTAGTCGATGTATTGAATTGCAGGCGACAATCCAAGCTACGGGAGTGATTTCACCTGATCCTACTTGAAACCGAGTATATGGTTAAAAGTCCAGGCAAGCATTCCTTTGAACACCTCTGCGGAGTATATTCGTAAAACAAGTATTTTGTATTAATCTAGTATCACTTGCATGAAAGAAATAAAAGGGTTTTAAATCAAGCAATGGCTATATGTGAAGAAATGAATAAATGGCAACTGATGGAGCAGTTGGCCCCTAAAGTTAAGTAAAAAGGGTGGGCAGAGGTTGCCAGGGGAGGCAGTGAGTGGGCAAGGGAGGGACCTCTGCATAAGAATAGAATATAAGGGATTACAAACTTCATCCGTATGGACAGACCGTACCAACTCGTATCAACCAACATTCCGTTTTCACGGGCAGTCGGTACTCTAGTGAGGTGTTATATTCTCCACAGGAGTGATTTATTTAGGGAATAGGCCCAAGACCGGTATAAGACCGGGGCAGAACCCACAGGCGGGTTATGTTTCAGCGTTATATTACGCTGGCAGGGGGGCTGGGTGAGGGGCGTACACCCTACCAGCCAACGGTTATGTTGTTTTCAGTGGGTCTGTGTAGGCTGCTGATTGTGAATAACCGGGTGGAGATATAATTACTGAACTAGAGATAATTGTACTGTACTCTGTTCTGGGCGCCGCTTCAAAGGAATTGCGGATAATCCCAAGAGCCAACACGAGCAGAGTGATGATGGGTAAAGTGATACAAGCTTGCGCAATGCTATCAAAATCATGAATTCATGCCTGTCTCCGGGAAAGGAGAATTACGGAAACTTATGGGGGTTTTTGCTGTTCATGCGTATGTTCAGTAGTTTTCTAAATTAATAAATCGGATTTCTTTCAAAACCAACAAACTTTATTTTCTATGTCATGGGAAGGAAATTGAGAAAGAAAAAGAGTATAAAGATGAGTAAGAAATTGAGAATAGGAATTGAGATTCCTAAATGTGAAAAGGATCAGCATGTGGTGCATTTTTGTTAATAACGCTTGCTGAGTACTTCTGTACTCACCCTTGCTATAAATCTCTCCTTGCTTAGGAGCATGTCAGTTCAGAGAATAGCAAGTCAAGTGGAAATTGCTTGGATGGAAGACCGTGGACTCGGATTGCAATAGGTGCAAGGTGGGCATCCCGTGCGAAGGTTGTGTTGAGTATGAGATATTCAAGCCTTTGAGGCTTTGTAATAAAATGTAGCCCTGCGTGGCGATATTATTGTAATATCGTGTTTTGTCTCTAATTATTGTTCTGCTGCAACACTCTGGTGGCTTATTATTCGTTAGAGCGATGTTTTATCTGCTAAAACGAATAATAATCCGTTGACTGGCATTATTACCCCACGGTAATAATGCGGGTCGTCACAGGTGGTATCAGAGCAATGGTTCGAGAGCCACGCAAATAATTAGAGACCGTTCTTGACTTAAGGATGCTGTTCTTGCTATATGGCAATACATATTCTTTAATATTTCTCATCTGTACGTCCTTTCTTATTTTGTTAGCTCTAGGCTTTGGTATCGTTACTTTTAAACCACCACATATTTTTGGAACCAGAATGGGTAGTGAGGAGGGGAATGATGCTAAGAATAGTTATGACGATCTAAATTATGGTGCTAGTTTCTTTTCATTGGTATCAATGTTAGTCTGCAAAATGGTAGCAGTAGTTGGTAAGCAATGTAATTTTAATTATGAACTTAACATTTCATTTGCTGCAATAAGGTATTCTGCATTTGAATCATTACATTTCCGCCAAATATATGATTGTTATTTTATTGTCTCAACTGTAGCGACATAGCCTCAACTGTAGCAACATAGGGCAACCTAAGGTAAATATGAGTAGTTATAATGGTTTAGAAGTGAACCAAAACTCCGAGACCCTTATCTTTCCGCTCTTGCAAGTAAATGAACGCATCCGCCATCACAAAATTTAGTAGAGACAATTAAAGAAAGAAAATATTATAATCATTTATGGTGGCAGATGAACCAAAATAAAATTTGACTTATCTCATTTCTGCATATGAGATTTCCCGGACGAGTGGTCCGTGGCGCTCCCGAACGCGTAAGTTTCGGGCGTACTCAGGAACGAAGTCCTGAGCGTACTCAGGGATGAGCCCTGAGCGTGGTTCCAAACGCGAAAGTTTTGGGCGATCCTGAGAGCGAGTTCTCAGGCGTGCCTGGGCGCGGAGATCCAGGGTAATGTAGGTTCGCACTCAGAGGCAAGCTCTGAGCGTGGTCCCAAACACGAAAGATTTGGGCGATCTCGAGAGCGAGTTCTCGAGCGTAGCTGGGCACGTAGTCCCAGAGTAGTGTAGGAGTTGATTCTTTTTGCATCTCTATGTTTCTTGGGTTTTAATTGCCTATTGTGAATGCTGTGATGTGAAGACTAGTAACAGAGAGGGAGTAATACGGCTTTCTACTACTTAAACATAAATAATTTCTCATCTATTTGCATGCTGAACCGTAATAGAAAAAAAAAACCATGTCTACAAGATAAATAAAATTTTGTTCGTACCTCTTGTAACAACTTGCTGCAGGAAATTTGATAATATCATGATATGCAGGTATTTTCCAAAATAGAATTTACTAAATTTAATTACAACTTAAATTGAGGGACTAAGTGTAGAATGATTAGTCAAATTAAAACAAGTAAAAATATAGCAGCTAGCCGTAGTATAGGAAAAACGCTCAATTCTTTATTATTTTTAAAAGTCGGTTATATAGAATTACCAGGATTACTAGACGTAGACGAGTTATTACGAGATCGACTGTAGGTAACATATCCATCACCATCCATTTTCTTTTGCAGAACACGCGACTCAGAGTGAGACGTCCTTAGAACGTAATTGAAAAAAAAAATGACGATAACTAGTTTGCAACTCAAGACTGGTAGACTGTTTCGCTGTAAAGCCTTTATTTCACCAAATAAATCTGTTCCTAGTGATCTATCCCTAGATACTCCGAGAAACTTGTTACTTGCTTAATTCTATCCCTCTTGGAGTGTATGGTCAAACCTACAGCGGATATCTATACCTACCTACGTTTCCTGTTGTAATTCGGATTGGAAGCATTCCGAAGTTCTAAACCTACAGCTACTACGAGATTAATCACCCCATTATCCGTGAATCCTTTTAAAGTAGTCACCGAACAATTATTATCCATGTTTGGTGCATATCCCCACGTTCATGAATATATGATTTCAGGAACTTTTGTCATAGTCTCCGGAGCATCACATTGACCATGAACTTATAAAATAAAGATTTTACAAATGGAAACTGTTTCAGCATGACATTAGGAAATAATTATTTCCACAAAACCCCTTGCATCATTCTATATAAATATTTCTTGCACCATAGTGTTTAAAGTTTTCGGAAAACGCTTTCATGCATTCCATGAGGACATATATTATGAATAAGGGGAAATGTCCACTCTTTCATTATCATCGATATATCATCCATTGAATCCCAAAACCGTATGGCAATACCTATCCCTGGATGTAGCGAATAAATCTCTAGGTCTGCCTAGTAACCTAGGGAAACCTGTTCAATTCCGAAGAGCTAAACTACGTCTAAAAAGCTAGTATCGTAAACGTAGAATTTAAGTCCAAAATTTCAAACACCATAATGCCATCCGAATAGGGAGTAACAATATTAACCAAACAGGAAATACCCAGCCCTTAGATAGCCCAAGTACCAAGTCAGGAAACAAGGATAATGCTGATCTAATATCACATCTTCCTGCCGCAAGACGACATTTCAACCCAGTTGCTTTAAGCAACACAGCTTTCTTTGAACCACCCTGCTAAACCATCACCCATAGCACTTGAGTAAACCAGCTAATGGAATCAAGGGGTAGCTAAAGAATTAAGGAGGGAAGGGGGCAATTGTTAGAAAATATTAACCGGTACACCATAGAATAAATTGCACGATTTTCCTACCTCAATATGAGTTATGATTTCGACTCTAATTCTACCGAACCCCTAGTGACGTAGTCGATAATTGTAAGCTTAATATGAACTACAACGTTGTTATGTGAGGAGTCGACGAGCAATACCAGCGTAGGCGGTGTATTTGCCAACGGGATGGAGTGAATAGGAATATTTAAAAGTACGTTCGTAAGGGACCAACAAGAGATTGACCACAACTCTCCAAGCCAGTTCCGATTTCGAGGACGAAATCATTTTTAAGGAGGGAAGTGTGTAACGACCCACGTCATTAATTAACCCTAAATAACGAATTAGGACGTTAAGTAGGATTAATTACATAGTGATAATCTAAAAATACGAGGGAATTTAAACTTTTCTTTGCAGACGTTTAAATTGAACTTAGCGAGCGATAAACTAATGCGTTGTTTTCACAATTTCATCGACGAGGGTGAATATCAAACGGTATAGACTAAGTGAGAAATAAAATCCAATTGCACAAGTAAAAGTTTCCAACTCAATTAAAATATATAACAGTCCGTAATACAATTGTGTAATTACTACAATTCTTGTACAACCAATCAAGTCACATTCCTTGAGCTACAACTAAAACTGGCTTAAATTAAATAAAGATATTACAACTCTTTTTACATTAATAACGACAATACAAATTGCTGTAAGTTTACAAGTCTCGGTCTTAATCAAATGACCGTCTCGCAAACTTAGATAATTGCAACACAATTGCAACATTAGAAACTACATTCGAGTAACATACAATATTCTGTATACAACAATATTAAGAGAAAGCCAGATTACATTCAGATCATTTCATACATTAGAAGATGTCGTCGAGCGGCCACCACACCGTTATTTCATTTGTGAGTGAACTAGTAACTGTAATACCGAAAAAGACCGAACAAAAGAAAATAATTAAAAGAAGAAATTGCCGTCAAAGCCCTAGTGATTAACTTCAGGCAGGGTAATCCGTTCACGGAGATACCTGACCGTCCGGGGGCCAGTCGGCACCTCTCACAACCGTAGGCTCATCACACGGTATTATATATATACAAACCTGTTCTGAACATAGGAATCCAACCAAGGCAAAGACCAGAATATCATAAATTATTCCAGCCCAAACCCACAACAGAGAAACACCTGTCAAAGCCCTCACCACGCAAATGCCAACCACAGTGAATCAGATGCACCGGGCCAGAGCAGCCACGCCCAGAGGGCATCAACAGCCAACAAAGCCTCACAGGCAAGCCATCCAAACAAATATCCCACATAGCATACCAGTAGTCAAACCGAGAGAATAGAGCACAGAGGGACAAAGCTAGGTAAGGTAACATTCCCCAACTCTTCCAGCCAATCCCCAGACCGCGAAGGAGTCCCAGCCGAGTGGAGCCGAAGGTCCAGGGAGTGAAGCAGCGACAAGCCGAAGGAAGATGGGGACATGACGGCCACGGGAGAACCGCAAGCCAGCAACCATCATCCACCACGCCAGCCAGCATCAAGCATCAATCACAGCCAACCGGCCACCACCCCAACCCCAGACCCTAGCATCCCGCACAAGCACCAGTGCAGGTAAACCCCAAAAGCCCAACATCTATGCAATGCCATTATCCCATTCCATCCAACATAGGTTAGCGAGTAGCAACCATAAGCATTCATCCACAATAGAACACATGAACCATAAGCATATCACCGGAAGTAGCAGAGGAGAGAAGAGGGTTACCGCGAGGGCGGCGGCTGCGGGAGTCACGGCCGAGCCACCGGTTCACCGCCGCCAGTACTCCCCCGGCGCATGGCGACGGCTCACCGGCGAGGACGGCCACGGTCACCCGCCTCCCAAAACTAAACCCTAGGCAAACCTCAAAATGTTAGTAAATTACAAAAGTAAATCAAGCTAGAAATGGGGAAAAAAGGGGGGGAAAGCATCTGTTTTGGCCAGATCTGGCCGGAGATTCCCAAGCGGCGCCGGCCATCCCGGCGGGAACGGCCGGCCAGAGGAGGCGTCGGCGGGGAGCCGGCGTGAGGGGGAGCAGCACCGAGGCAGAGGCGCCGAGGCGCGGGCGCGAGAGAGAGGCGGCGCATGAGGGGAGCCGAACCGGGCGGCGGCGCTAGGACCCGAAGGCAGGGGAGAGGCGGCGTGAGGTGAGAGCAGGGAGGCCGAGAGAGAGAGAGGGGGGAGATAGAGAGAGGGAGTCGGCGGAGTGGGTGAGAAAGGAGGAGAGGAGAGGAGATGGAGAGGCGTCGGCAGGGGAGTGAAGAGGAGGCGTCGGTGGGAGTAAGAGAGAGGAAGAAGAGAGAGGAGAAGCGCGCGTATAATAAAAATTCGTCTTCGTAAATATTTCATTTAAGTGATAGATTACATATTAAACTACTTGCTAGCATTATACTAATCATGTACAAGTATAAAATATCACTAATAAGTAGTGATGATTAATTAAGAATTGGCAGCATATTAAAATCTGACCAGTACCGATAGAACTGATATATTGTCGTTCAAACTAATAAATTTGCTAAATAAATATTTAATTAAACCTGTTGATAGTATAAACTTGTGGAATTCTATTAATAAATACTCAGGATATGATCAAGAAACCAAAAGTGTCAATTTATTTAAATAGATCCAAGTATGTACTCGAACCCATGTATTGTTATTTAAACCGCTCAGCGATATATTTCATTACCTAGGCAATCTGGGCAACAATAGTAAATTATAGAATTCCATCCTGATTACTTCAGAATATTAGAATAAGCTAATTGTGGTCCGACGATGAAAAGTATACGCCGACTAAATCTGTACGCCTAAGGATTTAATTAAAGTACTATAGTTTAAGACCCTTTTAGTTGCAGACTTGAATACACAGATAAATTGGTTAATCATCAAAGCAATAGAAATCCGCTAATCAGTATTTATAATAATTAGAATAACTAATTTACCAGCGATAGAGTAAAAGCATAACGTATGCCGATTTAATTAATGCATCGCTAAATAAGTCGTTTGGGATCGTACCTAAATACCTAATTAATCCAGACAGTGTTAAATCATATAACCGTCTTAATAAATATTCTTGGTTATAAAAGATGAGTCAAATGATGCCTGTAGGCTGGATTTGCATATACGAAGTAAATTATTATAATATCAATTGAACCACTCTATTGCATATTTAAATAACCAGTTAACTTTTATTAGTCGATTATAAACTATAGGAATCCCCTAATAAGTATTCTAAATCATAAAAGTAAATTCATAACTATTAGAAGATTTAAAACTATATGCGACGACTAGAATAGCGAGCTAAGTCAAAATAGTAATCGTCAAGTTAAGAAATTGTATAACAATTAAAATTGCAAGCGGTGATTTAAATAGCAGTTAACCTGTAAAGTTGTGCTCAGGACTACATTAAAATGTATGAATCCTATAAGGACCAGAATATAGTTTAATTAAGAAATTAAGTAATTGATACAGGAGACCATTTTATTTTGGATCTATAATTCAACTCGTTGCGCGCACTAATATGAGAAAATGCATTGAGTAATCTTAAGATCTAAAACGAATTAGGAAGATGAATAATTATATACGAACCTTTGAAGAATTAAATAAACCTAATTGCATACGCGAGATTGACTAGAATAATATTCGCCATTATAATTATGCATGCATTCAAATTAACCCGTATAGTGAAGAATTGCTAGGAACATTAATAAAATACTAGGCATACCTACTAAATCAACCATATCTCATGACGTTAATGCGATAATGTTGAACAACGAGTAGTGTACAGAAATTCACCTTAATTACCGCAATCGGGTTAAATTGAGCGAGATCTGACCTTAGGGGCACAAACACATCGATAACTTGTATTTTATTATATTTCCAGAGATTAAGTCGTAGTCGATGTATTGAATTGCAGGCGACAATCCAAGCTACGGGAGTGATTTCACCTGATCCTACTTGAAACCGAGTATATGGTTAAAAGTCCAGGCAAGCATTCCTTTGAACACCTCTGCGGAGTATATTCGTAAAACAAGTATTTTGTATTAATCTAGTATCACTTGCATGAAAGAAATAAAAGGGTTTTAAATCAAGCAATGGCTATATGTGAAGAAATGAATAAATGGCAACTGATGGAGCAGTTGGCCCCTAAAGTTAAGTAAAAAGGGTGGGCAGAGGTTGCCAGGGGAGGCAGTGAGTGGGCAAGGGAGGGACCTCTGCATAAGAATAGAATATAAGGGATTACAAACTTCATCCGTATGGACAGACCGTACCAACTCGTATCAACCAACATTCCGTTTTCACGGGCAGTCGGTACTCTAGTGAGGTGTTATATTCTCCACAGGAGTGATTTATTTAGGGAATAGGCCCAAGACCGGTATAAGACCGGGGCAGAACCCACAGGCGGGTTATGTTTCAGCGTTATATTACGCTGGCAGGGGGGCTGGGTGAGGGGCGTACACCCTACCAGCCAACGGTTATGTTGTTTTCAGTGGGTCTGTGTAGGCTGCTGATTGTGAATAACCGGGTGGAGATATAATTACTGAACTAGAGATAATTGTACTGTACTCTGTTCTGGGCGCCGCTTCAAAGGAATTGCGGATAATCCCAAGAGCCAACACGAGCAGAGTGATGATGGGTAAAGTGATACAAGCTTGCGCAATGCTATCAAAATCATGAATTCATGCCTGTCTCCGGGAAAGGAGAATTACGGAAACTTATGGGGGTTTTTGCTGTTCATGCGTATGTTCAGTAGTTTTCTAAATTAATAAATCGGATTTCTTTCAAAACCAACAAACTTTATTTTCTATGTCATGGGAAGGAAATTGAGAAAGAAAAAGAGTATAAAGATGAGTAAGAAATTGAGAATAGGAATTGAGATTCCTAAATGTGAAAAGGATCAGCATGTGGTGCATTTTTGTTAATAACGCTTGCTGAGTACTTCTGTACTCACCCTTGCTATAAATCTCTCCTTGCTTAGGAGCATGTCAGTTCAGAGAATAGCAAGTCAAGTGGAAATTGCTTGGATGGAAGACCGTGGACTCGGATTGCAATAGGTGCAAGGTGGGCATCCCGTGCGAAGGTTGTGTTGAGTATGAGATATTCAAGCCTTTGAGGCTTTGTAATAAAATGTAGCCCTGCGTGGCGATATTATTGTAATATCGTGTTTTGTCTCTAATTATTGTTCTGCTGCAACACTCTGGTGGCTTATTATTCGTTAGAGCGATGTTTTATCTGCTAAAACGAATAATAATCCGTTGACTGGCATTATTACCCCACGGTAATAATGCGGGTCGTCACAGGTGGTATCAGAGCAATGGTTCGAGAGCCACGCAAATAATTAGAGACCGTTCTTGACTTAAGGATGCTGTTCTTGCTATATGGCAATACATATTCTTTAATATTTCTCATCTGTACGTCCTTTCTTATTTTGTTAGCTCTAGGCTTTGGTATCGTTACTTTTAAACCACCACATATTTTTGGAACCAGAATGGGTAGTGAGGAGGGGAATGATGCTAAGAATAGTTATGACGATCTAAATTATGGTGCTAGTTTCTTTTCATTGGTATCAATGTTAGTCTGCAAAATGGTAGCAGTAGTTGGTAAGCAATGTAATTTTAATTATGAACTTAACATTTCATTTGCTGCAATAAGGTATTCTGCATTTGAATCATTACATTTCCGCCAAATATATGATTGTTATTTTATTGTCTCAACTGTAGCGACATAGCCTCAACTGTAGCAACATAGGGCAACCTAAGGTAAATATGAGTAGTTATAATGGTTTAGAAGTGAACCAAAACTCCGAGACCCTTATCTTTCCGCTCTTGCAAGTAAATGAACGCATCCGCCATCACAAAATTTAGTAGAGACAATTAAAGAAAGAAAATATTATAAACAGACACAAGAAGTCAGGACCTGAAAACTTCAGACACAAGAAACAGTACAAGCTAACTGATATGCTAAACAGACATTTAAAGATTCAACTGACCTGTGCTGCAAGCTTCCTTCTGGTGCTTGCTCAAATGTATAAGCCGTCTCCTGGAGGCATTTACATCTTCTAAAACTTCTAAGCAAATATACCATACTGAAAAGCAACAAGAAGCATATTGTCATGAGACTAAGGATAGGCTTCTCTTGAACTCACCCGGAGAACACATGAAAAAAATACATTTTTTCAACAAACAAATAAAGAGGCATTATCCGACATAAAGATGACAATTACACATAAGCTTTACAAAGGTTCAAGTTTGCACCAACAGGAACACTAAAGTTCACAAAGACAGCATGATAAGGACATCCCTATTACTACTACTATGTTGGCTACTTCTTAAGTGTTCATGAAGAACCAAAAGGTCCGATGACTAGAGTGAGAGCTAAGCTTTTAAATAAACAGGTGAATTTGTTTCTTAATGAATTTCCTTATATTGATGAGAATAGTATTCTACCTCATACAAACTCTTTATATATTCTCAGATTTGAACAACTTGAAGACTTTGGAACCACGACCCAGACCAAGTCACAGGAAAGGGCTATCGAAGCAGTTGAGGAGAAGATGTTTGCATGTGTTTTCTAGTGGTCATGTATACGTAAATTAGTAGAGTTTTATTAAGTTGGCTATGACACAGGGGAGGACCCAGAAATTTTAGAATGTGTATTCGAAGTTACAAAAATTTTGTCCAATAGAAAACATAAAAGCCTACAATAGCGAAAATTAAAGTAAAAATGTTCATACTAGAAACAACATCTCAAATAATATAAAGAAATTAAAAATAATTAAAAATCACAAATTAACTCGACGATTCGTTGTACCTTGGAACCGATTAAAAGATTACAATTAGTTCCACTAATATGCAATTCCACTTAGCTCCTATTGTCCCTTCTGAAACTATTTATATTTACTATTCACATTAGGATAGTGAAAACCAACTTGAAACTATTTGTTCGCACTTGTGAAATACTTGATATTTGTTCATAGAATCATAGGTAAAAGGTGAAGAATATGTATTTCAATAATTCATAAGCAATAATTTGTCTGCTGCTAAAGATCTTATTTCAAAGATTCACAGCAAAGTGCTTAGATAAATGTATGACATGAAGCTCCGTAGCTCACACCTCTGAAATACTTGGCATATAGATATATGCTACTCAGATTTAAAGATGTGGAGAACATGGATTTCAATTTAGGCTAACTAGGTGTGAACAAAATGAATTTAACCCAACTACTAGTGTGTGTGTGTATATATATATATATTATACCTTATATATAGTGATTTTTTGCTAAAAATTTTGGGTATTCGATTGAATACCCTTGACACCTTGTTTATTATTAAACTGGTTAAGCATGCATGTATATTTTCTTGGGCCAAACCAGATAGAATTGGCCTTAGGCCCATTATGTTTGCGCGCTCGCGTGTGTGGATGGAGACGCTATAGAAGACAGCTGCCACATATATATATATATATATATATATATATATATATATATATATATATATATATATATATATATAGAGAGAGAGAGAGAGAGAGAGAGAGAGAGAGAGAGAGAGACACACACACACGGGGGAGATCCATCAGAACGGAGGGGGGACGCGACTAGAAACAGAAAATGGAGATGAACAGTACGACTAGATAATGAGTTGAGTGGACGAGTTGTGCATGATTTTGCCTCTTTTGATCCAATTCAGTTCCATTGAAAAATTTGCGAGTTCTTGCAAATTGAGATCGTTCAACCTTTCCGTTGGGAATTGAGAGCGCAATAGGGCTTTCGCTTGGTAATCGTGAAGTCCGGTGTGTATGATCTTGCGAATTAAAGAGCGTTCGTTCTTGTCTTGGCAATTGATTAGGTCTGGTCTGAATGATCAGATCTAATCTGAGAGTTATATTAGCAAAAAAAGAAAAAAGGAAAAAAAATCAACATCAATCTAACCGCTGCACCGTCCAGCGCCGCCTGTTAGACGTCGTTCCCTTGGTCGCCGTGCTGTCCAACGCTGCCTACCAATAGTTTCTATTCCATTAGTTGCGATCCTATTCTCGGGAATAAAGCTCCATGAGATGAACTACAGGTTGTGGTCTTCTCTCATGGAGATCACGCTCGATGGTCTCCGCCTGCGGGGACATGTCACCGGTTCACGCCCTTCTCTGCCACCATCAGTTCAATCTCCTCCCAGGCAGTCTACTTCCACACCTCTTGTAGAAGATGAGGTCGCCAAGAAGGAGGCATAGGCTGCTGCCACTGCTGATGCTGCTGGTGAGGCTTTTTAGTATGCCATCGACGCTTTTGAGCACTGGTGTGCTGATGAGGCCTGTTTTCGCGCCATCCTAGTGGTCAGCATTGATGACTCCATCCATCCAGACATTGTTGGTCTGCAGTCTACTCGACAGATCTGGGAGTACTTGCGTGAGCGATACCAGCAGAGCAATGGTGCTCAGTTCTTTTCGCTTTAGCGTGAGTTGAAAACGCTTCGCCAAGGGGACTCTTCCGTCAATGACTTTCGAGCCCTGGCCAGTCTCTGACGCCAGCTGGATGAGCTGGCCTATCCACTCTGTTAGGAGTGTCATAAACTGAATAAGGCGGATCATGATCGCCTTTACCTTTATGATTTCGTCTATCGTCTTCGCCCAGACTTTGAGCCTATCAGGGCTTAATTGCTGAGCCGCTCACCGCGCCCGACGGTCACCGAGGCCCTTTCAATGTTTCGGGTTGAGAAGCTTCGTCTGGGGTTAGCAGCACAGTCTATTCTGTCGGACCTCGGGTTAGCAAACCCAGATCCTCTATGATTCCACCGCACTATTCCCTGGATCAGTAGATAGTGCTCACAGATACATTACTGTATATCAAAAACATATCATGCGGAAGCGTAAATAATACAGTAATACTTACTCATGGGCCGGTTAGGCCGAAAACGATAAAATGCAGCAGCGGAAACTTCACACAGGTGGGACCCGCAGGACTTGCCCATAGGCAGCCAACTGGGGTTCGCAACCTAGTCCATGGCCTCTTCGTCTTCCAGCTCTGTCGACCCCTTTTTAGCGTCGCAGGGTTTAGCATTCCTGTTCTCTCTGACTGAGTGATGGTAGTTAAGCAAGAATGAGTACGATGATACTCAGCAAGCCACCACACAGGATGCAGTAATAATAGATGCAAAGCTGTCAAGGGAGGCTTGAGTTTCTTTTATTTGCTAAAAGCATTGGTTGGAATTACAGTAAGTAAGAAAAATCTCCTGAGACGTAGCAATTTTAACTGAAACATTTTTTATGAAATTGATTGTGAGAATGCGATAATAATTGTAGTGTAGGTTACATCCACCTTTTTACAGTGCATGGTTACCTCCACCAATGCTAGTTTTCGCCGCTGGAGTACATCTCTCCAGGAAAAGTTCATTGTCAGAGTACATCTCTCTGATAGGTTTTATCCCACCCACAAATGTTTTTGGAAATAGAACTAACTCGAGTGGGTTCCCATGTCCGCCCTTGACTGTGGGCACGACTGCTCGAACAGTTTTACACTCTGCAGAGGTTGTACACTTTCACCACAAGAGATAAGTCATCTTAATAGCCAACATGCTTTCTTAGGCATGAGACCCAGATGATTTATCACAAAGCCTTTACCTTACTCCGATCTAGCTAGACACCACCCCGCTGAGGTTCCACCGCTGAATGGCTCTATCCACCACAGTCAGAGGCCCCCTCTTGCGCCGTATGGGTACAGTCGGTCCCTGTATCCCACTGTGAGTAAACCAGTATGTCCTGGCACCCACTTTCCGTGGTGATATCTAAACTAAACCTTTGCAAGTTAATCAGCTAGGTCGTACCCATATAGACTTGTGGTTGTACTGTTTTACACAAGGAGGTCAACACAAGATTCAGTCCTTAGTTTGTCCAGGCGGTTCATTCCACAAACCACGGGTTCTCGTGCGACATCAGCACCAGCCACTCTCACTAACCGCCCAGACAGGTGTAGCAGGTTTTTAGGGTTTTGAGAAGCATAAAACAGTTGTAACAAGATACTCAGCCACGTACATCCCATGACTATCCCCAAAACAAGTACTTATGTTTTAAAGATTGATGATCAGGGCAACTAGTGCCCTGGATTTGACAAGACTAGCATGGCATTTAATATGACTTATAGCTAGTAGAGATTATCATTAATTTCTATGGTGACAAGGATCAAGTGATTCAAGTGTCAAGAAATGGCATATTAGATTTAATTCAACAGCAAGTGGGCATGTAGCTACATTAAGCTTTGACATACATTTGCATAATAAATTAGGCATGCAAGTTGATAATTTAAAGGAAAATAATTTTGCATAAAATGTAGGATCAATATGATCAAAGTGGTGACTTGCCTCGCTTGGTGTACCACGGCCTTGATTGACCTAAATCAAAGCCTGCTCAGTCAACGATCTTAACTTCCTAGTCGACGCTTTTACCCGAGTCTTGATCTTGTTCGAATCCGTCGCCTCGTTGAGTCTTCAGATTCTAATACGCGGCAAAGAAAAGAAAGACCAAATAAATCCAAATACTTTAAATGCCCAAGTTAATTTAAATTATACATTTATTATGATTTGAGAATAGAAGGATGATTCGGGTTAGTGTGCCGTAAGCACAACGGAGGATGAATTGGGCGAATGAATGAGGTGGCGGAATAGCTTTACCGTGCGGGAAAATTAAGATAAGAAGGGATTCGAGATGGAGTATTTTACAGGAATTACCTGCTTTGGGAAAGAAGGTGGCCAAACACAGCCAATTGGGGAAGGGCGAAGCTCGATCTTTTATTTGGTGACTTTCTCTTTATTACTTTATATTTATCAAGGAAGTCCCGTGAGTCAGGCAAGACTTATAGACAGATAAAAAAGGGGTTAGCGAAGATAGTAAATAGGAATAGAACTTCGTAATATTAGGATGTGGAAGCTTTACCGGAGATGAGTATAATTTTAATTACTCGGTGTAACTTCGATATTTCATGTGGCAATACTAATTTGAGATTGTGACTGCCAACTTAATGAACCCATCTTTGAATAGTTTTATTGAAGTATGGAGTTGGTCATTTTAGCCCAATTTATAAGGTTGATTATTCTGCTTAATTAACAAGGTTATTAGAAATGGTCGTCGAATGTGATTAGCTAGAGAGGGGTGTTATGAATCAATAGGGATCTTCTTAATAAAGCTATTTCTTTCATTGGTAATTATTCTCAACCATTCGATTTAGATCCTGAGATAATGATTAGAGATTTGGGTGTGAGATGAAAATTAACGATGGCTCTTTCTTGTTCAAGAGTTCTTAATCGTAAACATTTGTTATTTTAAATCTTAGTATTTAGGATAAATGTTGAAATCTTTACTACAAATATTTTAAGCACTTTGTAAAAAGATAGCTTCCATGATTTCAGATATGAGTAAACCACACTTGATATTTTATGTGGCTTGCCAAAGATTATTTCAAGCACTACTAAGAGAGATGAGCAATTCATGGTTAATATTTCATGTGGCACAATCTTGCTGAATTAATTTACTTAGTTGTCATAGACTTGGACAAGATTATATGGGTATGAATCTTTTATCAAGTTTCAAAACTAAATCCTTTGTCCATGATGTTGTTATCATTATTACTTTATTAACTTTATGCTAGTTTCTTAGTATTAGAAAAATAGTTCATGCCATGAGCTTATTTTAATTAACTTTAACTTATTAATTTGGCATACGATTGACCCATGCTTAGTTTTTTTGTTTAATTGCATTAATCTTTTTCATTAGTAATTTATAAATAATTCTTATTCTTACTCTCATTCCCAAAGTATCTTTATATGCAATTTAATCAAACTTAAGTCTTTAATTCCATTTCATAACCCCTTTTTTTTGTTGGATATCACAATTAAATTTCTATTCTCCTTTCTATTCACAATTCATAGTTTACAAAATTGCTCCTTTGATTTTATACAGTATTAGTTTCCAAATGAGTCGTACACCAAAGAATATTGAGACATGAGGCAAAGTTTTGGGGGTGCTTGATCGGCTGGGCCCACCTGTCATACCAGAGAGAGGGAGACAGAAAGAGGGACACTATCTTCGGCTGGGTACTAGAACAGAGCACAGGCCAAACCGCGAAACAGGGGAGCTGGGGTGCTGCGGGGCCGTGCGGCGTCGCCGGCGAGGAGCGGCCGGGGAAGCGACGGCGACCTGCAAAATAGGACCCCTGCATGGCGAGGAAGCTCCGAGAAGTAGTGGCTTCGACTGGGAGATGCCAAGGTGAGCTGACGGCGGTGTTTGACGGCCGGCGACAAGGGGAGAACGGGGCGCCGGCGGCCAAGTGAGAGAGGTAAGGGGAAACGGCGCGCATGAGCATGAGAAGGGTGATAGAAGCTCACCTGAGCTGTTGATTCGACCGGAGCGCAACCGAGGCGAGCTAGCGACGAGCACCGGCGGCGGCGATGAGGGGCTCCCGTGGCCAGCTCACTGCGGGGGAGGAGAGCACAGGCCGGCGGTCGGAGGAGCTCCAACGCACCGAGAAGAAGCTCCTAGAGCAAGGAATCGGCCCAGGGCTGACCGAGGAGGGGGCAACGGTGAAAGCGGCGGCGGTCGGCCGAAAAGGAGGAAGAAGCGCGATGGGAAAGAAAACCAATGGGTTCGGCTGGCTTCTTATATGCGGGCGCGCATTCGGGAGGATACGGCGACGGCATGGGCGCGGCGTACGCCGGGGTATGGGCGGTGCATCCGGCGGCATGGGGCGGCGCGGGAATGGGGGGGAAGCTAGGGGTGCGCGCGAAACTGGGGGCGGGGCTAGGCAAATCAGGGGGCGGATTAAGCAATACCAGGGGCGGCGCACGGATTTGGGGCGGACGGGCGAAGCGGGCTGGGCCGGAGCGAGGAGCAACGGCGCGAGGGCGGCCGGCTTGGCGCGACGGGAGAAGAGGAGGGAGAAACGGGGGTGAGGAAGAAGAGAGAGGGAGCAGGTCGGGCGGACCGAAGAAAAGAGGAAAACGGCCCGGGAGAAAAAGAGGAAAGGGAAGCGGGCCCGGGGAGGAAAAGAAATGGGCCGGATCCAATTGGGGATTTTTAGAATTGCTAGATTTTGGGATTTCAGATTTAGTTTTGCAACTGGCATTTGAATACTTGGGTCAAATTTTGGGTTCATATTTTAAATCTAAGAGCGTCGAGCTTCGGAGCAATAAATCTTAATTTTTCTCAATTTGAAACTCCGGATATACAAATTGGATGAGAGAGATTTTATCTTGGTTTTCAACTTCCATCCTCGGTTTTGAATCTTCAGATTTTAAATTTTAAATTTGAACTTAATATATCCAAGTAAACTTGGATTTTTCTCAGTTTGATTTTCAACCTTGGTTTTTGATTCCAAGATTTCAAATTTTATTACTTGGGCTTTTGGTAAGAAAAACAATTTGAGAGATTCGAGTAACACCAAAGATTTTTGAAATACCCAAGAAAACGATTAAAAGATTTTACACTTTTCGCAATTACAGTAATTCCCTATTTGGGATGTTACATATTCTGACTGTGCTTGTTGCCCCTTCTTCTTCGCCTACAACGACATTTTCTGCTTTGACTATGGCCTCACCCCAGGTGCCTGTCTCCGCTCTTGTTTTTGCACCAATTGAAGTTCAGTGCAACTACTATAAGAACTTTGGGCACAACTACCAGAGTTATGCGGTGCGAAAAAAGCGGAACAAGGCGTGTAGGGTTGGATGACCAAAGGGGGCAGGGAGACCCTTCCTTCACAGAAGGATAGACCAGTTCATCAGCTTCTGTTCAGCGAGGTGACTCTATTCAGTAGCTCTGCCAGGCTCTACTTCAGCAACTCTCTCATAACTCAGCTAGTTCTACCAGTCTAGCTCAGACGTCTCTTCTAGGTACCTCTTGGGTTCTGGATTCCAGTGTCTCTTTCCATATGACACTAGACTCCACATCTCTCACTTCAGTAGGATCTTCTACTTTTCCTATCTCTATTTAGATAGCTGACGGTACTTCCTTGTCTATTAGCAGTTAGGGCACTCTTTTGTCTACAGACTTTTCTGTTCCAGTTGTTTCCCGTGTTCCCCAGCTTACCATGTAGCTCATTTCGTTGGGATAGCTCACTATTCTTGGTCGTAGGATTGGTTTTGACTCTCACACCTATTTCGTCCAGAATCGACAGACAGGGACGGTACTTGGGACTGGCTGGTGCCGTAGGGAATAGGGATTGTTAGGGTCTCTATATTCTCGATCGTCTCCACCTTCCGTCCACTTCAGTTGATCCTACCACATCTACTTTCACCGCCACTGCTACCACCTCTGGAGCCTTTGCGCAGTGGCATCACAGTTTAGGTCACCTGTGTAGGTCTCGTCTTTCTTCATTAGTTCGTCAGGGTGGTCTTGGATATGTTACTGTTGACACATCCATGTTTTGTCAGGGTTGTAAGCTGGGCAAGCAGTCACAACTTCCTTATCATTCTAGTGAGTCCTTGTCTTGTTGTCCTTTTGATTTAGTTTATTCAGATGTATGGGGACCTGCGTCTTTATCTCTAAAGGCAGGCATAAATTCTATGCAATTTTCATTAATAATTATTTCTGTTTTACTTGGCTTTTCCCTATGTCTAATCATGGTCAGTTTCTTGTGATTTATCGTAGCTTTTCCATAATGGTTCGTACTTAGTTTGAGTCCTCTATCTATATTTTTCACTGTGATTCTGATGGTGAGTACTGTTTTGGTACTTTCAAATAATTTCTTTCTGAGTAGGGCATTCTTTATCAATCTTCTTGTCCTGGTGCCCATACCCAGAATGGGGTTGCTGAGCGCAATCATCGTCATCTGATTGAGACTACTCGCACTCTTTTCCTTGCCTCTCACGTTCCACCACAGTTCTGGGCTGAGTCTATTTCTACGGCTACGTATCTCATCTATGAGCATGTCAATCTTATAGAGTGTCTCTACTCTAGAGTCCTCAATACAGTCATCTTCGTGTTTTGGCTGCACATGTTTTGTCCTGCTGCAGCCTCATAAGCACACCAAACTATCAGTCCAGTCAGTTGAGTGTATGTTTCTTGGGTACAGTTCTGAGCATAAGGGTTATTGCTGCTATGATCCTTTTGTTCGACGGATCAGGATCTCACGAGACGATGTCTTTGACGAATCTTGACCTTTCTTCTATCGAGATTTGGCTCCTCATCCTGCTTTCACCATCAAGACAATCTCCTGGTTGTCTCTCCCTGACTCTTCACCCATTTCTCCCCTTTCATAGCCATCCTCTAGTTTGTCTCCAGTGGTTTCTTGTGTACCTCCACCTCCTGTATTGCCTCCTGCAACACCGCTTCTTGCTCCTGCAGCACCACTGTCTCATTTTCCTAGGGTGCACTACTCCAGATGTCCTCATCTTTCACTAGACTCATCTCCTAGTATCTTGCCGACACCAACGTCTAATTCGTCTGATGATGCTCCTCGTTACGTCCTTTGTGATCGAACATCCCTTTGCCACCTAATCGTCTTGGGTTTACTTCGACAACTCATGCTCTCTGTCATTGAGCCTAGTTCTTATCGAGAGGCTGCTTCTCATTTTGAGTGGCAGCTCGCTATGGCAGAGGAGCTTGATGCTCTTCGATGTATGGAGATTTGGGATATTGTACCGACACATGTGCATGCTCGTCCTATCGCGTGCAAGTGGGTGTACAAAATTAAGACCAGGTCTGATGGTACTATTGAGCGCTACAAGGTTTGTCTTGTGGCTCGCAGCTTCCAGCAGGAGTATTGTAACGTCCTGAAGTTTTTAAATTTGAAAATATGGAGTTTGAGTTATTTTGTCCATTATAATATTTGAATTTGGATTTTCATGGTATTTTTAAATTCTTATTGAGCTCTCAAAAGTTAAAGAAATTCAATAAGGACCAAAATCAAAATCAATAATATTAATGCTACACATAAGAATATACAAATAAAGGAAACTTAAAATCTAAATTAAGAATCTGAAAAGAGGATCCATAAAGGTAAGGGAGAATATTTGGTTTGACCATGAAATCTCACCTCTAAAAATAATGGAATAAAAGTAAAGGGGTAAACAAAATAAAAATGATAGCAAATATAAATATATGAGTATATATATATATATGCATACATCTATGCATAACATGAAAGTGGTCCCTACAGAAATTTAAGAGAGCAAATAAAATTTGAATTTGTATATATAAGTATATATGTATATATATAACTGAAAATGCAGAAAATAAAAATAAAAGAAATGAGAAAAGAAAAAGGAAAACTGGGCCGGCCATAACCCCCGGCCCAGCCCTCTCTCCACGCGCGGCCTGCGTGCGCACGCGGACGCACGCCCGCACGGCCCAGCGCCCGCACTCCGCCCGGCTTCTCGCGCGCACGCCGCCAGCCCAGCACGCCCTCGCCTCCGCCGCTGACGAACGGGCCCCGCTCCCTCGCGCCCTCTCCCTCTGGCCGGTGGCCCTCACGCACCCTCTCTCTGCCGCACGGGCCTCCGCTCTCCTTCTTCCCCCTTCTTCTCCACGCGCCCGCAATGCCGTTCGCTACCTCGCGCAGCTCCCTCTCGCGCCAGCCACAACTAATCTCCCTCTTCCTCTCTCTCTCACCTCGAGCAAGTTCAATGCACCCCTGCTCTCTCTCTCTCCCACAAAATCTCGGAGGAGATTTGGTTCATCTCCCCCGCCGGCGTGAGCAGGGCGGAGGCCGGCGCTGCCTCGCCACGTGCCTCCCCCTTCCGGCTATAAAACCCCCCACCCGGAAGCCGCATTGGCGCCGCATTACCCTCTTCTCCCCTCCCCTGGCCGCAATTGCGCCATAGAACCTCCAATTACTCACCGGTGCTCCCGTCTTCCTCACGGCCGGCGACTGAGCCGCCGCCGATCCCGGCTGCCTCCGGGCAATCCCAAGCTCCCAGAGCATCGCGGAAGCACGGTGAAGCCGACCCCCTCCCCCCTCTGGTCTCCCATCGCCCGAGCTTCGCCGGCGACGACAGCCTCCCCGAACCGCCGCCGGCCCTCCACCGTGCTCCTCCACCCCGGCCGTCTACACCAGAAGCACCACCGCAACCAGGAGGTTGTATATCACGAACATCCCGAGCTTCTCCGGCCGCCGCTCGCCGCCGCCTTCTTCCTCCTCTGCCCGGCCTCCCCCAAGACATACCTCAAAGGGATTTATTACCCATATATGGTAGGCAACGCCTCCCCGCTCACTTGGTAATCAGCGATCGTCTCTTTCCCCCTCCGCTCCCGCGGCGCGTTCGAGCCGTCGGCTCCGCGCGTAGCGGTTGAGCGTTCTTTTAATTTTTCCCCGCTGACAGGTGGGCCCCGCTCGTCAGCCGCTACGGGACCGCAGGCCCACTGACAGCCGAACCCCACCCGTCAGTGTATAATGTCGCTGACATGTGGACCCCACGGGTCAGAGACTCAGGATTAAACGAAATAATAAAAAGATAAACATATTAAAATAACCAGTGGGTCCCACCTGTCAAATATTTTATATTTTCTGGAATTAATTAAACCTGAGAACTTCAAATAATCATAACTTTTTCATTTTAACTCCAAATTGGATGAGACAAATTTCTAAATTCATCTAAAATCAAGATCTGTCCAGTGGAACTGAAACCATAAATTTTAGAGGTCCATTGAATTTTTGGTGATATTTAATGTAGTTTGCATAAATAAATTGAAAAGACTAAATATTAGTTAAGACGTTGATAAAGAGGAATAACTTTGGCTAAACCTCTAAACTTAGTAAAGATGCTCTTAAATCATAAATTAAAACATAAGTTCAATATTTATCCTAATGTCACCTAATAAATCTCAGTGATGTACCTTACTAAATAGAATAATAGAGTACTACCTTGTACAGAGATATCTGCCTAGATTGTAACACCAGCTTATTTCATATATAACTATAGATTAATTATCACATATGAATAAGTAATATTTAACTCAAGGACTAAAAGTTAATTAAAGGCATTAGTAAAGAAAAGTATCCTTGATTGGTATTGAAATTTAGTAAAAGGATGTCCATTGAAGTTAGAGACATTCATAAGCAAATGAATATAGATAAATAGTTAGAAAAATGTTGATGACGTATATACGCCATTAGTAAATATGTTAGTTCAATTTTTAAACACCTTAGGCCTTATTGAAAATATAAACCCTAACATTAACATATTGCCAACCCGAAATCTGAGGTAGTAGTTTTAATTTAGTAGAAGTAATAAAATATAATCATGTGTAAAAGGTTTGAATAGTAAAGAGATGCAAAAGTAACCATCTAAAGTATGACTATCATTCCTACATCCCTAAAAGGTCATATTAATATAGAGATACTAAAATATAATAGCACTAGGGCATCGGGCATTAAAATGACCTATCTAATATAAATAAACATTCCAAAGTAAGCACTTAATCAAAAACTTAATAAAGTTATCCAAGTGTTATAATACTTTTGACTAAAAGATTTATAGAATAAGCACAGATCTCATCCATCAGTCCAGTTTGCCTTTACCTAAGTTGCAAGGAAAACTTACCTGAAGATAAAATTTATACATTAAACTCCTGCGCCAGTCTATGGGTATAACCCGACTCATGGAACTTCCTTGATAAATATAAAAATAATGAAATAAACTATTAATAAAAGGTCAAGACATCGTTCTCTGCCACCAGCCTTGCCTCAAATTACGCAAATCACCCAATAACTCATAATAATACAAAAGTTGAACTTATTGGGAGTTATTTGAATCTTTTGAGTTATTTGCTTTCTTTTGGATTCAGTCGTTTGTCGCGTAATTAGAAACTGAAGTTCGAAGATTCCACGGATCAAGCGAGATCAAGAGCGAAATGAAGAAAAGATCCGAAGCTCAAGAGAAAGCATCGTGTGAACTCAAGACCGCGAACGGCGCCAGGCGAGTCAATACTTTGATCATGTTGAACCTACATTTCTGCAAATTACTTTGTTTTAAATTAACAAATTGCATTGCTGTTATTTTTATGCAAATGCATGCTAAATTTGATATTCTAGTTATATGCCATTGTTTACCTTGAATAATATTACCCCCTCCTTTGAGTATTTGAATGTGTGAACCTTGTCGCCCTAGCAAAAATATAATAGTAACATTTCGAAAATAAGTCCGTAACCGTATGCCATGCTTAGCATTGACTGGGAACTTGGGGCAAGAAATTGTCCCAAGCATCACTTTTATTCATGAGAAACTGGTTTGGGCAGTCATGGTGGAAATGACTGGTATATTTGGTTATGGATATTTTATGCTCCCAAAATCTCCGACTTGCTTAATTATCTGGGCGGGCTGGTTCGAGGGTGTGAATGTGTGGTGCAGTGGAAGCACAAAGTGGGTTAGTGGTAGACCGCCCAGATACCACTAAGGACTGAATCTTGTCATGTCAACCCGTGTAAAACAGTACAATCACAAGTCTGTAAATTACAACTTGGCTTAGTAGATTTACCAGACCCTGAAAGTCATCCTTCCAGGAGGAGGTGTGGGATAGTGCAAGCGGCAGTCGGTGAGACGGCTTGAATGGGACACCCGGGTAGGGTGAAGTTCTGCTGTGGCGGGCTAGCAGGGGTGGGGAGCCAGCTGCTAGATGTTCAGAAGGAGGACATCCCGCACAACGTATGGGACCCACCGCAAGTGGGAGCGACCCATAGGGTGAAATGATGGAAGGGGCGAGGTACTTTGAAAAGTTACTGTGATGGTCTGCTCAACCACATGACTAAGGAATCGTGTGGGGCAACGAGTTGATTGTCTCTTGTGGTGAAAGTGTACAAACTCTGCAGAGTCTAAAACTATTCGAATAGCCGTGCCCACGGTCAGGGGCGGACATGGGAACTTAACCAGATATAGTTCTATTTCAAAATGCTTTATGATGGGTTGGAAAAGTGGAAGGGCAGTGTAAGGCCCTAGTTTGGAATTGTCCTGGGTGTCGTCCTAGTGGTAAGTTAAGCGGCTATAACGCTGAAGAATTGCTATATGGTGCAGATGCCATGTAACGGTGGATGGAATCTGGATCGCTATTATTATTGCATATTCTGAACATTATGCTTTTGTTCAAAATGCTAGGTCTTAAGGATTTTTATATAATTGTATTCAAAAGCACTCTTTGCAAAACAAAATAACTCGAGCCTCTCCTTTGTTAAGCCATGCATATTATCTACTTGCATTCTGTGTATTGGTTCGCTGAGCACGGGGTCGGAGTGCTCACGCTTGCTTTTGCGGCAAAATTTAGAATCAGGAGTCAAATCGCCTCGCCTCAGCAACAAGAGTGGACAAGCTGGCAGATGAAGATGTCAAGGGCTAGGTCGCGAACCTCCAGTTGGCTGCCTGTGGGCATGTCCTGAAGGTCCCACCTGTGTGCTTCGTTCTTCCGCTGCTGCAATTTATTGATTTCGGCCTAATCGGCCCATGAGTAAGTTTATTATTTTAATTACGTTTCCGCATGATATGTACTTTGATATTCAGAACTGTAACTGTGTGCGCTATCTACTGATCCAGGGAATAGTGCAGTTAAACACAGTAGATTCCGGATTGCAAAATCTGGGTCTGACAGGCATGGTATCAGAGCATATCGACTGCAGGTCGTGACCTAGTAGCTTGGCCGTTAGTCCATGACTAGACTTATTTCCACAATATCTATTTTCACAAATATAAGCTATATTGCTCATTCTCATCTCTCTTAGATGATTTCCCCTTATCTATATGCTGCAATAGCCATTTTACTTCTGAAACTCTCTTACCCCGACTTCAAAATGGTAAAAATCCAGTACTCCTCTTGTAAACACTTTATGAAAACATGACTTAGGCCAAGAATTGTGAAGCCTACCCATAAGAATTTAATTGTTTTTGGGATGAAACAATGGAGTGAATTTGGGATAAATGAATTGGTGGAGCTTAAAGAAATAGAGAGTGCGAAACTAATTAAAGGATTGCAACCCTAATGAATTGAAAGATCCCTAGAAGATGCTTATAACCATGGAATAATGGGATATGATTGATAGCTGGATGGATTGACGGAAATATTTAGAAGTTGGAGATAGTGAAGATCTAGGTTGATCGCGGGTAAGCAAATTATGGATTTGAATTAATAACACCAGACTGGATTATTAGAAAGTCTCAACATAAAGATCATCGGTGAATCTAAGATAAGGAATACTAGACTCCCATTAGATTGAGCTAATTAAGTTGGCAAATAATAGATCTGAGATTGGGATTATAGGGACACAGTGAAATATGAGACTTGAATTATAAATCTATGGTGGAAGTTAGGACTTATGCGAAGGCTAGATACCCATAGCAGGTATAATGAAATTAAAAAGACACAATAAGAAGTGTATGAATGGTGGATTGAATAAATGAAGATATCCACTGTTTGGAGTTTTAGACGGCAATAATATTGTGCTTAAATACTGAAGGAAGATAGCCTAAGAGCAAATTGCAAAAATAAAAATTAAATAATCAAGACCATTGGATTTTAGGCCTTATGTGTGAAGATTGAAGAACATACGGGAGTGAATCAAATCATTAATGGATAATGGAGAGATTAGTATACCTATAATATATATATATATATATATATATATATATATATATATATATATATATATATATATATATATATATATATTGTAGGGTTTTGTACTTCCAACACAATTACAAGAATGAGTGCAAATTTTCCCAAAACACTTTCCTCTTCCTTCTATGGATTTCAAGAGAAAATTCAATTCACCATCTCTTATCCTTGCTCCAAAATTTAAGATTAGGATAGTCGAAGGTGGTCATGAAGATAAGGTGGTCTCGTTTTAAACGGACTATGCAGATAAACCTTATGCATCTTATGTGTTCTCCCCGAGTAGACATTGTACTGTCATAGGATTTTCATTCGGTCCTGTGCACTGCCTTCTTGCCCTTGGGCATCCTATTTCGTGGTCACAGGAAAAGAGTGTTTTAAAAGCTGGTGTGGTTTATGCGCCACCCCAACTTCCGAAATGTATTCTTTTAAAATCTAAATGGGTTTAGAATACCTTATCCCCCACGACTTTATCCGTATCTCATGCTAATTCCCCTCACCCTATTGCTGAAAACCTTGTTAGGTCTGTAGGCAAGAGATAGCAGATAACCAAGTCAACACACTTGAAGCTCTGAAGTGGAAAGAGGCAACACCGCTGAAAAAGATAACAACTAAGAAGCCCTAGCCTGCCAGAGGATCAAGACTCAAGTCTCTATTCCGCGGTAGACTCACTATTCCAGTCAGCGTCAAGGCATCCTCAATGGCCAAGAATAAGGCTAAAAGCAAGAAGCAGGAACCAATGGTTCTTACTCACTTTAGTCCCTACCGCTCGTCCAAGCATTCGCTCAGATCCACTTCACAAAGACAACTAGGAACAAGTCTCCGCATGGTGGGCAACCACACCACTACATTAGGCGGACCCCGAAAGAATACCATCTGCTACTATTGCAGAGAAAAAGGACATGATATGCGTAGATGCCCTGAGAAAAGGAATCTAGAAAGATCAGCCGGGGGTGCTATCACCACTAATCAAAGCCCTCAGAGGAAGCCGGGTCATGGGTTCAGCTGTTTCATATGCAGTGACCCAGGACATTATGTGAGAGACTGCCCTCAACGGAAAAAGTTAAAGAGAAGCCATCACAATGAAGGTAACAGCAACTCTGTATCAAGTAAGTCTCAGGGAAAGAAGCGCAAATGTTTCTATTGCCGCGAATCCGGACATTATGCAAAGACTTGCCCCATCAAGGGGAAAAACAAGCAAATGATGGAAGCCGTCACCATTAGCTCCAACTCTGGCAAAGGAAACCTTAACGACTTCGAAGAGGAAAAAGCTGCAACTACAAAAGTGCCGTCACCCGACCAGGAAGCCTCCTTAAATAACATATGTGTAGGATGTGGTAAAGCAAGACTTGTCAGGCCTGAAGTTGGAAAGGAATACTAATATCAGACGTCGCTTATTTTAAGGGGGGTAGCAAGAATAGACAAGAAAATCGGGGGACTACTATGGTGTACAAATACTTTGGAAGTATCGAACTGATGTATGACTATTTAGGAAGGCAATGATGCTGTATTAGATTTAAGCAGATCAGACTGAGAAGTTTGTAAGACCGTTGCAACGAGCAAACCTATTTGCTAACCAATTTGACCTCACCTGCTTCTTTCTGCTCTACAGAAATCTCGGGGTCGAGATTCATTTAAGGGGGGTAGATTTGTAACGTCCTGAAGTTTTTAAATTTGAAAATATGGAGTTTGAGTTACTTTGTCCATTATAATATTTGAATTTGGATTTTCATGGTATTTTTAAATTCTTATTGAGCTCTCAAAAGTTAAAGAAATTCAATAAGGACCAAAATCAAAATCAATAATATTAATGCTACACATAAGAATATACAAATAAAGGAAACTTAAAATCTAAATTAAGAATCTGAAAATAGGATCCATAAAGGTAAGGGAGAATATTTGGTTTGACCATGAAATCTCACCTCTAAAAATAATGGAATAAATAGTAAAGGGGTAAACAAAATAAAAATGATAGCAAATATAAATATATGAGTATATATATATATATATATGCATACATCTATGCATAACATGAAAGTGGTCTCTACAGAAATTTAAGAGAGCAAATAAAATTTGAATTTGTATATATAAGTATATATGTATATATATAACTGAAAATGCAAAAAATAAAAATAAAAGAAATGAGAAAAGAAAAAGGAAAAGGAAAACCGGGCCGGCCATCACCCCTGGCCCAGCCCTCTCTCCACGCGCGGCCTGCGTGCGCACGCGGACGCACGCCCGCACGGCCCAGCGCCCGCACTCCGCCCGGCTTCTCGCGCGCACGCCGCCAGCCCAACACGCCCTCGCCTCCGCCGCTGACGAACGGGCCCCGCTCCCTCGCGCCCTCTCCCTCTGGCCGGTGGCCCTCCCGCACCCTCTCTCTGCCGCACGGGCCTCCGCTCTCCTTCTTCCCCCTTCTTCTCCACGCGCCCGCAATGCCGTTCGCTCCCTCGCGCAGCTCCCTCTCGCGCCAGCCACAACTAATCTCCCTCTTCCTCTCTCTCTCTCACCTCGAGCAAGTTCAATGCACCCCTGCTCTCTCTCTCTCTCTCTCCCACAAAATCTCGGAGGAGATTTGGTTCATCTCCCCCGCCGGCGTGAGCAGGGCGGAGGCCGACGCTGCCTCGCCACGTGCCTCCCCCTTCCGGCTATAAAACCCCCCACCCGGAAGCCGCATTGGCGCCGCATTACCCTCTTCTCCCCTCCCCTGGCCGCAATTGCGCCATAGAACCTCCAATTACTCACCGGTGCTCCCGTCTTCCTCACGGCCGGCGACTGAGCCGCCGCCGATCCCGGCTGCCTCCGGGCAATCCCAAGCTCCCAGAGCATCGCGGAAGCACGGTGAAGCCGACCCCCTCCCCCCTCTGGTCTCCCATCGCCCGAGCTTCGCCGGCGACGACAGCCTCCCCGAACCGCCGCCGTCGCACGCCGCCGGCCCTCCACCGTGCTCCTCCACCCCGGCCGTCTACACCAGAAGCACCACCGCAACCAGGAGGTTGTATATCACGAACATCCCGAGCTTCTTCGGCCGCCGCTCGCCGCCGCCTTCTTCCTCCTCTGCCCGGCCTCCCCCAAGACATACCTCAAAGGGATTTATTGCCCATATATGGTAGGCAACGCCTCCCCGCTCACTTGGTAATCAGCGATCGTCTCTTTCCCCCTCCGCTCCCGCGGCGCGCGTTCGAGCCGTCGGCTCCGCGCGTAGCGGTCGAGCGTTCTTTTAATTTTTCCCCGCTGACAGGTGGGCCCCGCTCGTCAGTCGCTACGGGACCGCAGGCCCACTGACAGCCGGACCCCACCCGTCAGTGTATAATGTCGCTGACATGTGGACCCCACGGGTCAGAGACTCAGGATTAAACGAAATAATAAAAAGATAAAAATATTAAAATAACCAGTGGGTCCCACCTGTCAAATATTTTATATTTTCTGGAATTAATTAAACCTGAGAACTTCAAATAATCATAACTTTTTCATTTTAACTCCAAATTGGATGAGACAAATTTCTAAATTCATCTAAAATCAAGATCTGTCCAGTGGAACTAAAACCATAAATTTTAGAGGTCCATTGAATTTTTGGTGATATTTAATATAGTTTGCATAAATAAATTGAAAAGACTAAATATTAGTTAAGACGTTGATAAAGAGGAATAACTTTGGCTAAACCTCTAAACTTAGTAAAGATGCTCTTAAATCATAAATTAAAACATAAGTTCAATATTTATCCTAATGTCACCTAATAAATCTCAGTGATGTACCTTACTAAATAGAATAATAGAGTACTACCTTGTACAGAGATCTCTGCCTAGATTGTAACACCAGCTTATTTCATATATAAATATAGATTAATTATCACATATGAATAAGTAATATTTAACTCAAGGACTAAAAGTTAATTAAAGGCATTAGTAAAGAAAAGTATCCTTGATTGGTATTGAAATTTAGTAAAAGGATGTCCATTGAAGTTAGAGACATTCATAAGCAAATGAATATAGATAAATAGTTAGAAAAATGTTGATGACGTATATACGCCATTAGTAAATATGTTAGTTCAATTTTTAAACACCTTAGGCCTTATTGAAAATATAAACCCTAACATTAACATATTGCCAACCCGAAATCTGAGGTAGTAGTTTTAATTTAGTAGAAGTAATAAAATATAATCATGTGTAAAAGGTTTGAATAGTAAAGAGATGCAAAAGTAACCATCTAAAGTATGACTATCATTCCTACATCCCTAAAAGGCCATATTAATATAGAGATACTAAAATATAATAGCACTAGGGCATCGGGCATTAAAATGACCTATCTAATATAAATAAACATTCCAAAGTAAGCACTTAATCAAAAACTTAATAAAGTTATCCAAGTGTTATAATACTTTTGATTAAAAGATTTATAGAATAAGCACAGATCTCATCCATCAGTCCAGTTTGCCTTTACCTAAGTTGCAAGGAAAACTTACCTGAAGATAAAATTTATACATTAAACTCCTGCGCCAGTCTATGGGTATAACCCGACTCATGGAACTTCCTTGATAAATATAAAAATAATGAAATAAACTATTAATAAAAGGTCAAGACATCGTTCTCTGCCACCAGCCTTGCCTCAAATTGCCCAAATCACCCAATAACTCATAATAATACAAAAGTTGAATTTATTTGGAGTTATTTGGATCTTTTGAGTTATTTGCTTTCTTTTGGATTCAGTCGTTTGTCGCGTAATTAGAAACTGAAGTTCGAAGATTCCACGGATCAAGCGAGATCAAGAGCGAAATGAAGAAAAGATCCGAAGCTCAAGAGAAAGCATCGCGTGAACTCAAGACCGCGAACGGCGCCAGGCGAGTCAATACTTTGATCATGTTGAACCTACATTTCTGCAAATTACTTTGTTTTAAATTAACAAATTGCATTGTTGTTATTTTTATGCAAATGCATGCTAAATTTGATATTCTAGTTATATGCCATTGTTTACCTTGAATAATATTACCCCCTCCTTTGAGTATTTGAATGTGTGAACCTTGTCGCCCTAGCAAAAATATAATAGTAACATTTCGAAAATAAGTCCGTAACCGTATGCCATGCTTAGCATTGACTGGGAACTCGGGGCAAGAAATTGTCCCAAGCATCACTTTTATTCATGAGAAACTGGTTTGGGCAGTCATGGTGGAAATGACTGGTATATTTGGTTATGGATATTTTATGCTCCCAAAATCTCCGACTTGCTTAATTATCTGGGCGGGCTGGTTCGAGGGTGTGAATGTGTGGTGCAGTGGAAGCACAAAGTGGGTTAGTGGTAGACCGCCCAGATACCACTAAGGACTGAATCTTGTCATGTCAACCCGTGTAAAACAGTACAATCACAAGTCTGTAAATTACAACTTGGCTTAGTAGATTTACCAGACCCTGAAAGTCATCCTTCCAGGAGGAGGTGTGGGATAGTGCAAGCGGCAGTCGGTGAGACGGCTTGAATGGGACACCCGGGTAGGGTGAAGTTCTGCTGTGGCGGGCTAGCAGGGGTGGGGAGCCAGCTGCTAGATGTTCAGAAGGAGGACATCCCGCACAACGTATGGGACCCACCGCAAGTGGGAGCGACCCATAGGGTGAAATGATGGAAGGGGCGAGGTACTTTGAAAAGTTACTGTGATGGTCTGCTCAACCACATGACTAAGGAATCGTGTGGGGCAACGAGTTGATTGTCTCTTGTGGTGAAAGTGTACAAACTCTGCAGAGTCTAAAACTATTCGAATAGCCGTGACCACGGTCAGGGGCGGACATGGGAACTTAACCAGATATAGTTCTATTTCAAAATGCTTTATGATGGGTTGGAAAAGTGGAAGGGCAGTGTAAGGCCCTAGTTTGGAATTGTCCTGGGTGTCGTCCCAGTGGTAAGTTAAGCGGCTATAACGCTGAAGAATTGCTATATGGTGCAGATGCCATGTAACGGTGGATGGAATCTGGATCGCTATTATTATTGCATATTCTGAACATTATGCTTTTGTTCAAAATGCTAGGTCTTAAGGATTTTTATATAATTGTATTCAAAAGCACTCTTTGCAAAACAAAATAACCCGAGCCTCTCCTTTGTTAAGTCATGCATATTATCTACTTGCATTCTGTGTATTGGTTCGCTGAGCACGGGGTCGGAGTGCTCACGCTCGCTTTTGCGGCAAAATTTAGAATCAGGAGTCAAATCGCCTCGCCTCAGCAACAAGAGTGGACAAGCTGGCAGATGAAGATGTCAAGGGCTAGGTCGCGAACCTCCAGTTGGCTGCCTGTGGGCATGTCCTGAAGGTCCCACCTGTGTGCTTCGTTCTTCCGCTGCTGCAATTTATTGATTTCGGCCTAATCGGCCCATGAGTAAGTTTATTATTTTAATTACGTTTCCGCATGATATGTACTTTGATATTCAGAACTGTAACTGTGTGCGCTATCTACTGATCCAGGGAATAGTGCAGTTAAACACAGTAGATTCCGGATTGCAAAATCTGGGTCTGACAAGTATGATCGTATGGTGTGAATGATGAGCTCTGCTCTAGGTACGCTGCAAACCCTGGCACTGTGTACCGCTCCCTGGAAGCAGCCAGGAGGTCCGTATCGTCATCGGTGGACTGGCCGTCACCCCCATATTGAATTGAAAGTTGCAAGATGAAATGATGGTAGTCACAATAAGCGTCGTTGTGCTCATGGATATTTCTTGAGTTTTGAGGTTGTTGGTGTTGGAAACCTAGAATCGTGGAAGTTGGCAAGTTGCGACTGACAACGGTGGAAGATGCTTCCACGAACACTCAACATCACATGAGTTTTGCATGTACTCTGTGCAGTGGCGTGCATCCTGAATTTCACGGAAACAATTCAATTCCTACAAAAAAAACCTCGAAAAATTCCTTTGTTCCAATCTTGGCCTTTTAATATTGGAAGTTTTGGTTTGTCCAAAGTTTGTTCCAACATGTTTGTTGTAAAAGAAAATAATAACAACTGATGAAGTATTAGTGCACGGATGGCACATGTTTGTTTTCTAATGTTTGGAAGTTGAAACAAATAGGTTTGTTATGTAATGTTTGGAAGTTGGAACAAATGAATCCTGTTGGAATTTTACTGGAAACAGAAGAGCCCTAAACCCCACCCATCAAGGCCCTACTCTAGATTTGTGCCATATGTCAATCACCAACCTTAAAGATTCTTTTCCCATTCCTTATCCTCTCTCCCTTCCATTTACTTCCCTTCCTCTCCCGTCGTTGAGCCACCGGTGTGGCCAAGGTCAGCTCCTTCTCCCCCAACCCCTAGCTTATCCTGCCACCTGCCGAGACGCTCCCCTCCAACGACTCCTGCCGGCTTCATCGCGGTTGACGGACCACAACGCCACTACCATTGCGACGCCCACGCCCAAACCCTACCGTCCAAGACTGTTGCCTCGACCAGCTTCGTCCACAACGCCACCTCGCCATCAATGACCAGCCTGGCCTCGTCGGTGATGATCCACAACACCCACTATTAGTGTCGTAGTCATTGTTGAGGTCGGTGGCGGAAGGAGAGGGGAGGAGGGAGAGCAACAGCAAGATGAAGAGGATGGGTGGCAGTTGGCAGCACTTCGTCTTGGCGGCATGGTCACCGACGAGATCCGGTAGAGTGTGTTGAGGTGGGAGGTGGTCGACGGTGTGTGGTCGTGGCTGAGAAGGTCCTGATGGCGCACGACCTCAAGGGCTGCAAGCAGTTCATCTCCCAGGCCCTCGCCGACAACCCCCGCGCCTCGGTGCCGATGACCTAGTTGGCACGGGAGGAGTGGGGGAAGGAGGCCGCCGCGGCCTTCCTCACTGCCCAGCGTCAGCGCCTCCCATTTGGGATCCCCAACCCCTACGCTGTCCTCAGCCTCGACTATGCCATCCCCACCTCCCGTGACCCCGACGTCGTCCACTCCCACTACCGCCGTCTCTCCCTCCTCCTGAACCTCTCTCTCCCTTCATCCGACGCCCACCTCAAGCTGTGCCGATGACGACGACGACAGAGGCGACGTGGTTGGGGCTGATGGCACCGGAGGAGATGGTGGGCGCAGGAGGAGCGGCCGATCTCGACACGAGAGGAGTGAGGGAAGAAGGCGGCAGGGGAAGAATCGAGTGAAGGCCTCAAGGGGAGGGATTCAAGGCCCTCCCCCAGATAATTTCCTTCCCCTTTTGACTAACTGAAAAATCAACTTTAACACGAGCCTTTTATTACCAAGAAAAGATTCAGAGCTACACGGTGCAAGCAAAGCAACGGCGACATACCGCTGCGAAATATTATTATTCTCACGGCCTCGTTCTCATCACGGAGACCTCCGATTTCACTCTCTTCACGGATGATCCTTCAAGAAGGCGAGGAGGAGCTCGTTGACCTGCGCCGGGAGCTGCTCCTGCACGAAATGGCTCCCCTCTGGGACGTAGGCGATCTTCAGGTCCGGCGCGAAGCTCTCCATCACGCCGCTCCTCATGGCGGTCTCGAACCCCGGGAACTTGAACGCGTAGTCCTTCTCCCCCATCACCGTGAACACCGGCACCTGGAACTTGGCGTCCACCACCACCAAGTTCGGCCACCTGTGTAAAGCTCTGCGAGTCCATGGAAGCAATGAGCTTACTTGCCAGTAGTGTTACATATCTATCCTGCTTCTTCTCTGTTTGATTGGAACGGCAGAGAGCGCAGAGATGTCCAGCAGCCAGTAGGGCAGTGTTACCTGTACGGCATCTCGAGAGGGTACCGGAAGCCGGAGTTCTCGTAGAGCGAGGCGTAGGCGTCGAGGTCCTCCTCGGTGAACCACTCCGGCAGGGGCGTGGAGAGGTCGGCGAGGTCCATGATCTCCTGCCCTTCTTTCGCTGTCGGGATCTCGCTGCCGGAAAAGAGGATGTAGATGGTGCGCACCACTCGCTTCACATCGTACCGGCCGAAGTCAGCCTCCGCCCTTCCCGGCTCCTACAGAGCACAGCACACCCCCAGCAGTTGCAGTGCGGCTAGTTTGATGAAAGAAAGATCTTGCGAGGGCTCGAGAGGCTATGCAATGGTGTTACGTACACGCCACCGCAGGACGTAGAAGCCCTCGGGCATGGTGTCGAAGTTGAAGGCGACGGGGCTGAAGGGGATGCCCAGGCACATCACGCCGCAGGTGCGGTCCGGGTGCCGCAGCGCGAAGTCGTACGCCGGTATGGCGCCGAAGTCCTTGCCCACCAAGAACGCCTGTACGTGCGTTACAGCCAATCAGATCGTGAACATGGCAAATTTCTCGCCCATCTCTTGGATATTCTTGTGTTGTACCTTCGGGATGGAGAGGGCGTCGAGGATGGCGAGCACGTCGGCGACGAGGTCCTCCCACGACGCCTCCTCGTGCTCCGGCGGCTGGTCCGAGAGGCCGTAGCCGCGGCTGTGTCAGATCCTGCAATCGCTGAAGAATTGAAGCGGAGGCCGAACTCTGAAGATAACGCTTCGCTTGCTGCAGACTACTTGCAACCGACGGCCAGGATGCTTCCTTATCTACTGGCAGAAGATGGACGTTCCAGATTGCTTTCGACAGTAGTTAATCAAGTGATTTAATGATCTGACTTTGTTAAGCGTTTAATGTGTTGTTAATTGGGTGTAGTCACTGTAATCCTTCTCTTACCCTTAATCTGGACAGTGTACCCATATATATACTTTTCTGCGGATGAATCGAAGAACCATTCAACCGTCAAAAACTTATGTCTACTGTAGCTCTAGCTTTAGTTGTTCTGGCGATTATCTGTTCTTGGCGAGTCCAACCATAGAACCCACAGATTTTCGTTTTTTTGGTCGGATTCCGTCCCCGGGATCTGACAAATTGGTATCAGAGCAAACGAATCCTCGGCAAGAATCGGTCTGGCGATTGGGTTGGGAGCTAGGGTTTCCCGTAAAATCCCCAAATCGTTTCCGATCGGTGACGGCGGCGAGGATTGGTGCGAAGGGAAGGTTCCGGAGTCATTCCGTGGTAAAACCCCTGACCCTTGCATCGATTCGGGAGTGGACGACGCAATCCATGGCGTTCGAGCGGACGGCGGCGAGGCAAGCGATGATGAGGACCAGCTACAAGCTCGATGTTGTTCTGTGCCAGGCGGGTGACATTCGAAAACAAGTGACTGGGATGCGAGACCAGTTGAGACGGATGGAGATCATGCTGCAAAAGATTGTTTACTCTCAGAGGAATACCACAGAACCGACGCTGGGGAGAAGCACACCTGAAGGTAACTTCAAGTATCCTTCCACTGGTTTTTCGGTAGTTGCTACTGGTTGGGAGAATCCTGATGAAGTATGTGTGAAAAATGATGCTCGGTTCGAGGATGGTACGGTTGTATCAAAGTCAGAGGGGGTTGAGTTTACAATTAAAGAAGATCTTGATTGTGCTGTGTTGGAGGATTTTGGAATTCCGTCCTGGCTGTTTGAACTTTCACTACCTACTCCAGACCCTATCCAAGAACCCACCTTAGTCAAGCAGTGGCCCCAGAGTCCTAAAGAGTATTTTAGTCAACCCCACTCTAAGTACCAACCCAGACAATGGAATCCCAACTTTAGTAATGAAAGAGTTCATAACTTTTATAAGTCCCTGGAACCTTTAGAATGGAATCAGCAGAATGAAACGAACCTTGCAGTGGTTAATAACCCTGATGAGGCCAAATTTGATTTAGCTCAGTTGTATGTGGTAGGAAGAGCTGACAAGAGATTGAGGTGTACTGGACTGTTTTGGAAACTTCCACCTGGGCCTGATTTCTGTACAATGAATTATGATCGTATTGCTCAACATAGTGATTACAAAGTGTTGGTGAATTCCCACTCAGTGAAGCAATACAATCATATTCATAGTGTCTTAGATTACACTGATAAATTCAAAGAGCTGGTAAAAATATGGCCATTTGTGAATGAAGCAGCTTCAGATACTCTTGAGGACACTATTAAGCGTGCTATTGATTACTCAATTACATGGCCAGTGAGGAAAGTCATTCCTATAATTTCTGGAGACTACAATGAGTTGGAACTGAAGTCTGTCGGTACATTGGTAGTCAATCTTATGCAAGCAAGAGAATTGACAAACAAAGAGGCTGATATTCAGAGTGTGACAGTGAAGATTTATGATAATGATGGTATTCAGGAATATGAATTGCTTGTCTCTGGTGGCACCCAACAGGTTGTCCGTGTTTGGGATCCCGGGAGATCGAAAAATATGAGATGGCATAGCTCACCTCTAGGAGTTGGGGGTGGACTCACAATTGATGTTGTCCTTGCTGCTGGTAGAGCTCAGACATTGCCTAAAATTCATCATTGTTACTTTATAAGGTTGACGTTGGAGTATTGTAAATTCTCTTCATTGGATTCATATGAATTTCATGCTTTGAGCCGTTCGAAGAAGTATTTCAATGATGAGTCAGTGCCGGCACTAGAGATGAAGATTAAGAAACTGATGCCCATGAAGGATGAGTCCAGGAGGTTGACAGATTGGATGGAGAAAGGTGTTTATGATGCATTACAAAAGAAATATATCAAGACTCTCCTCTTCTGTATCTGTGAGAAGGGGGAAGGCCTGATGATTGAGGAGTACTCCTTCTCATTTAGCTACCCCAACACAAATGGTGAGGAAGTTGCAATAAACTTCAGCCGCACAGGTAGCAAGAGAAGTGGTGCTACATTCAAGTCAAATGCAGCAGAAGTCACTTCTGATCAAATGAGGAGCTCTGCTTGCAAGATGAACAGAATGTTGGTTTCGCTTATGTGGACCTTGGACCAAATACCAGAGGAGCGAACCATTTTAATGCTAGCTGCAAAGTTACTTTATGCTGAAGATAGTCTGATAAGCAATGCAGTTTCTGGGAAAGCAGCTGAAGCATCTGAGGACCTTGGACTCGTTGGGACGCCTCGAATTGATGGCACTACTGCCTTATCTAACACCCGAATTCAGGCTGGAGGTTTTAGTATGGGACAAGTTATGCAGGAAGCAGAACCGTTGTTTTCTGGAGCATATGAAGGACTTTGCTTATACTCCTCAAGACTGATGTATCCCATATGGGAACTCCTAGTTATAGTGGTTCGAGGACTGATAGTTTCTGGGGATCGTGGGGATGGTGTAGAAACTCAAAATCTTGTTGCTCAAACTGCAACAGAACAATTAATTGGAGTGAAGATGACCAAGTGGTTTGACACCAACTACCACTTAATTGTCCCTGAACTGGGTCCTAGCACCAAGTTCTCCTACTCTTCTCACAAGGCTGTGAATGATTACAAGGAGGTTATTGCTGAGCTGAAGGCAGCTGGGGTTTCATGGATTCAGTTTGATGAGCCCACACTTGTCCTTGACTTTGGTTCTTACCAGCTGGCTGCATTCTCTGCAGCGTACACAGAACTTGAGTTAGCATTTTCTGGATTGAACGTGTTTGATAAGACATACTTTGCTGACATTCCTGCAGAACCCTACAAGACCCTTACATACTTGAACAGCGTGAATGCTTATGGTCTTGACCTCTTCCGTGGAACCAAGACTCTGGATCTTGATAAGAGTGTAGCTTTTCCTTCTGGAAAATACTTCTTGGCTGGTCAAAAGGATGATGCTTACTTTGCAGCAAATGCCGCTGTTCAGGCCTCAGGAAGGTCATCCCCTCGTGTGACAAATGAGGAAGAGGAATCAGCTTTTGAAATGACAAATAGGGGCATCCATTCCAATACCGTGTTCTCCAACACAATAATGGGAAATCTATTCAAGGATGGAAGGCTTATGGAAGCCAGAAATATCTTTGATTTGAGGGTATGTGTAGGTGTGATGCCTGATGTCGTTTCATATAATATAATGATATATGGATATGGCTTTGTTGGTAAGATGGATGAAGTGGTGAAATTACTTGATGGCATGGTCTTGACTGGCTGGAAACCTAATGCATTTATCTATAGTACTTTACGTGATGACTACTGTAAAGAGGGTAGGACAGAGGATGCAACAACTCTTTTAAAAGAAATGTTGGGCAAGGGAATTAATCCTGGTGCTATCACTTATATCATGATGCTGGATGGTTTATTTAAGACTTGGAGAACAGCCGTTGCAAAAGAGCTCCTTAAGTCTTTAAAGGTGGTATACAAGTTACAGCTGCCTGAGGGAGTGGGAATTTACCTAGCGATCCATGTCAGTAAGCTCAAGATACACTGCGGTCCTAAGGCAATTACCAGCCCAGACTTTTCCTTGGTGAGTAAAGATGACAAGCTGAAAGTTGAACCAATTTCAGTATGGGAGATTAGAGTGCTTCTTCGTGACTGGGTGATAATTCAGTGGGAAGTCTGCCACCTGTTGATACTTTTGGGAAGATACCAACTTCATCAATGGTACTTTTCTAGAATTATTACACATAAACCATTAAATCTTGGCTTCCTGATTGCCATACTTGAGGACAAGTATGTTGTTGAGGGGGAGGTAATGTCAGATCCTGCAATCGCTGAAGAATTGAAGCGGAGGCCGAACTCTGAAGATAACGCTTCGCTTGCTGCAGACTACTTGCAACCGACGGCCAGGATGCTTCCTTATCTACTGGCAGAAGATGGACGTTCCAGATTGCTTTCGACAGTAGTTAATCAAGTGATTTAATGATCTGACTTTGTTAAGCGTTTAATGTGTTGTTAATTGGGTGTAGTCACTGTAATCCTTCTCTTACCCTTAATCTGGACAGTGTACCCATATATATACTTTTCTGCGGATGAATCGAAGAACCATTCAACCGTCAAAAACTTATGTCTACTGTAGCTCTAGCTTTAGTTGTTCTGGCGATTATCTGTTCTTGGCGAGTCCAACCATAGAACCCACAGATTTTCGTTTTTTTGGTCGGATTCCGTCCCCGGGATCTGACAGGCTGTCCGGCGCGATGGCGCGGTACCCGGCGGCGGCCACGGCCAGCATCTGGTGTCGCCAGGAGTACCATATTTCCGGGAAGCCGTGCAAGAACACCACCGTCCCCAGCTCACCTGCAAGAACACATAACAGAACACACAGATGATAAAGGCTCCGACTCTGCGTGCTCCATTGGGATCGATCATGGTGCGCAATGTTTATGCAAAAATACACTCACCTTTGCCTACTTGAGCGATGTGAAGGTTGAGCCCACGGATGGGGAGGTGGGTGTGCTCTATCTTCTCCGCCATTGCTGCTCCTCGAGGTCGGAGGACCTTACACTTTCTTATACCCTGCCGTTTTGGCTCCGAATTGTTGGTGTTTTCTGGAGGCCAAGACGAACAATGCACACACTGGAATCCAAGAACTTGCCTGCCACTGATACCTATAAATCTATTTTTTTCGTGAGGATATCTTTACTCCTTAAAAAGGAGTTGGTGGTTGGTCTGTCCTCTCCCATCCCTTTTAAAAAAAAACTACGCTGACATGTGGGCCTCTCCCACCCCTCCTCACGAAAACCTGCGTCGGTTTCTCTCCTCCCCCACCAACTCCCTCCCCATTATCCACGCCGCTCTACCCACGCCTCCTCCCCACCCCCGTTATCCGCGCTGCACGTCTTTCAGCAGCGACGACGGCCCCCCAGCGCCGGGGGGGGGGGGAGCGCCAGGGGCCCTCCCTGCCGACGTTGTCGGGGATCACGACGGCGCTCGCCTGGGCCGCGGCCGCGTCGCTGCTGCTGTAGCTCACGCTCACCTCCGCCGCCGTCAGGTACTCCATTGCGGCGTTCATCCTATTTGTCCTCATGCCGCTCCTGTGAGTGACGCAGGTTCCCCTTGGAAGGGTGAAGCCTTCGACCTCGTCGCCGCTCTCGCCGCCATCGTAGCCCCCGGCTTGCTTCGCCACCGCCGGTCTGCGTGCTGTTCCTCCGCTCCACTCTCCAGATCTAATAAGTTACTATTGGAACTTAAGGTCTAATACCGATCTTTTCAGTATCTACACAACTAAACAATTACCATAGTTAGGTGAGCCCTCAATTTGATCAGCATGCTTGCTTCTCGAACTTTTAGTGACGGATAGGATTTATTTTGAGGTGGTGCCAGAATGTATGCAGTTTCCATATTTTGCAATAGACTGTACAATTAGGTTGCAGAGGCTAAGATTGTTATTTGCGCATGTAGACATCATGGTTAGATCTTGTTACAGGAATTAAGGTATACACTTTTTTGTCTCTTGGTGAGGGACTTTTCTTAAAACTTGTGACTTTTTTGTTAATTAGCTTTCTTTTAATGTGGTACTCACAACATGTGCAATATCCCTTCTAGCTGTCTTCTTAAATTGTTTTCTGCTTTTATCTTTCTATTTTTAGTTCATAATCTCCACGCTGCTGGTACGTTTTCATTCCCAGAGTATTTGCTTTAGGAACATGTCCTTGAGCAGCATCTGTCACATGGGCTCCATGGTTCAAAATCAGCAAAAGGAAAGCGTGTTTATAATCAGCAAAAGGATGAACTTCCAGATGCCTTTGGGTTAGTCTAAGTGGGCTCCATTGTTTAAAATCAGCAAAAGGAAAGCATGTTTAGAACAATAGATAGTATGCATCCATGGTTGGATGAATAGATTTATATACTATTATCTATGAGACGGGGTCCATGTTTCAAAATCAGCAAAAAGAAAGCATACTTTTGTATTCCAAATATGTAACTTTTCGTTTGCTAACGTGATTTCAAACATTAGGCAGTATGGTTTGTTGTTCGAATACTAAAGGAAGGTTACCTGATGCTTCAATGTTTGCATTTCTCCCCAGTTAGAAATTATCTCCATAAAGATGCCTTACTGGTTCGCATATGACAAGCTGTTGCATGCATTATGAGTCTGAATCCAGATTCATGCCATTCTTTACCATTTAGTAACAAAAGCCATTGTTTCTGCTATTTAAGACCAACAACAAATAATCTTGCCTACTTTAATTTCATGGTTTGCATTGTTAATGATTTGTTCATATGAAAGTTCTTACTATTTTATCCTTGCTACTTTATAATATGGAAGTTATTCCCTTTGTCTCAGAATATGTCATGTTACTGTCGCTACGGATGATAGAATTGTTGGACATTATGGAATCTTGCTTGGAACGAGGTAAGTTCTGCTCCTTGTTTTCCTTGTTGGTATATATGTTAGTCTACATTTATGTAAGGAGACCTGTTCTTATTTCCATCGCTCCAGATGAAGCTGACATGCTGGGAACAATTTTACAACCGACACATATAAGTATGAGTTGTTTTCTACTCCTTTTTTGCTATTACAGTAGCATGTGAAGTAGCCAAGTTATATAGCCTCGATATTTCTGAAACAATGCCTTTTGCACTGTTTGGGTACATCATTCTTGCCAAAACTTAGCTTTGGGTTTGTTTAGGAGTAGTCTATCGTAGCTTATGAGTTGTGTTGTCCAGTCTATTATATATTTTTTCCTTTTTGCTCCAGACCATACCATACCCCATTTGTTCTTTTTCATGTTATTGAAGCTTTTTTTTAAAAGAAAACAAATGTAATCTGATATCTAATCGTTTAGTGCATTGTTTGATTCGTCAGGTTAGCCTGATCCTTTATGGAAACAACAACAATAGACAGCTCAAAATGACTGCACAGAATGAAGGATAGATTATACTTATTGCAACAATCTATACTCCCAGTTGGTATTTACTGCACATATTGCAGTTGTGACTGGTAAAATTGGTATATTCCGTGCTGACAGACTTTTTAAGGTGTTCTGTTTTTTTGCATGTTTATCTAATTTCTAAATTCTGAATTCAAATATTGCGAAGTAGAATGTCTTTCTAGCCCTTATTAATTGCAATGCTATCTGCTATCTGATAACATCTTGCTAGCACTCAACAAATAAGCATACCGGGGGAGTGGTTTAGGATGAATGGGTAGAATATGCATGATATTTGCTATAAATTTTAGTTTTCGTTGCAACGCACGGGCACCTTACTAGTTATATACATTTTCTACGTGCCCCTCCTCACCCATTCCACTGCACCGCCACGGTTGCCTCTCGTACGTACACTGTCGTGACGTTTACAGAAATTACTCTTATGCTATTGGTTCTCTTTATAATTTTACCTATCGGTATTCTACTCTAGTATTATCAGTGTTAGTATAACTAAATTCTAACTAATTTGGTCCATCAGATAAAAAGAATGAACTATTCGTATTCATTTTGAGTACCGTAAAAGTGCCCTTTCTGTATGAAATTTTTTATAGTACATTCTTCAGATAGTAAGAGGATGATAGTAGAAATTAAATATGATCATTGATTTGTGAGGGCATAATATGCTGGTATGGGTGATGGGGAGATGAGACCCATTGCCGGCAATAGCATATGGAGATGTAGTGGAAGGGAAACGGGAGAAAGAAGAGAGATTACCATGTTCTGAGGTCATGTGTGTGGACACACCGTAGCCCATGTACCACTTAGAAGATGGTGGCACCAGTGTCATGGTGTTAAACGCATGCATCAGCTGGTTTTGGTCCCAAGATGCGGGCAGAGCGAAGGAGGGTGGTGCAAGCGCGTACGGTGGAGCGTCGATTTGCGCAGGTGGTGGGATGATGGCGGTGAAGGCGGCGGGCGGATGTGGGCCAAGGAGGCCCTGGTTGGTGGGCTAGGGTGCTTGTCCAGGCCACATCTGGATGGACCCGACCCATGGGTTCTGGAGCAACGACTAGGGGATGGAACCTTTGTCATTGTTGTTGTTGGAGTTCCTGCTGTGGTCGCAACCGTTGAAGGAGCTACTGCCTTCGCGGTTGTTGTTGTGGCAATGGTTGTAGTTGGAGTAGTTGCCACCGCCGTTATTGTGGTTGGAGTTGGTGCCATGGGACTATTCGTGCCAGTGACATTGGATGAAGAGCCTCCAGAGGTGCTCTTGGAATTGTTAATGATGAAGGCCAAGGGTGGGGAGACTCGGACCCCATTGTGAGTTCTTCAAGCATAAGGGCAGAACACGTCTCGAGAAAGGACGGCACGGGGTGCTGCATGGATAGCAACGTGCACATGTAGGTGAGGCACAGGCTCAACCAGTGCAAGGTATTGAGGACGAGACTCTTGTCGATGATTGTCATGCCCATGGTGGTGAGCTCGTCGGCGAGAGCCTTCTGTTTGCGGCAGTAGTCGGCCACGAACATGGAGCCCTGCATGAGCCTATAGAATTCTTGCTCGAGGTAGATGGTGCATGTCTCGGTGTTATCGCGGTAAAGACCTTTGATGTGCATCCAAAGGGTGCACGCGAAAGCTGAGGAGTGTAATTTTTTATTCAATTACGCAAGGAGTACATATAGTAGTACAAAAAACACATGGCACGAGATATAGCAGTACAAAAAGCGTATCATACGGGATACAATATGGCTCACTCATTTGAGCCACTACTATCTCCTCATCGCGTCTACTTCCACGTATGTGGCCTTGTCTTCCGTTGAGTATGTCTCATGGGGTACGACAACTGGTCTAAAGTGTGCATGTCGAATCGGAGGAGGTTGTGCAGAGGAACCCTTGCCTTCATCGTACGGTGTGCCAGCGATGCCGGAGGAGTTCTGCCCACGAAGTCTCAAAACCCTGCGTATGGTGTGAATGATGAGCTCTGCCCTGCGTACGCTGCAAACCCTGGCACTGTGTACCGCTCCCTGGAAGCAGCTGGGAGGTCCATACCATCATCGATGGACTCTCCGTCACCCCCATATTGAATTGAAGGTTGCAAGATGAAATGATGGTAGTCACAATAGGCGTCAATGTGCTTGTGGATATTTCTTGAGTTTTAAGGTTGTTGGTGTTGGAAACCTAGAATCATGGAAGTTGGCAAGTTGCGACTGACAACGGTGGAAGATGCTTCCAAGAACACTCAACAGCACATGAGTTTTGCATGTACTCTGTGCAGTGGTGTGCATCCTGAATTTCACAAAAACAATTCGATTCCTACAGAAAACCTCGAAAAATTCCTTTGTTCCAATCTTGGCCTTTTAATCTTGGAGGTTGTGGTTTGCCCAAAGTTTGTTCCAACATGTTTATTGTAAAAAAATAGTAACAACTGATGAAGTATTAGTGCACGGACGGCACAGGTTTGTTCTCTAATGTTTGTAAGTTGAAACAAATAGGTTTGTTATGTAATGTTTGGAAGTTGGAATAAATGAATCCTGCCGGAATTTTACTGGAAACTGAAGAGCCCTAAACCCCACCCATCAAGGCCCTACTCTAGATTTGTGCCATATGTCAATCATCGGCCTTAAAGTTTCTTTTTCCCATGCCTTATCCCCTCTCCCTTCCATTTACTTCCCTTCCTCTCCCGTCGTTGAGCCACTGGTGAGGCCAAGGTCAGCTCCTTCTCCCCCAACCCCTAGCTTGTCCTGCCATCTGCCGAGACACTCCCCTCCAACGATTCCTGCCGGCTTCATCGCGGTTGACGGACCACAACGCCACTACCATTGCCGACACCCACGCCCAAACCCTACAGTCCAAGATCGTCGCCTCGACCAGCTTCGTCCACAACACAACCTCGCCATTGATGACCAGCCTGGCCTCGTCGGTGATGAGCCGCACCACCCACTGTTGGTGTCGTAGTCGTTGTTGAGGTTGGTGGCGAAAGGAGAGGGGAGGAGGGAGAACAGCAGCAAGATGAAGAGGATGGGTGGCAGGTGGCGACACTTCGTCTTGGCGGCGTGGTCGCTGATAAGATCCAGTAGAGTGCGTTGAAGTGGGAGGTGGTCGGCGGTGTGTGGTCCTGGCTGAGAAGGTCCTAATGGTGCACGATCTCAAGGGCTACAAGCAGTTCGTCTCCCAGGCCCTCGCCGACAACCCCCGCGCCCCGGTGCCGATGACCTAGTTCGCACGGGAGGAGTGGGGAAGGAGGCCGCCGCCGCCCTCCTCGCCGCCCAGCGTCAGTGCCTCTCATTCGGGATCCCCAACCCCTACGCCGTCCTCAACCTTGACTACGTCGTCCCTGCCTCTCGTGACCCCGACGTCGTCCACTCCCACTACCGCCGTCTCTCCCTCCTCCTAAACCTCTCTCTCCCTTCGTCCGACGTCCACCTCAAGCTGTGCCGATGACGACGGCGATAGAGGCAACGTGGTTAGGGCCGATGGCACCAGAGGAGATGGTGGGCACAGGAGGAGTGGTGGACCCCAACGCAGGAGGAGTGAGGGAAGAAGGCGGCAGGGGAAGAATTGAGTGAAGGCCTCAAGGGAGGGATTCAAGGCCCTCCCCCAGATAATTTCCTTTCCCTTTTGACTAACTGAAGAATCTAACTTTAACACGAGGCTTTTATTACCGAGAACAGATTCAGAGCTGCACGGTTCAAGCAAAGCAACAGCTACATAAGCGACCGCTGCGAAATATTATTATTGTCACGGCCACGTTCTCAACACGGAGACCTCCGATTTCACTCTCATCACGGATGATCCTTCAAGAAGGCGAGGAGGAGCTCGTTGACCTGCTGCGGGAGCTGCTCCTGCACGAAATGGCTCCCCTCTGGGACGTAGACGATCTTCAGGTCCGGCGCGAAGCTCTCCATCACGCCGCTCCTCATGGCGGTCTCGAACCCCGGGAACTTGAACGCGAAGTCCTTCTCCCCCATCACCATGAACACCGGCACCTGGAACTTGGCATCCACCACCACCAAGTTCGGCCACCGGTGTAAAGCTCTGCGAGTCCATGGAAGCAATAGGCTTACTTGCCAGTAGTGTAACATATCTATCCTGCTTCTTCTCTGTTTGGAACGGCAGAGAGCGCAGAGATGTCCACTAGCCAGTAGGGCAGTGTTACCTGTACGGCATCTCGAGAGGGTACCGGAAGCCGGAGTTCTCGTAGAGCGAGGCGTATGCGTCGAGGTCCTCCTCGGTGAACCACTCCGGCAGGGGCGTGGAGAGGTCGGCGAGGTCCATGATCTCCTGCCCTTCTTTCGCTATCGGAATCTCGCTGCCGGAAAAGAGGGAGAAAATTGCTATTATAGGACGCGAAACAATGGGCTTCGCTATTATAGGATTCCAAATATTGACTTCGCTAAAACGACCTTTGAAACATTGGCACTTTATTATAGATGACATTTGGTCTTTTTAATCTCTTTTCTCAACTAAAATACATGTATTTTGCCATGATGTGACCATATTGCCCTCGCGCTCTCTGCCGCCTCGCGCAGCCTCCACGACGCCCTCTCCGCCGCCGACAAGGCGTGGCTCGCCCAGTGCCGCCGCTTCCTCCCCTCCCCCTCCCACGTCCTCGCCTGGCGCGCCGCCGTCGGAGACTCCTCCCTCGCCGTCTGCCGCTTCCTCCACTCCGCCTCCCCACTCCTCGGCCTCTGGGCCCACCAGAACCCCGAGCTCGGCAACCTCGTCGCCGCGCTCCCGGGCTTCCTCTCCCTCGTCGCCGTCCGCTCCATCCCCCAGGAGCTCTCTCCGCACCTCCTCTGGCCCCCGTCTTCGAGCTCCTCGCCGACGCCCACGGCCGCCCCGCCCTCCTCTTCCTCCACGGCCAGCACCCCGACTCCCTCTTCCCCGGCCTCCTCTCCTCCCTCCACCCCCACGCCAACACCCTCCTCCTCGAGGCCCACACCCCCCAGGCTCCCATCCCCCCTCCTCCTCCCACTTCCCCCACCTCGCGTTCAGCGACCGCCGCCGGCTGCTCGACGCCCTCGTCGCCGCGTGCCGCGTCACGCTCCCGCCGGACCTCGCGGCTGCCCCGCTCTTCGCACGCTCTGAGGAGGACCTCCCGTTGCTCGCCGCGCGGCGGGAGGCGATGCTGCGGCTGCACAGTGAGGCGAGCAGTGGCATGGTGCGCAGGCCGGAGGTCGAGGCGCTGCTGCTGGGGGCCAAGAAGATGCCGCCGCCGACGAGCGACACCGCCGGCGAAAGGATGCGGCTGCGGAGGAGCCTCTCTGCGATAGCTGGGTACGTTAAAAACGGCCTGCGGCACATGGCGACGCGGTCGGCGTCGGCGAATTCGAGGGCGGAGTACGCGGACAGCAAGCATCTGGCATTGGACGACTTCTTGCGCGCCGGCGACAGCGTCGGCCTGTGTCTCCGGGGCGCGCGGATGCGCCTGTCCACATACCGCGCATGGCCGAGCATGCACGACAACCGGTTCGCGCTCTACAAGCTGACGGCGCAGGCGCCCGTGCCCGGCCGGGCTGTGGGGAGGCACATTCGGGTGGCCGCCAGGGCGGCCGGAGGATGAGCGTAAACCTGGCAAGGCTCTCTTCTTCCTGCTCCTCTCATACGAGGAGGACAGCGAGGGGAAGCTTCTGCTGATTGCAACCAAGGTGCTGGAGGGCAATATGGTCACATCATGGCAAAATACATGTATTTTAGTTGAGAAAAGAGATTAAAAAGACCAAATGTCATCTATAACAAAGTGCCAATGTTTCAAGGGTCGTTTTAGCGAAGTCGACGTTTGGAATCCTATAATAGCGAAGCCCATTGTTTCGCGTCCTATAATAGCAATTTTCTCGAAAAGAGGATGTAGATGGTGCGCACCACTCGCTTCACATCGTACCGGCCGAAGTCAGCCTCCGCCCTTCCCGGCTCCTACAGAGCACAGCACACCCCCAGCAGTTGCAGTGCGGCTAGTTTGATGAAAGAAAGATCTTGGGAGGGGTCGAGAGGCTATGCAATGGTGTTACGTACACGCCACCGGTGGACGTAGAAGCTCTCGGGCATGGTGTCGAAGTTGAAGGCGACGGGGCTGAAGGGGATGCCCAGGCACATCACGCCGCAGGTGCGGTCCGGGTGCCGCAGCGCGAAGTCGTACGCCGGTATGGCGCCGAAGTCCTTGCCCACCAAGAACGCCTGTACGTACGTTACAGCCAATCAGATCGTGAACATGGCAAATTTCTCGCCCATTTCTTGGATATTCTTGTGTTGTACCTTCGGGATGGAGAGGGCGTCGAGGATGGCGAGCAAGTCGGCGACGAGGTCCTCCCACGACGCCTCCTCGTGCTCCAGCGGCTGGCCCGAGAGGCCGTAGCCGCGGCTGTCCGGCGCGATGGCGCGGTACCCGGCGGCGGCAACGGCCAGCATCTGGTGTCGCCACGAGTACCATATTTCCGGGAAGCCGTGCAAGAACACCACCGTCCCCAGCTCACCTGCAAGAACACATAACAGAACACACAGATGATAAAGGCTCCGACTCTGCGTGCTCCATTGGGATCGATCATGGTGCGCAATGTTTATGCAAAAATACACTCACCTTTGCCTCCTTGAGCGATGTGAAGGTTGAGCCCACGGATGGGGAGGTGGGTGTGCTCTATCTTCTCCGCCATTGCTGCTCCTCGAGGTCGGAGGACCTTAAACTTTCTTATACCCTGCCGTTTTGGCTCCGAATTGTTGGTGTTCAGGCCAAGACAAAAACTACACACACTGGAATCCAAGAACTAGCTTGCCACTGATACCTATAAATCTATTTTTTTCCCTGAGGATATTATATACATTTTCTACGAATCTATTATTACAGTCATCATAATTCCCTTCTCACCCATTCCACTGCACCGCCATGGCCACCTCTTATACGCACACTGTCATGATTGCAGAAATTACTCTTACACTATTGGTTCTCTTTATAATTTTACCTCTGGGTATTCTACTGCTAGTATTACCGGTGTTAGTATAACTAAATTCTAACTAATTTGGTCCATCAGATAAAAAGAATGAACTATTCGTATTTATTTTGGGTACCATAAAAGTGCCCTTTATGTATGGAATTTTTTTATAGTGCATTCTTCAAATAGTAAGAGGATAGAGTAGAAATTAAATATGATCATTGATTTGTGAGGGCATAATAGACTTTTCTTTATAAATCTAATTTTTTTGTAAGGATATTATATATTTTTTCTACAAATCTATTATTAATCCTTAAAGTCGCCACTGCCCCCTCTCACCTATTCCACTGTGCTGCCACCACCGCCTTTTATACGGACACTGTCGCGACGTTTGCAGAAATTACTCTTATGCCATGCGTTCCCTTTATAATTTTTCCTTTTTCGATATTTTACTGCTAGTATTGTTGTGGTAGAATAACTAAATCTGAACTAATTTAACCTATTGGATTAAAAGAATGAATAACTTATATTTATTGTGGATACCGTAAAAGAGCTAGTTCCGAAGGCCAAGACGAACCATGTACGCACTGGAATACAAGAACTAGCAAAGCACCGTTCGCAAAGCCAAGACGATCGATGCACACAATGGAATCTAAGAACCAGCCTGGCATTGGTACCTTGTATCCACCGATCCGCATCGCTGCAACAATGGCATGAAAGACCATTTGGGGCCTGCGCTCAAAACAGCGGTAGTACGCACAAAACAGCGGACAGTTAACCGCCGTCAGAACGAGTTTTCAGTTAGAACTCCACACCACAGTAATTGTCACTTTGTCAGTACTATTATATGTACAAACTGCTCCCATCAGTCGCTATCAGGAGTGGACCCTTTGATGAGGACATCCCGAAGATTTCTATCAAGAGAAGATGAAGATGAACATGTTGCTGTCCAGAATTCTATCAAGCGAGCTTCGTTCCTCAAGATTGTAATATACGAAGTCAGGCGGCCGGCTGAGCTCTGTCGCCAACCGTACCCCCTTCCTCCGGAGTCGGCATGGCGTCACCATAGCGACCCTTTGGACTGTTCATGAGAGAGAGAGAGTATGGAGTAATAGAAACTCACATGCGGTTTTGACCGATATAAATAAAGTCACTACAACGTATATTACAATCAACTTGTAGACCCCGCCTTAAAAACATATTCTGTTTGAAAGTTAGTTAATGTAGAAAAACCAAAAAACAACTTTTAAAAGCTGAAAAGAACAAGCCTCGAGAACTCAATTCGTAAAGCATTCTTGAATGAAAACCTTGCTCTTGCCGATGATTCGGCCATCAACCGATCTTCGGGAACCACAGATCTTCGGGAAATCTCGGAGAATGAAAATACCTCGTTCTCCTAGACATACTTAGTTTTTTAATGGTATGTCTTGTATCTTGAATTTTATTATCAAAGTGTGACACTACTGATTTATCTATCCTTCACTATTGATAGGTTGCTTTTTCTATAGTTCATCTACAACTGTAGACTAAGCTTCATTAGTGGGCTATTTTTCAATGTTCTACCGTTATCTATATATGTTTTGCATGTGAATTGTAGTTGTTACTTTTATTTTATGTCATATATTCTTGTTAGTGCGATTATAACATAGTTTGATTATAGATTATTTTGTTTATATACTCTTATTAGTACGATTATAACATAGTTTGATAATCAATCATTTTGCTTTTAGCTACTTTCCACCAATCATTTGTGGTGACCTGGATGCTTACGTAGTGATTGCGACTGGTGGTTCTTGCAAGTTGCATCAGTAGGCTAAGCCGCTAAGGACACTTGATAAATAATCCAAGGTAAGAATCACGAGGGCTATAGATATATAACGTTATAACCTATTATTGGCTCTCCGGTACCCTCGAGCTACTAGTTTAATTTTCTATCTATCAATTGTGTAACAACTCCTATTTTTGGGAGCGTTAGGTTAATCTCGTAACTGCCCAGGATTGTTCAGTTGCGAGTACTGTAGAAAAATATGCACCATTGCCAAAGCCAGCTTAAGCAGAAAATCAAACTTTATTACAAAAGTAAGGCTTAGCAGCCAAGTTTTACATAAAGGGCGTACAACCCAAAGATACATTACCAAAAGAATCTCCACAGGCAGGCCTGAGTGTAGAATAAACCCTAACACTCGGCGTCGTCTATATTGTAGAGCTCAGCATCGTCTTCGGAAACTCCTTCATTTTCTTGACATGCACTCTCTGTTTATGATTTTAGCAAGTGTGAGTGCAACCAATCGTACTCAACAAGTCACATGGGAAATGCTATTTAACTACATGCAAAAGATTGCCATGGAACAGGGTAAAGTAGTTCGTTATTTTGTATGGATGCAATTTTGTTTGTAAACACTTTGCTTTTAAACATAAAATATCAAATCATAAACTTCTTAAGGTAATTGGGGGGTTTTCACACTTGATTTAACTCACACTTTCACATTCCCAAAACATTCCAAACTTACTTATGCCATGCTTATTGGAATCACCCATTAAACACAGTACTGTGTATTTGAGTACTATTTATGATTGACTCTGCAGAGCTACCCATCTTTACCCACAAGGTTCCTTAACCCTTATGACTGAGTTGAGAAAATAAGGTCGTTTCACTGCTCATCGCTTCATGTAAGCTCTACCCGATAAACTCCAACACAGACCCAGGTGTCTGCCGACACGGCTAGACGTTTTATCTGCCGATATGGCCAGATATTTTGCCCGTCCTGAGGGAATTTATCGTTGTCCAGTATGGTTTTACCGTTTCCATACCGACTTTCCGGTACTCGTTAGATCTCAACTCAAACCTAGGTATCCACCACTAAGGTCAGACTACCCGTCCTGGAAGGATCTAACGTTGTTCAGTATGGTTTTACCGTTTCCATACCAATTGGTTATACTCCGTTAGAGATTCAATCGATTTGAGCAGCTACTAAACCAGGTTTGACAAGTCAACGCTTGTGGTTGAGCGATCACTATGTTCTTCACTTGGCATAAGGTTTTTAATTCTTACTTTTCACTAAACAACTTTCATCTACAAATTCACATCCCAGTGCCCGCGGCACTACTATCAATTCACAACCAAACCCTCATTCTGGGATGAGGTCATGGGCTCAAGCCATCTCATGGCACCCCATGATACTTTATCATAGAACCGCTTTCAAAATTTCAATTAACAAAATACCAAGACTTTAGTAGTAACAGTTAATGAGTTTCTGAACTACCATGATTACATTAATAATACTTTTAATATTTACTAGGTTTTGTCAAGGTGAATATAGCCATCAAATTAGGCAGGGCTTTTTCGGGTGGTAGGACATTAGCTAATAGCATGTTATTCTAAACAATCTTTGTACATAAAATAACAGTACACAAATAGCATAATGAAAATAATGATAAATGGTAATTAACGGAAAGTAGGTTCAACATGATAAAAAACATGTGACTTGCCTTACGGATCTACAACTTCGACTATTTCGTATTCTTCAATTTCTTGATCTTGAGCTTGATCCTCGATTCCTCCTTGAATTAGTTGGTCTTCAACATCGTGTGCTAGCGCAAAGCCAATAAAATAATTTAATTCCACGCTCGAAGAAAATGAGCTAGGAATAAAGAAATAAAATTCAAGAAAAACCAAATAAAATGGGTTTAGGATTTTTGGGAGGTTCAAATGGTGAAATGGACTTGAAAAATGGATTCATGGGCTCGAAACGGTCAAAACGGCTATATTTTTGTATTTTTGGGCTTTTTATTTGCTAACAGGTCTAGTTACTGTTGCGTGCGGGTCCGATTTCAACCGATATCGGGTCGAATGAACAGTGCCGCCCGGCACTGTTCTTCATCCTCAGTCGGTCATGCGCGCGCAGGGAGCAGAGCAAAACGGCGGGAGCTAGCGACGGCACCACAGGACCTTGCGACGCAAACCAAGGTTATGGATGGGTTCGGGGACATGCCGGGAACCCATTTTTGGGGTCGGCGGCGGCCGGGGAGGCGGCGTTCGCAAGCTAGTTGAACTATGTTGTTTTGGTCCTGATCTTTTATGGTACTTTTTGCATGTAGCTTCTCCTTAACCTAGCTCTTGCGCAAGCACAAGAACATATCTTTCTCCCACGTACACCACATCACGTGAACAAATGGTAGTAGAACCTGTTAGAATAGAATAGGAATTCTTTTGTTTCCTTATATGCCTTGTTTTCTTATTTGTGTATGGTTATTCCATTATAAGATTCCTTTGTACTCCCTATATATATTGCCCATTGGGCCTCATGAATACACACACAATATTCATAATATGACATCAGAGCTACATCACTAACCTAGCTTATTCCCTTGCCATCTTGTCGTCGCTGCTGTCGTCCAGGCTGCTGCTGTTTGGAGAGCGCCGCCCGCATTCCGCCGCTGTCGACCGTTGCCATCGACGCCAAGCCAACGCCTAGAGCCACACGTCATCGCCCCCCTAACTGCCACCATTGTTGACCACCACGTTTGCTCAGAGCTACGCGCTATCGCCAAGCCTAACCACTACCGACCAATGCATCGCCCAAAGATGCACGCTGTCACCAAGTCGTTGCCCGGACCCGCACGCTGTCGCCGCCTTGGCCACAACCGAGCGCGCCGCATTGCCTGACGCCAAGCCGAGCTACTGCCCGTGTGGTTTCTAAATAACTTCGATTTTTATACACACGATTTGTTTCCAAAAAAATAAAAAAACATTGATCTAACTACCGTACCGTCCAGCACCGCTTACTAATGGCTTCCGTTCCATCAGCTGCTATCCCATTCTCGAGAACAAAGCTTCATGGAACGAACTACAGGTTGTGGTCATCACTTATAGAGATCACGTTCAATGGTCTCTGTCTATGGAGACATGTTATTAGTGCATGACCTTCTCCGCCACCACTAGTTCAACCTCCTCCCAAGCAATCTACTTTTGCACCTCGTACAGAAGATGTGGCCATCAAAAAGGAGGCAGAGGCCGCTACTACTAATGATGAGACTTTTCAGTATGCCATTGATCCTTTCGAGTGCTGATGTGCTGATGAGGCCCGTGTTTGAGCTATCTTGATGGTCAGTGTCGACGACTCCATCCAGCCAGACATTGTTGGTCTGCGATCTACTCGTCAGATCTGGGAGTATTTGCGTGAGCGATACTAGAAGAGCAGCAATGCTTAGTTCTTTTCACTTTAGCGTGAACTGGAGATGCTTCATCAGGAGGACTCTTTCGTCGATGACTTCTACCGAGCCCTAACCAGTCTTTGGCGCTAGCTAGACGAGCTAGCTTCTTCGCTCTACCAGGAGTATCATAAGGTGTAGAAGATGGATCGTGATCGCCTTGGTCTTTATGATTTCATCTATCATCTTTGCCTAGAGTTTAAGCCTATTAATACACAACTGCTGAGTCACTTGACACGACCAAATGTCACCGAGGTTCTTTTGGTGCTTCGTGCTAAGGATTTTCGCTGTGGGTTAGCAGCATAGTCTGTTCCGGCTATACTTGTTGCCCCTTCTTCTTCGACTATACTAACGACTTGTACTTCGACTACAGTCACTCCTTAGGCGTCTGTTTTTGCTCCTACTTTCGCACTAACTGGGGTTCAGTGCAATTGTTGCAAAAACTTTATGCACAACTACCAGAATTGTGCAGTGTGAAAAAATAGAACAAGGCGTGTGGGGGTGGATGATCCAATGGGGTAGGGAGGCCCTTCCTCGACGGGAGGACAGACCAGCACATCAGGACCTTCTCACCGAGGTGACTTTGTTCAGCAGCTCTATCAGGCTCTACTTTAGTAGCTTTCTCACAACTTAGTAGGTTTTGTCGGTCTAGCTAAGACGTCTCCTCTAGATATTTCTTGGGTTCTGGATTCTAGTGACACTTTCCACATGGCACTAAACTCCACATCTCTCACTTCAATAGGACCTCCTGTTTTTCCTATTTCTATTCAGATAGCTGACGATACTGCTATGTCTGTCAGCTGTCAAGGCACTCTTTTTCCACTGATTTTTTTGTTCCAATTGTTTCCCATATTCCCTAGTTTACCATGCAACTTCTCTCGGTGGGTCAGCTCACCGATCTCGGCTATAGGGTTGGTTTTAACTCTCACGTCTGTTTCGTCCAGGATCAATAGACATGGACAGTACTTGGGACTGGCCGGCATTGTAGGGATTGTCAGAGTCTCAACATTCTCGACCGCCTCCACCTTCCGTCCACTTCAGTTGCTCCTATTACTTCTATGTCTACCTCCGCCGCTACTATTGCCACCATCTCTGAAGTTTTTGTGCTGTGGCATCACCATTTAGGCCACTTGTGTGTCCCCCTTTCTTCATTAGTTTATCAGGGTGTTATTGGATGTGTTACTATTGACACAACCATATTTTGTTAGGATTGTAAATTGGGCAAGCAGTTACAACTTCTTTATCATTCTAATGAGTTTTTGTCTTCTCATTATTTTGATTTAGTTCATTCATATGTATGAGGACCTGCACATATTATCTATAAAGGTGGGCATAAATTCTATGTGATCTTCATTGATGATTGTTCTTGCATTACATGGCTTCTCCCTATGTCAAATTGTGGTCAATTTCTTACAATCTATCGCAGTTTTGCAACGATGGTTCATACTCAATTTGAATCCTCTATTCATATTTTCCGCTGTGATTCTGCTGGAGAACATTGTTCTTACACTTTTAGGCAATTTCTTTCTGAGTAGGGCACTTTTTACCTATCTTCATATCCTTGTGCCCATGCTCAGAATGAGGTTACTGAGCGTAAACATCATCATTGGATTGAGACTGTTCACACTCTTCTTTTGTCTCTTATGTTCCACCATAGTTCTGGGCTAAGACTGTTTCTAAGGCTACATATTTCATCAATATGCAGTCTTCCACTGCTCTTAAGGATGTTAGTTCTATAGAGCGTCTTTACTCTCGAGCCCCAGTAGACTCACCTTCGTGTTTTTGGCTACACCTGTTTTGTCTCGCTGTAGCCTTGTGAGTGTACTAAACTATCGGCTTAGTCAGTTGAGTGTGTGTTTCTTGATTATAGTTCTAAGCATAAAGATTATTGCTGCTATGATCCTTCTGCTCGACAGATCAGGATCTCACGAAGCGTTATCTTTGATGAATCTCAACCTTCCTTCTACCGAGATTCAGCTCCTTGTCCTATTTTCACTGATGAGACGATCTCATGGTTGTCTCTTTTTGACTTTTCACCTATTTATCCACTATCATAGCCTTCCCCTAGTATGTCTCTAGTGGTTCCTCCTATGCTACCTCCCAGCACCGCCTCTTGTTTCTGCAGCATCATTGTCTTGTTTCTCTGAGGTTCGCTACTCTAGACGTCCTCATCCTCCACAAGGCTTCTCTCCTGGTATCTTGCCGAACTGACGTGTAATCCTTCTGATGATTCTCCTCATTATGCTCTTCATGATCGGACATCCCTTCGGCCTCCTAAGCTTCTTGATTGTGCTTCTATAGCTCGTACTTTCTCTATCGCTGAGACTAGTTCTTATCATGAGGCTGCTCCTCATTCTGAGTGGCAATTCACTATGGCAAAGGAGTTTGATGCTCTTCGACATATAGAGATTTGGATATTGTACTGACACCATGCATGCTCGTCCTATCACGTGCAAGTGGATGTACAAGATTAAGACATGGTGTGATGGTATTATCGGACGCTACAAGGCTCATATTGTGGCTAGCAGCTTCCAACAGGAATATAGTCGTGATTACGAGACTTTTGCTCGTGTTACCCATATGACCACTGTTCGCATTCTTGTTGCAGTTGCTTCTGTTTGTCGGTGGTCTATCTCAGTTGGATGTTAAGAATACATTTCTTAATGGTGTTTTGCATGATGAGGTTTATATGCAGCCACCACCTGGGTATTCTGTTCTAGACAAGCATGTATGTTATCTTCATCGTGATCTCTATGGCCTCAAATAGGCTCATCGTGTCTGGTTTGCATGTTTTACCTAAGTGATTACCGTTGTCAGTTCCCACAATCCTGCTTATTTTGTCTATGTCTCATCTCAGGATAAGACACTGCTTCTTCTGTATGTGGATGATATGTTCATCACTGGTAATGATTTCTTATTCATCACATATGTGAAGAAGCATCTCTGTGAGTAGTTTCTGATGACCAATCTTGGTTCTCTTACGTACTTCCTTAGGATTAAGATTTCTTCCAGGTCTGAGGGCTACTATCTTTCCCAGCAGAAGTATGTCTAGGATCTTCTTGAGTGGTCTGGTCTGACTGATACTCGCACTGCTGAGACTCCCATGGAACTTCGTGCTATTGATGGTGATCTTCTTGAGGATCCTACTTGATATCATCGTCTAGTTAGGAGTTTGGTATATATTGTGAGCATTCATCCTGATATTGCTCATGATGTTTATATCTTGAGTCAATTCATGGCTCATCCTACTCATCTTCACTACAACCAACTTTTTCGTGTTCTTTGCTACTTGCGCGGGACTACAGCCAACTCCAATGCCAACACGTACAATTCTGGCTAAGCCTAAACACACACGCACAACTATGGCTAAAAGCCGACCCTAACTCTCATAATCTAACCTAAGAACGGCTCCTATATCATATGTAGCACAAAAGTAAATTACATCTATGTTTTTAATCTGTTTCATGAGTTGAATCGGATCCAAACTGAGCCTACATGTATTCCTTGTGCATAACTCCTTTCCTGGCTCGTTTGCCCAAGCCTTCCTCTATATTTGGCTCGATCGGTCTCCTCACATGTAGGGCTTGACTTCCGGATCAATCCCCTACCACACATGCCTTTCCCTTCCGGCTTGATCATCTTTTCACGCATGGTTTCCAGTTTGTTCGGTTTGAATCGGAGTCCCATTTCCTTGTGTTTTCCAGCTAGCAATTCCGACTCCTTATCTCTTTCTTTCTTGCCAACGAAACCAACCGAAATCTTACTTCTTTCCATCCTCCTTTCTTGCTTTCCAGACCGACTCTCTCCCTGACCGAAATCCTTCCAACTCGGACATGCTCCCCCTTGACCGAATCCGCTCCAACACGAGCTTCCTTCCCATGCGGTTCCTTTCTCTCTTGGGCTGCAACAAAGAACCAAGGTTTCCTCTCTCCTGGCTTAAGCTGACTTTTCTCTCCTGGCTTGAGCTGAACAATTGGCACGGCTTAGCGTATCTTGTATTTCTGGTCTGGACGTTTTGGCCACAAGAAACGATGAGACTCCTCTCTTGACCGCTTAATCGATCTCCTTTTGGCTCATGCGCTCCTCTCCTTTGTTCGGCCGCATGCTTCCCAAGCCAACCGAGTGAACCAAACACCTCTCGTTCTCCCTCACGGCTTCATGCATTACCCTCAGATCATGTGCACTTTCGCATGGAACTTTTTCATGTGGCTGAACATTATCCTTTTCTTTGTGCGTCGTGTGAATTAGGGTTATTTCCCCTTGGCCGTCCTTATCTCCCTCCCTCTCGCCCATTGCTTATGTCTCCTCTCCATTGCAGCACTACAATGCTTTGTAATTCAGTTTGCATAGATGAAACACAAATCAAAGTAGTATTTGTACTTTTGGCCACATCACCATCTCACTCACTCAGGCTCCCTCCCTCTCTCTCTCTCTCTCTCTCTCCCAATCTCTTCTCCTCTTTGAGTCCTCACTGTCTCAAGAGCTTGATCCCAATAGCAACAGCAATTCTTTGACCAGACCCTCCCTGGAATCGAGGCACACTATTACAAAACAAGCTATACTAGACGTCTCATCATAAACAATTAATCAAAACCGTTAGTATTAAGTACAGCCACAGATGATTTTAATACAAACTTTCTGTGAAGAGAAATATCACAGCCGGTTCATAATGAAAACTGTCTGTGAAGTATCACAGACGGTTCTTACCAAGAACTATCTGTGATATTACCAAAAATCACAGACAATTTTTTATTTAAACTATCTGTGATATTTCACAGATGGTTTGTATTAAAAATCGGCTATGATATTACCTCATCACAAACGGATTGTATTAAAAATCGTCTATGATATTTTACCGCCCCCTCTATTCAAACTTTCAAACTGAAGCGTCGCGACCTCTCGGTTCCGCTACCCAAATGCCCTTATATATATGCCTCCCCCACATGCCCCCCTAAACACACTCCAAATCAATCCGCCTGCTAGCTCCCCAAAGCCACCGATTGAAGCGTCGGCCGCCTCCCCTGAGCTCCTTCACGTCCGGTTGTGATGCCATGATGTACTGTACAAGGCACTCTTGTCGTAAGAGTGCCTTCTGTAGTGTTATCGTCGTGACACAACAATGATGCTTCCACTTCCTCTCCTTCATTAGCGCCAGTACTTTGTTCATACCCCCATTCGATCCTCTCATCTCTCTTCCTTGATGTTTGGATGGATATGATGCATGCGAAAATTATTTGTTAATGTCTTAGTTCTTGCATGTAATGCTTTGATGGATATGACTAGGATGATCTTGTTCTCATAAATAGGTCTATTTTGGTTCATCTGCATTATCTAATTGTGCTGTTTTATAGCATAATTAGCACAAACAACATAATCAAATAATATTGATGAACTGAAATAGACCTATTTTTGAGTTCGATCAAAACTTATCACAGACGGTTCTATTTAGAAACCGTATACGATAATATACTATCACAGACGGTTCGTAGTAAGAACTGTCTATGATAACATACTATCATAAGTGGTTCGTAATAAGAACCATTTGTAATAATCGTTATCACAGATTGTTCTATTTAGAAACCGTATATGATAATATATTATCACAGACGGTTCTTATTATATACTATCATAGTCAGTTCATAATAAGAAATGTCTATAATAATCGTTATCACATATGGTTTATTTAGGAATTGTCTGTGATAATTGTATCACAGACAGTTCAAAAACTGTCTGTAATGTACTTAGGGTATTACAGACCTATAAGCATAGACGGTTCAAAAATCGTCTGTGATAACGTTTTTGAACCGTTTATAATGAGCTTTTCTGTAGCAATGGTAGTCGCAGCTGCTGCCGAAGCTGCTCTTCCCCATGTAGTCTCCGAGGCGGCCGTAATCTGGCCGAGAGTTCTTGGCTTGTTCCTGCTCTGCTTGTATTGTTGCCGCTAATTGTGAGGCTCCTGGAGTGGGAGATCGAATTGTTGGATACGTTTGCTCCTGTCTTGTGAGCTTTGGGATGAGGTGTGCATGTTCCGTACATTGCAATTCTAGTTTTTGTAACACCGAGCTTGAGTGTTCTTATTATAAGGAAATATCATCATTGCTTAGTTCATATGCCTTTACAAATATAAGGGATTAAAGATCAGCCAGAGATGTTGAATATTTTTTAATTAAGGTGATAAAAATGTTGAATATTAAAGTACAGCAAGCAAAAGATAAGATATAACCAAAGCATCTACAAGCAGGGGCGGACCTAGGACTAAAATTGAGTGGGGGCATACATATGTATTATAGAAATTATGCTAACATGATAACTTCCAAACTCATATACTAAGTGAACTGACCTTTGATGTTTCCGCACAAAATGAGTTTGAGATAGTACAATATCATAAAATAGAGATATATGTCTTCCAAATAATATTATTACCTGTAGAGAAAAAATATAGGTTAGTACAAATGCATATAAATATTGATGAAGATAGATAAACATTTAAAAGAAAAGAATAAGGTTTCAGTACATACTGTACATTCTTCCCACGACGAAATTTCTCTTAGTGTAGGTCTTGATGCATTTGCACTGGAACCCCCTACATTGGTGTTTGTAGCTGTTGATTTTTTTATCAAAAATTTGTCCATTATATTTACCTACCAAATCAATGAAACGTAACTAGAGTATTAGTAGATTATTAGTACATGAACAAACTTTTGGGCACAATATTCTAATCTATTTGCTTTGCCCCATCGATTGTCAATTAGTGAGAGATAGAGTCATAGAGAGAGACAGAGAGTTAGGGTCAGGGAGCAGGGTTTTTACCAGAGAGATGAGAGACAGAGGAGGAAAGGAATCGCACAGCCACAGATGGCAGGCAGCGTTAGATGATCCTGGCCTGCTTGACTGCTTCCACGCTGCTTGCCTGCTTTTGCTTGGTGCTTGCACCGCCGGCCGCCGCACTGCCGCAGCTTTGGACTGGAGCCTGATGCCGATCGTGCGTGTGATTGGGAATTTTGGAAAGGGAACAGCGGAACGCTGGGTCGCTGGTTCGATCAATTAGCGAGGCAGCCGAGAGGTCACGGACTCTTTGGTGCAGCGCTACGCGCCTACGCGTAGCCGAGAAGGCACTGCCGGCCTGCCGGCTGCTGCACTGGACCACTGGGGCCTGCTGAGTTGCGGACTGGGGGCCCATGTGGATTAAATCCAGGGGGTATACGTGATTAACGAAATTGACTGGGGGCCAAGGCCCCCACTAATCAAGCTGTGGGTCCGCCCCTGTCTACAAGTTGACTTTCATAACTTACATGAAGATGCTTCCCATATTTTCTGCACATCTTTCTGCCACCAATTCATCACTAAATTATTTCTGCTCCCTCATCAAGCCTGTCCAAAAGTTCAGCTCATAAGTTCTTATCCAAGCAAACCAAGCGTACATTGGAAAAGACAGATGAATCAGAAGATAGAGCACTCCTACTTGTCCATCAGAGGCCTCGAGCTACACATAGCTCATATTGGAAAAGGTTTCACTCTTACCACAGTTCTGTAGACATCACACCAGCATTTCTTTGCTTCCTTTGCTCTTCTGTAAGAACAAAGCTGCTTGCTGTGGTACTGCAGATGAAATGGGAACTTTGCTATTTGTTCATGGCTTCCCTGAGGTGTGGTACTCCTGGAGGCACCAAATGGTTGCTGCAGCAGTAGCTGGTTTCCATGCTATTGCACCTGACCTCCCTGGTTACGGCCTCTCTGAACCACCTGCTGACATAACACAAGCGTCATGGGAAGGCCTGATGAATGATCTCCTGGCCATTCTTGATTCCCTGTCCATTTCTAAGGTAAGTACAAATAGGAGGAAAATTTGGCTTCATGCATGCATAAGATATCCATATAAGTTGGTGCAAATCCCAATTTGTATATTTAAGTCTCTTACACATACAGAAGTAGATCCAAGGCTCTAGTAGACAAATTAGTAGATCTGTGCCATCTGGAAATTATTTGGCGTATTACATGCAACTTAGGAATGCAGTACAATGCCTAGATACAATCTGATACTGACAAAAATGATTCAAGGAGGTAGGAAATATAAAACATCAACTCCAACTGATGTCAGGTACCATGCAAGCTTTAAATCAATCAGAAGCTGATGTTGAGTTAATATTATCCCATTGGTAAATTTGATGATGGTTTCATTCATGAATTAATTCAGTTGATTATTGAGCAGTTTGTAAATGTGATCTAGCTCTTAAAACACAGGTCATTATATTCTGACAATGATTTCATGGGTGAAAGGTATTCCTTGTTGCAAAGGATTTTGGAGTCAAACCAGTGTTTGATCTTGCTCTCTGCAACCCAGACCGTGTACGTGGTGTTGTGACCTTCGGTGTACCACCTCTTGTGGAAAGCCTTGGTTTCAGTGAACTTCCTGAGGGATTTTACATATACAGATGGAGGGTAAATTAAACACTTCCTTGATCAAGTTTTTATCTTTTGGCAGTAAATGCATACTTAGCGCTATGCTTCTCAAGCATTCACGACACCAACATCTGACACTGAATTATAATCAGTTCTTCTGATGAAGATACAATTGCACTGACCTTTGGTGTTTTATTTCTGAATTCTGATTGTTGGTTGTGATGTCATTGTTTTACCTGAGTAGGAGCCTGGGAGAGCAGAGGCAGATTTTGGCCGGTTTGATGTGAAGAGGATCATGCGCACAATCTACATTCTCTTCTCCAAGAGTGAAATTCCTGTTGCCAATCAAGGGCAGAAGATCATGGACCTTGCAGATGAATCAACGCCAATGCCTGAATGGTTCACTGAAGAAGACCTCTCAGGTTACACAATTCTGTATGAGAAAACAGGTTTCATCACTGCCCTCCAAATTCCATACAGGCGAAGATATGCAAAACATACCAACAACTAGGTCAAAACATGCCCAAATATGCTAAAGTAAACTAATCCTACTTTCCTGATATGATGATATTACTATTATAACACTATGTAACTTTGTGCCGTAAGACTTCTACAAACATAATGATGTTACTAACAAACTTCTGTTAATATCTTAATAGGACCAAGGCTGCAAAAGTAGAATGTGCAAATCCAAGGTTTGAAACGCCAATGTTTGTGATCATGGGTCAGAAAGACTACATCCTCGAGTTTCCAGCAATGGAAGAATACATGTCTAGTGAGAAGCTGAAAGAAATTGCCCCAGACCATGAGATCACTTACATCCCGGAAGGATCCCATTTTGTTCAAGAGCAATTTCCTGACCTTGTGAATAAGCTTATGATAGACTTCATTAATAAACATGTGTGAGAAAGTAACAAGTGTTATGAATATTGTGTGTATTGATATGAGACCCAAAGGGCCATATATATAGGAGAGTACAAGAGGATATGCCATATAGAGATAAGGCATATATGGAATAGAATACAACTCTATCTCCTAATACAACTCTATCTCCTTAACACCCCCCTCAAATGTAAGGCGTATGCAATAACATTGCATTTGAAAAAGGGTGAACATTTAAAACAAGATAAATCCGAAGTCCGAGTCTTGATGATGTCGTCGTTGCGTGCAATTTTTGAATAAATTGTCAAATCAAGCCGAAAAGGAATAGATAAAAGCATGACGGCGCAGATCGAAGCCCAAGAGGCGACAGCGCAGTGCACAGAGGACGCGTGGCGGCCTTTAAAGCTCGGGGCGGTGGCTAGAGAAGCGGCGGCATCATAACGACTTCTACGATCTGCACGCGGCTCAGAGAGTAGAGCGGCGGCTGCTGCCAGGCAAAAGAAAAATTCCTACACTTCTATGACTGACAATAAATTTGTGGATTCGCACGACTTGGACGAACTAAAAATTAAAGACTACAGATTTTAGAGGGATGCAACGAAAGACTAAGACTGACTCAATACTAGCAGCGGAAAAAAAATTCCTTTTCCTCAAAAACACCCCCTCACCCCATCTCTTCCCACCGGTCCCACTCCCCTCCTCACTCTTCACGCGGCTCACGCCTCCTCCCGTCGCCTCCCAGCTTCTCTCCCTCGCCCTCCCTCCCATCTCGCGACGGAAGAAGGCGGCGGCGCGGGCGCGGCGGCCGGGAGACGGCGTCCGAAGGCGGCGGCGCGGGCGCGAAGGCACGGGAGGCGGCGGCCGTTAGGCAGCAATGGCCGAAGGAGGCCAGCGACGCAATGGAGAGCGGCGGATCCGGGCGGTGGAGTCGCGCGGCGGATCCGAGGCGACGGCAGCGCGGCGGCCTACGTGGAGAGTCGACGCGCGATGAAGGGCCGACTGACGGCCGGATCTGGGCGGCGGCAGCTGGAGCGGCCGAGGCCAGGCAGCGGCCAGCAAGCTGGCGACAAGGAGGCGGCGGGTCGACGCAGATCAGCATGGAGAGGCCGGATCCGGCCCGGAGGCGGCCGGATCCGGACTTGGCGGCATCGGAGACGCTGGATCCGAGCGGCGACGAACGAGCGGCGGCCGGATTCAACGCGAAGGCGACCGACGGCATCTCGAGACGACCCGAGCGGCGGCGGCGGCGCAAGACAGCGGCCGTGCGGCGATCGGATCCGGCGTGGAGGCGACCATCTGCACGGCGACGAGCGCCGTGGGGGAGCCGGACCGTCGGCATCGGCCAGGAAGCAGCGGACGGCGTCGGCGCGCAGCGACGAGGAAGCTGACGGATCCGGCGACAGCGGCGAACCGGAGACGAGGAGGCGGCGGGTCGGCGCAGCCCAACAAGGTGGCCGCCCCCGGGAGAGGAGATCGATCCTCCCGGGGGCAGCAGCAACAGCGGAAGAGGATCGAGAGCTAGAAGGCAATGGTGGCGGCTACAGTAAACCCTAACCTTAACCTTTGCTCTGATACCATGTTATGAATATTGTGTGTATTGATATGAGACCCAAAGGGCCATATATATAGAAGAGTACAAGAGGATATGCCATATAGAGATAAGGCATATATGGAATAGAATACAACTCTATCTCCTAATACAACTCTATCTCCTTAACAACAAGTACTTGGTACAATCACATAAGATCACCACTGAACTTCAACAGGTGGTTTAAAAGAGTAATATTTTTGTACTGAAATGTCAATGTGTAATAGCTCTGCCGGTAACAGGCAAACAAATAATCATAACTTGGATGCATCTGATGATGAAGCAACCCTTGCTTCTTGACTCACTAAATAGCAAGTATTATGGTGATTGGTAAAGAAAAGGACATATAGGTCAAACCTAGTGCTTAAGGCAAAATAGGCATTACCTCTTGGCTCCATGGAAAAGTGACAGGTTCCGTTGAGAAGAATACAAGGACTAGAATACTCATATGCACCACCAAGAATATAACCTTGCAATAGACATGATCGTAACCACTAGTGCTTACATCCAGATATGTGTAACAAAATTGCCAATTCTTTTCTTCGGATTCCAATACAAAATGTTCCACCCGCAGTAGGGTGTAAGAACTGTTTTCGACTTCCAATAGAAAATTTTCTTTTGTTTTATTTGAAGAATTTTGGAATAATGGCCACCCAGAAGTCAGGACCTGAAAGCTTCAGACACAAGAAACAGTACAAGCTAACTGGTATGCTAAACAGGCATTTAAAGATTTAACTGACCTGTGCTGTAAGCTTCCTTCTGGTGCTTGCTCAAATGTATAAGCCGTCTCCTGCAGGCATTTACATCTTCTAAAACTTCTAAGCAAATATACCATACTGAAACAGCAACAAGAAGCATATTGTCATAAGACTAAGGATAGGCTTCTCTTGAACTCACCCAGAGAACACACAAAGAAACTACATTTTCTTCAACAAACAAATAAAGAGGCATGATCCGACATAAAGATGACAATTATACATTAACTTTACAAAGTTTCAAATTTGCACCATCAGGAACACTAAACTTTACAAAGATAGCAAACTCAGCAAGGTACATATTACTAAGGGATAGAATAGAATTGTTATTTGTTTTCTTATATGTCATGGTTTCCTTATCTATATACGGCATATTCCTCTGTATATCCTCTTGCTTCATGAATATACACACTATTCATAACATGATATTAGAAGTATTTAACCTAGTTTCCATCCGCTGCAATCTTGTCGTTGCCGCCGCCACCATCGTACAGGCCACCGCCGCCCAGGCCCCTGCAGCATCGACGACCACTTGACCGCCGGCCACCGCCTGTTGTCGCCATTGACAGCTGGTCACCGCCCACCATCTTCTTTGACCGCCGATCGACATCCATCCACCGGCAGCTCGGTGTTCACACGACCACCGCCTGCCGACCGACTGCCTGATGCCTGCCCCAAGCCACTAGTTGCTGCCGGCAGACGCCCGATGCCTACCCTTGGCCGCTGGGTGCTACCCACCATCGGCCGCCGCCCACCGCCATCTGGTGCCCGGTGACGCGACCGATTGGGCCTGATCTTGACGATCAGATCTAATATGTGTTATATTAGCAAAAGAAAAAAGGAAAAAAAGGAAAAAAAATCGCCGTCAATCTAACCGCCGCGCCGTCCAATGCCGCCTGGTAGACGTCGTTCCCTTGGTCATCACACCGTCCAGCGCCGTCTACCAATGGCTTCCATTCTATCAGCAACGATCCCATTCTCGGAAACAAAGCTTCATGGGACGAACTACAGATTGTGGTCTTCTCTCATGGAGATCACACTCGATGGTCTCCGCCTCTGGGAACATATCACCGATGCACGCCCTTCTCCGCCACCACCAGTTCAGCCTCCTCCTGGGCAGTCCACTTCTGCACCTCCTGCAGAAGATGTGGCCGCCAAGAAGGCAGAGGTTGTTGTTACTGCTGACGCTGCTGATGAGACTTTTCAGTATGTCATCGACCCTTTCGAGCACTGGTGTGCTGGTGAGGCCCGTGTTCACGCCATCCTAGTGGTTAGCGTCGATGACTCCATCCAGCCAGACATTATTCGTCTGCAGTCTACTCGATAGGTCTGAGAGTACTTGCGTGAGCGATACCAGCAAAGTAGTGATGCTTAGTTCTTTTTGCTTCAGCGTGAGTTGGAAATGCTTCGCCAGGGGGACTCTTCCATCGAAGATTTCTTCCGAGCCCTGGCCAGTATCTGGCGCTAGTTGGCCTCTCCACTCTGCCAGGAGTGTCATAAAGTGAAGAAGGCGGATCATGATCATCTTCGCCTTTATGATTTCGTCTGTCGTCTTCGCCCAGACTTTGAGCCTGCCAGGACTTAATTGCTGAGCCACTCACCACGCCCGATGGTCACAAACACCCTTTCAACGCTTCGGACTGAGAAGCTTCGTCTGGGGTTAGCAGCACAGTCTGCTCCGACTGTGCTTGTTGCCCCTTCTTCTTCAACTACAACGACGTTTTCTGCTTCGACTACGGCCTTACCCCAAGTGCCTGTCTCTGCTCCTGTTTTCACACCAACTGGAGTTCAGTGCAACTACTAAAAAACTTCGGGCACAACTACCAGAGTTGTGCGATGCGGAAAAGCGGAACAAGACGCGTAGGGGAGGACGACCAAAGGGGGCAGGGAGGCCCTTCCTTCATAGAAGGACAGACCAGTTCATCAGCTTCTGTTCAGCGAGGTGACTCTGTTCAGCAGCTCTCTCACAGTTCAGCGGGTTTTGCTAGTCTAGCTCAGATGTCTCCTCTAGGTACTTCTTACGTTTTGGATTCTGGTGCCTTTTCCACACGACACCAAACTCCATATCTCTCACTTCAGTAGGATCTCCTGCTTTTCCTACCTCTATTTAGACAGCTGACAGTACTTTCTTGTCTGTCAGCTGTCAAGATACTCTTTTGTCTACTGACTTTTCTGTTGCAGCTGTTTCCCATGTTCCCAAGCTTACCATGCAGCTCATTTCGGTGGGACAGCTCACTAATCTTGGTTGTAGGATTGGTTTTGACTCTCACACCTGTTTCGTCCAAGATCGACAGACAGGGGTGGTACTTGGGACTAGCCGGTGCCGTAGGGAATAGGGATCGTCAAGGTCTCTACATTCTCGACTGCCTCCACCTTCCGTCCACTTCAGTTGCTCCTACCATGTCTACTTCCACCGCCACTGCTGCCACAACCTCTGGAGCCTTTGCGTAGTGCCATCACCGTTTAGATCACCTGTGTGGGTCCTGTCTTTCTCCATTTGTTCGTCAGGGTGTTCTTGGTGTTAGTCGCTGGACTCTTGCTCTTGGTGATAGCAAGATCCTTACTCTCATGGAGAGGATGACACTAGGAGATGGGGCAAGTTTTCTTGTTTATTGCTCACACAATGCCATGCCAACCTGAGGGGTTGGGGATACAAATTTATAGGCTGAGAACCAGCCAAGCATATGCTAAGATGCTATCCTAGATGCTGTCCTAAAGCGGTCAATATGCTGTCCTAAAGCAGATGCTGTCCTAAAAGCAGATGCTGTCCTAAAAGCAGATGCTGTCCTAAAGCAGTCAAAAAACAAAAACTACCACAACCCCACAAAGACCACAGTACAGGGACTTATTCATCATTCTCCCCCTAAGTCTTGTGCGTCGTCTTGTGGGAGGGTTGAACCATCCTGATCTTGGAGCAGAGCTCAAGGAACTTGATCCTTCCAAGAGGCTTGGTGAGCAGATCCGCAAGCTGATCCGTGGTGTTGATGTAGCTTGCCTTGGTGCTTCCTTCATCCAAGCAGCCTCGGATGAAATGGTACTTCACCCGGATGTGCTTGCTCCGTTCATGAAAAACGGGGTTCTTTGCCAGGGCTAGAGCGGACTTGCTGTCCACCCTGAGCTCCACTGCTTCAATGTCCCTGCCGAGGAGATCACCAAGCAGTCGAGCGAGCCAGAGTGCCTGAGTCGAAGCGGTGGAAGCCGCTATGTACTCGGCCTCACAGCTGGACAGGGCCACCACCTGCTGCTTGACTGACTGCCAGTGAACGAGACACTTGCCGAGGAAGAAGAGAATCCCGCTTGTGCTCTTGCTGGTGTCGATGTCGCCCGCGTGGTCGCTGTCGCTGTACCCGACGAAGTGTGCCGCGCCGGGACACCTCGAGTAATGGAGGCCGTGGTCAAGAGTCCCCGCAACGTAGCGGATGATCCTCTTCACAGCCTGCTGATGCTCCGTCGTCGGTCGTTGCATGAACCGACTACCGTAGCCGACGGAGAATGCCAAGTCCGGTCGTGTGTGGGCGAGGTAGCGAAGGCTCCCCACAAGACGCCGGTACTGCGTAGCGTCCACCTCCTCCGTCGTGCTGTCACGGCTCAGCTTCAGCCTCTCCTCCATTGGAGTGAGAGCTGGGTTGCAGTCGGTGAGCCCAGCTAGCTCAACGACGCGCTTGGCGTAGGCGGTCTGTCGAAGCGTGATCCCGGAATCATCCTGGTGCACCTCGATCCCTAAGTAGAAGGAGAGAGGCCCCAGATCACTCATCTGGAAGGTGGCCTTCATCTCTTCCTTGAATGCCGCCACCTCCGCATCCTTGGTGCCAGTGATCACCAGGTCGTCGACGTAGACACCCACCAGCAGGGCATTTTCTCCACTGCCCCGCCGGTAGATGGCCGCCTCGTGCGGACTTTGCTCGAAGCCCATCCCTTTCAGCGTGGAGTCCAACTTGGCGTTCCACGCCCTCGGTGCCTGTCGCAAGCCATAGAGGGCCTTGCGCAGGCGGAGCACCTTGCCCTCCTTGCCGGAGATCGCAAATCCCGGCGGCTGATGCACGTAGACCTCCTCCTTCAAGTCGCCGTTAAGAAATGCCGACTTGACATCCATGTGATGAACACGCCAGCCTTCCTGGGCAGCTAGTGCAAGGAGGAGTCGCACGGACTCCATCCGTGCGACGGGTGCGAAGGCGTCATCGAAGTCGACCCCCTCCTGCTGCACAAAGCCTCGTGCCACCAAGCGAGCCTTGTGCTTGACGATGGCGCCAGCTTCATCCCGCTTCAGCTTGAACACCCACTTAAGGGTGATCGCGCGGTGACCGGCAGGAAGATCCGCCAGCTCCCACGTCCGGTTCCGCTCGACGGCGTCCATCTCCTGCTTCATCGCGACACGCCACGCCGCGTCTCCCTCCGCCTCAGCGAAGGAGCGGGGCTCGCCGTCGTCGCACGCCAAGTGCAGCTCCGCCTCGAAGTCGTGCTGCGCCAGTCCAGGGACGGGCACCTCGCCGAGGATGTTGTCCATGGTACGATAGCGCAGAGGCTCGTCGTCGTGGTAGGCGTCGACGCGGTCCTCGTCGTGAGACAGCGGAGTAGCGAACTCCGCCATGCGCTGCTCGTCGTGGACCAAAGCTGTTGGGGCCGGTCCCGGTGGTGTGGCCGCCGGTGCAGGAGAGTGGTGAGCCGGTGCGGGAGAGCGTGGAGTGGTCGGTGGTGGAGCACTCGCCGGAGCTGGTGGCGAGCAAGGTGTCGAGGTGGACGAGCTCGGTGAAGACGAGCTGCTAGCTCCCCCGGCTCTCTCGAAGTGGACGTAGTCGACAACAAAGTCCCTGAGAGTCGAAGTCGAACCGTCGTCCACCGCCTCGTCCCACGTCCAGCCTCGCCCTTCGTCGAACACAACGTCACGCGAGATGCGGACGCGCTGTGTGTCAGGGTCGAGGATGCGGTAGGCCTTCGAGCCCTCCGCGTAGCCGATGAACACTCCCGGAGTGCTCCTGTCGTCGAGCTTGCCGATGTGGCCAAGCTCCTTGGCGAACGCGAGGGAGCCGAAGACCCGTGTCATAGTCTATCACCGCCGCCAGACCCCAAACCCTAACTCTGGCCGCGTTCAGTTAGAATCCTAAGCGGATTGTACTCAATCCTTTTCAGATACGGCTTAGCCGTCTAGAAGTCTTTATTTGTCAGATACGGCTTAGCCGTTTAGAAGTCCTTATTGCTTATGTATTGCTTGAGGAGTCCGATTGGCATATAAGCCGGACTCTTTACCCCTTATAAGTACTCATGTAAGCAAAGCATTGGGAAATAAGATTAATCAAGGATTTTAGTATCTTACCTCTTCCCCTGTTCTTCAATATCCTGCTGGCGACGCGCAACTCAGGGAGGCCTGGCCGAAGCCAGGGCCCCGCCCTCCCCCCGGTGTCGCATAGTTACAGCCTGAGATCCAGGGGCTGTGACAACTTGGTATCAGCTATGTCGGGTTCTGATTCCGGTGAGGAGGCCACCTCGGTCAGCGCAATACTCAAGGCCATCCAAGAGCAGATGACCGGGCTCGCCAGGCAAAACTCTGAGATGCAGTCGACAATGGCCGATTTGAAGCAGCAGAGCATCGCTACCACCATCAAGATCGCGGCGCTGGAATCTGGGAGCGTTGGGGCCGTCTCGGCAACAGGGCTTGTTCCGCCGGGAACCATCCCATCGATCCTCCCAACTGCGACGGTTCCACCGGGGGATCCTCTCACCAGCAGCTACAGACCACCAATCAACTCTTCCATTGCCGCCGCATACGGGATGCTTCCGCAACACTTGCCGCTATCTACCGCCGTTTCCCCCACACCAATTTCTGAGGGCACGATTCCCTTTCCAACAACTGGGCTGTTGCCGGTTCCATCCATGGCAATCTCCGCCGCCCCCCTAGGTGATCCTTTCACCTCCGCCTATGCAGCATTCGCAGCGCCAGCACCATCCTTTGAGGGATCGGCAGTCCATCCGATGCTTCGGCCGCCACCAGCCATGCCGCGGTTCTGTCCGCAACCTCCACTGCCATCACACACGACAATGCCTCCTCGTTTCCAAACCGCACCCAACTCTTATACAAGCGCTCCACGCTATCACAAACTGGACTTTCCCACCTACGACGGCTCCAATGACCCACTGTCTTGGCTTAACCGTTGTGATCAGTTCTTCCATGGGCAGCGTACGGAGGAAGGAGACAAGGTTTGGCTCGCATCTTACCACCTTACGGGAATTGCTCAGGAGTGGTATTTCCAATTGGAGCGCGACAACGGCCGACCAACATGGGATCACTTCAAGGATCTCTGTCACATGAGGTTTGGTCCATCTATCAGGAGCAATCCATTGGGGGAACTGACTCGGCTGCACCAAACTGGAACTGTCAGCGATTACCAGACCAAGTTCCTCACACTCCTTTGTCGTGCAGACCGTTTATTACCTATGCAGCAGGTCCAGATCTTTACTGCCGGGCTTCTGGAACCACTCCGGACAGATGTGGAATTACAGCGGCCGGCCAATCTTCAAGTGGCAATGAGTCTGGCCCGAGCATATGAACGCCGGGCGCAAACATCCTCATCCGACCCTACTCCACACCAGCGTCCAGGGCGCGTCTTTCACCGGCCGTCACAACCAGCTCCGGCACCAGGACAATCCCAGGATCGGCCTACTCCAACAACAGTGTCGGGGCCTCGTCCGGCGAAACCATTCCGGCGACTAACACCAACTGAGTTGGCCGACCGCCGCTCCAAGGGACTATGCTACAACTGTGACGAGAAATTTCAGCCCGGCCACCGCTGTAAGCAACCTTTTCTCACTTATATTGACATGAATGAGGATGGTGAGCCCGGAGATGACCCGGGACTACATGCCCTGGACCTGGAGGAGACGACACCGGAAATATCTCTACACGCCGTCACAGGAGCGTCTCATGGGGGCACCATGCAGTTGTCGGTCACCATCGGCAACCAGCAATTTATTGCCCTTGTCGACTCAGGATCAACGCACAATTTCATCAGTGCTAAGGTTGTTCAAGTTACGAAGCTGCGACTGCTCTCCTGCCAAGGATTGCGTGTCAAGATTGCCAATGGAGACCAACTGGATTGTGCTGGGGTATGTCATCATTTATCTCTCGCCATTCACCAGACCCCATTTACCATCACTGCGTATGCACTTCCGTTGGAAGGATTTGACATCGTATTAGGTGTTCATTGGCTCAAAACTTTGGGACCCATACGTTGGGACTTTGATGAACTCTCTATGATGTTTTGGCTGCATGGCAAGCGGATTCACTGGCACGGGCTATCCAAAGACCGGCCGATGCAAGCCCTGGTTCACTTGGGTACAGACCATATGCAACCATTCCTGGAGGAATTCGCTGATTTATTTGCTGAACCATCCGGACTACCACCAGCCCGGCCACAGGATCACCGGATACATCTTTGCCCAGGAGCGGCTCCAGTATCAGTCCGACCATACCGGTATCCACACCACCAAAAGGATGAATTGGAGCGACAGTGTGCAGACATGCTCTCGCGCGGCATCGTTCGCCGGAGTCACTCCAGTTTCTCTTCCCCGGTATTATTGGTCAAAAAACATGATAATACCTGGCGCTTCTGTGTTGATTATCGCGCCCTCAACGAGCTGACCATCAAAGACAAATTCCCGATTCCGGTGGTTGATGAGCTCTTAGATGAACTGCGGGGTGCCCGATTCTTCACCAAACTTGACCTACGATCCGGTTATCACCAAGTTCGCATGCATCCAGATGATATTTTTAAAACAGCTTTCCGGACACATGAGGGTCTTTTCGAGTTCTTGGTTATGCCCTTTGGATTGACGAACGCCCCAGCCACATTTCAAGCTTTGATGCAGGCTATTCTCCGTCCTTACTTGCGGAACTTCGTTTTGGTATTTTTCGATGATATTTTGATCTATAGCCCTTCTTGGTCAGAGCATCTACAGCATATACGCATGGTTTTCTCCTTATTGCGGCAACATGAGCTATTTCTCAAACGCTCCAAATGTTCATTTGGTCTTTCTTCGGTTTCCTATTTGGGGCATATCATCTCCGAGGGAGGCGTGGCTATGGATCCCGCAAAAGTTCAGGCCATAGCAGATTGGCCACAACCCAAAACAGTTCAAGCCTTGCGTGGATTCCTTGGTCTTGCAGGCTATTATCGCAAGTTTATCCGGGATTTCGGAAAAATTGCCACACCTCTTACTAATCTTCTTAAGAAAGAAGCCTTCGGATGGTCACCAGAAGCTCAGCAAGCTTTTGAAGCCCTCAAAGAAGCATTGTCAACGGCGCCGGTGCTGCACATGCCTGATTTTACCCACCAGTTCACGGTTGAATGTGATGCCTCCGGGACGGGGATTGGGGCCGTTCTTCATCAGGACTCAGGGCCGATTGCATTCTTCAGCCGACCTGTCGCCCCTCGCCACTCCAAACTGCCAGCATATGAAAGGGAATTGATCGGACTAGTTCAAGCAGTCCGTCATTGGAGACCATATTTATGGGGCCGCACTTTTCTGATTCGCACCGATCATTACAGCTTGAAGTTCTTGTTGGATCAACGCCTCTCCACCATTCCGCAACACCACTGGGTCAGCAAGTTGTTCGGATATGACTTCACGGTCGAATTCCGGCCAGGCCGCCTCAACACCGTCGCCGACGCTCTGTCCCGCCGCGACTGCCCTCCTCCCAGCTTACTGGCTATTTCCTCCCCTGCGTTTGCCCTTTTTCCCGAGTTACGCAATGAGGTCTTGACCTCTCCAGAATTGCAAAAGCTCCGAGCGGATATTGAGTCGGGGGCTCTGGGGTCGCCTTGGTCCATACGGGACGAGCTCATTCTGCATTCCGGCCGTGTCTTTGTTCCAGCTTCCTCACCATCAGTACAGACCATTCTACTGACTGCTCATGCAGCTCACGAAGGCACCCAGAAGACTCTATGTCGGTTACGCAAAGACTTCCATATCCCTGGCGCTAAAAGGCTGGTTCAGGATTTTGTGCAAACTTGTATGGTTTGTCAGCGAAATAAAATTGAACACCTTCACCCCGCCGGCCTTCTGCAACCATTGGAAGTCCCAACTCAGCCATGGTCTGATATCGCGATGGATTTCATTGAAGGCCTACCCCGTGTCCACGGCAAGACAGTCATCCTCTCTGTCATTGACCGCTTTTCCAAGTATGCTCATTTCCTCCCGCTAGCTCATCCATACTCAGCCACCACAGTTGCCCGGCTATTCTTCAATGAGATTGTGCGCCTTCATGGGATCCCATCCTCAATTGTGAGTGATAGAGACCCAGTTTTTACAAGCAACTTTTGGCAAGAATTGTTTCGATTGGCGAGCGTTCGGCTTCACTTCAGTTCCGCTTATCACCCTCAATCAGACGGTCAAACCGAAGCGGTCAACAAAGTGATTGCTATGTATTTGCGTTGCTTAACGGGAGATCGCCCTCGCCAGTGGTTGGAATGGTTGCCTTGGGCTGAATACTGTTACAACACATCTTATCATTCATCACTGCGTGAAACCCCCTTCAAGGTCGTCTATGGCAGGGACCCTCCCACCTTGCGCTCATATGAGAAAGGGTCTGCTACAGTCCAGGCAGTCGAAGCCTCCTTATTGACCCGCGACCAATTTTTGCGAGATATCCGGGATCGCCTTCTTCAGGCTCAGCAGTATGCAAAGAAACATTATGATCACCATCACCGCGACATTTCCTTTGATGTCAATGCCTGGGTTTGGTTGCGTCTCCTGCATAGACCAGCCGCCTCCCTGGGATTTTCGGTGGGACACAAACTGGGACCGAAATACTTTGGGCCTTACCAAATCCTGGAACGGATTGGATCGGTCGCTTACAGGCTGGCTTTGCCTTCGTCCTCTAAACTATATGATGTTTTTCATGTTAGTCTGCTGAAGAAATTCCAAGGGGAGCCACCGACCACGCCTCCACCACTGCCCCCTATTGGTCAGGGTCGCGCACTGCCAACACCATTAAGGGTTCTGAAAACTGCACACCGCCAGGACCAATTGCATGCTCTTGTCCAGTGGACAGGTCTCTCCGTTGCCGATGCATCTTGGGTGCCACTGGATCTCTTTCGGCAGACATATCCAGAATTCAAGCTCGAGGACGAGCTTCTTCGCGAGGAGGGGAGAGATGTCATAGTCTATCACCGCCGCCAGACCCCAAACCCTAACTCTGGCCGCGTTCAGTTAGAATCCTAAGCGGATTGTACTCAATCCTTTTCAGATACGGCTTAGCCGTCTAGAAGTCTTTATTTGTCAGATACGGCTTAGCCGTTTAGAAGTCCTTATTGCTTATGTATTGCTTGAGGAGTCCGATTGGCATATAAGCCGGACTCTTTACCCCTTATAAGTACTCATGTAAGCAAAGCATTGGGAAATAAGATTAATCAAGGATTTTAGTATCTTACCTCTTCCCCTGTTCTTCAATATCCTACTGGCGACGCGCAACTCAGGGAGGCCTGGCCGAAGCCAGGGCCCCGCCCTCCCCCCGGTGTCGCATAGTTACAGCCTGAGATCCAGGGGCTGTGACAACCCGCAAGTGGGAGACCGCCGGCTTGCGCTCATGCCAAGCCTCGTACGACGTCCTGCCGTCGAGCGCCTTAGTAGGCGAGCGGTTGAGGATGTAGACGGCCGTCACCACCACCTCTCCCCAGAAGACAGCCGGCATCCCCCTCTGCTTGAGGAGGGCCCGAGCCATCCCCACAACCGTCTGGTTGCGCCGCTCGACGATGCCGTTCTGCTGCGGGCTGTACGGCGCGGAGTAGTGGCGCTGAATGCCCTCATCAGCGCAGTACGACGCGAATTCAGCCGCCGTGAATTCGCCGCCGTTGTCTGTGCGCAGCACGCGCAGCTTGTGGCCGCACTCCGCCTCCGCAGCAGCCTGCGTGCGCCTGATGGCGTCCGCAGCCTCTCCCTTGCTGCCGAGGACCATCACCCACATGTAGCGGGAGAGGTCATCGACGAGCAGCAGGAAGTAGCGTCGTCCTCCCGGTGTGGCCGGTGTCACCGGGCCACACAAGTCCCCGTGCACGAGCTCGAGCCTCTCCTTGGCTCGGAAACTCGCCTGCTGGGAAAGGGGAGTCGCCTCTGCTTCGTCAACACGCAGACGTCGCAGAGCTGCTCCACATGGTCAAGGCACGGCAGGCCTCGCACCATTTCCGTGGCACTGAGCCGCTTCAGGGCCTCGAAGTGAAGGTGCCCAAAGCGCTCGTGCCACTGCCACGCCTCATCGTCCCGACGAGCTGCGAGACAGAGGGGTTGTGCCACCTGCACGTGAAGAGTGTAGAGTCGATTTGCGCCTCTGGTTACTTTGGCAAGAAGGCGGCGTCGAAGATCCCAAATCCGCAGCACCCCGTGCTCGATCTCGACACGCGAGCCGTTCTCATCCAGCTGTCCCAAGCTGATGATGGAGTTCCGCAGATCGGGGATGTAGTAGACGTCGGTGAGCAGCCGGTGCTCGCCAGTCTTGGCGACGAAGACGACAGAGCCGACGCCCTTGATCTCCACGGCGGAGGTGTCGCCGAACTTGACGGTGCCTCGAACGCCTGAGTCGAGCTCGGAGAAGAACTCCCGCCGCCCGGTCATGTGGTGGGTGGCGCCGGTGTCGAGGCACCACCCGTCGGTCTTGTCATTGCCGGAACTGTCGCCGAGGAGGGCGTGTGCTTTTGGCTCGTCAAGGTGGAGGAGAGCCACTGCGGCCGGTGCCGCTGGAGGTAGTTCGATGCTCGCATGAGCAATGAACAGGACCGGCTGCTCCTCCTCCGCTTGCGCGACGTGGGCCTGGCCGCGTCGTGGCTGTCGACACTCCTTGGCCCAATGACCAAGCTTGCCGCAGTTGTGGCAAGAGTCGTCTCGTGCCGGCTTTTGCTTGCCAGCATCGCCGCCCTGGGCGCCTTTGCGCGGCTTGCCGCGCTTGCCACTCTTGCGGCCGCCTGTCGTGGAAGAAGGCTCCCCCTTCTTCTTGTCACCTTGGCCGGCATCCCACTGCTCCCGAGTGAGGAGGAGCTTCCCGCCAATGGTGACGGGTCCCGAAGGGCGCTGTGGCTCATCGATGTCGACGACCTTGAGGCGACCCAACGCCTCCTCGATGGTCATCGTGGAGAGGTCCAGCAGAGACCCGATCGAGCGAGCCATCTGCTTGTACTTCTCGGGGACGCAGCGGAAGAGCTTCTCCACAGCTCTCTCTTCGCCGTAGGTGTCGTCGCCGAACTGCACCAACTTGTGCAACAGAGTGTTGAGACGGAGAGCAAAGTCATCAACGTCCTCACCTGGCTTGAAGGCCAGGTGCTCCCACTCCGTGCGTAGTGCCTGCAGTGTAGACTTGCGGGCGCGGTCGCTGCCGATGCGTGCTGCAGCGATGGCGTCCCAAGCCTCTTTGGCAGTCCGCTTGTTGGTAAGCGAGAACTGCATCTCGGGCGGGACTGCGGCGATGAGAGCATCCAGCGCCCGTCGATCCTGGTCGTAGTCGACGTCGCCGTACCGGACTGCATCCCACATATGCCGCACCTGGAGCTTCACCCTCATCACCGCAGCCCACTCGACGTAGTTGGTCTTGGTGAGGGTAGGCCACCCGCCGCCGGGGCCGACGTCCCTGACGACAGCCCGGTACTCGTGGTGACCACGGTACCGAACCGGGGAGAGAGAGCCGCGTTGCCTGTGAGGGCCGCGCTCTCCGTCGACCCGTACGCCGCCGCCGTCCGCGCCTGTCTGGGCTACCGCCGCGCTCGTGGGCGTGCGCGGCTGCCCATTGCGCCGTTCGCCCTTGCGCTGCCTCCCTCTCCAGCAGCTGAGGGTCCGCGTCGGCGCTGTCATCAACAGAACCGGAGCTGCTGTTGCTGCCGCGCAGAGCCTTGACCTCTGCTGCTGCCGCACGCACTGCATCTGCCGCCGCCGCTGCTTCCACCTCCGCCCTGGCTGCTGCCAGCTCCGCCGCTGCCAGCCTTGACGCCCTTTCCGCCGCAGCAGCGGTCTCTGCCGCCGCTCGCTCGCGCTGCTCTGCCGCGACGAGCTCGGCCGTCTGCTGACGCCGCATGCTCGAGGCGACCGAGCGCTGAGACTGCCCTGCGGACATGGCGCGCTACTGGGGGGCTGTTGCGTGGAGAGAGGGCTGCTTCTGACGAGCTGCTGCCCGTCTCCGGAGAGGAGTGAGCGGGGACAGCCGGAGCTGCTGCTGCTACTGGCTGGGGCTGCTGCGAGGCCGGAGAAGGAGATGAGCAGGAGATGCTCAGGCTACAGGATACTAAGGCTCTGATACCACTTGTTAGTCGCTGGACTCTTGCTCTTGGTGATAGCAAGATCCTTACTCTCATGGAGAGGATGACACTAGGAGATGGGGCAAGTTTTCTTGTTTATTGCTCACACAATGCCATGCCAACCTGAGGGGTTGGGGATACAAATTTATAGGCTGAGAACCAGCCAAGCATATGCTAAGATGCTATCCTAGATGCTGTCCTAAAGCGGTCAATATGCTGTCCTAAAGCAGATGCTGTCCTAAAAGCAGATGCTGTCCTAAAGCAAAAGCAGATGCTGTCCTAAAAGCAGATGCTGTCCTAAAGCAGTCAAAAAACAAAAACTACCACAGCCCCACAAAGACCACAAGTACAGGGACTTATTCATCACTTGGACATGTTACTGTTCACACATCCATGTTTTGTCAGCGTTGTAAGCTAGGCAAGCAGTTACAACTTTATTATCATTCTAGTGAGTCCTTGTCTTGTCGTCCTTTTGATTTAGTTCATTCAGATTTATGGGGACCTACGTCTATTATCTCGAAAGGCGAGCATAAATTCTATATAATTTCATTGATGATTATCCCTATTTTACTTGGCTTTTCCTTATGTCTAATTGTGATTAGTTTCTTGTGATTTATTGTAGCTATGCCACGATCGTACTTAGTTTGAGTCCTCTATCCGTACTTTTCATTGTGATTCTGCTGGCGAGTACTGTTTTGGCGCTTTCAAACGATTTCTTTCTAAGCAGGTCACTCTTTATCAGTCTTCTTGTCCTGGTGCCCATACCCAGAATGGGGTTGCAGAGTGCAAGCATCGTCATCTAATTGAGACTACTCGCACTCTTCTCCTTGCCTCTCATGTTCCACCACAGTTCTAGGCTGAGGCTATTTCTACGGCTGCGTATCTCATCAATATGCAACCTTTCACTGCTCTTAAGTATGTCAGTCTTATAGAGCGTCTCTACTCTAGAGCCCTCCAGTATAGTCATCTTCGTGTTTTTGGCTGCACCTGTTTCGTCCTGCTGCAACCTCGTGAGCACACCAAACTGTCAGCCCAATCAGTTGAGTGTGTGTCTCTTGGGTACAGTTCTAAGCATAAGGGTTATCGCTGTTATGATCCTTCTGCTCAACGGATCAGGATCTCATGAGACATTGTCAATCCAGTCAGTTGAGTGCGTGTTTCTTGGGATACAGTTCTAAGCATAAGGGTTATCGCTGCTATGATCCTTCTGCTCGACGGATCAGGATCTCACGAGACATTGTCTTTGACGAATCTCGACCTTTCTTCTATCGAGATTCGGCTCCTCGTCCTGCTTCCACCATCGAGACGATCTCTGGTTGTCTCTCCCTAACTCTTCACCCATTTCTCCCTTTTCACAGCCATCCTCTAGTAGGGGTGAAAACGGATCGGATACGAATGGATAATGTCTCTACCATATTTGTTTTCATATTTTTTTCAGATACGGATACAAATACGGATACCTCGAATGCGAATACAAATGCGAATAATATCGAATACAGATACGGATCGAATACGAATCGAAACGAATACGGTCATGAATATTTATCGGAACATGAAAACTTCTTAAACTATACATCCAAAATTAACGAAAATACGTAAATAGTTCATCTTGTCAAAACATTCATGAAATCTAAACAAGCATAGTCTTTTCATCCATAATGAAAATATATCCAATAGTCGATCATAACATAACTACATAAGTAACAACAACGTGCAATTCATGGAATACACATGATGACATGATAGCAATTTGAACAAACATAAGAACATTTCATTCCTCCATTTCATCCATCAAGTTGTAACAGCCCAGATTTTTATTAAAATAATAATAAATAAATAAAAATTTATTAAAATAAAATTAAAATTAAAATAAATATTTTTGTTGCCAAAATTTTATTTTTGGGCTTTGCCCTGGATTTTTTGTTTTTGAAAAAGCCTGATTTGAAAAGTAAATTAAGTGAAAACAAACAAAATAGACATTAAATAAAATGATATTTTGATTTTCTATAAAAATCCTACTTTAAATTAATTATTTGGAGTTATTTGGCTTTTATTTGGTTTCCTGGATTTTCTGGAGTTTAAAGGTCTACTTTTGAAATTAAAAAGTATTTTTAAGTATAAAAATTAAATACCAACATTAGTTGGAAACATTTTTATTAAGTCCAAAATGTCACCAGGAACTTCTGTGAATTTTCCTAGAATTTTTGGAGTTTATTTCATATTTTTCTGAGCTTAAATGAATTTCTCAGGCTTTTCTGAAATCCAAAAATAAAAACTAAAGTCCCTCCCCTCCCCTCGGATATCCGTTTTCGTATTATCCGGATAATCCGTATCCGTATTCGATGGATACTAGGCTTACTGTATTCGTATCCGTATCCGATAAAAAAAATCCGTATCCGTATCCGATCCGAGAACTATCCGAAAAAATCCGATCCGACACAATCCGTATCCGTATCCGTCCGGATCTGGCGGAAACTATCCGATCCGTTTTCACCCCTATCCTCTAGTTTGCCTCCAGTGGTTCCTTCTGTACCTCCACCTCCTGTGTTGCCTCCTGCAGCACCTGTAGTACCACAGTCTCGTTTCTCTGGGGTGCACTACTCCAGACATCCTTGTCTTTACCAGACTCATCTCCTGGTATCTTGCCGACACCGAAGTCTGATTCCTCTGATGATGCTCCTCGTTATGCCCTTCGTGACCGAACATCCCTTCGCCAACTGATCGTCTTGGGTTTACTTCGACAGCTCATGCTCTCTCTGTCATTGAGCCTAGTTCTTATCGTGAGGCTGCTTCTCATTTTGAGTGGTAGCTCGCTATGACAGAGGAGCTTGATGCTCTTTGACGTACGGAGACTCGGGATATTGTATCGACACCTGTGCATGCTCGTCCTATCATGTGAAAGTGGGTGTACAAGATTAAGACCAGGTCTGATGGTACTATTAAGCGCTATAAGGCTCGTCTTGTGGCTCACGGCTTCCAGCAGGAGTACGGTCATGATTATAATGAGACGTTTGCCCCTGTTGCCCATATGACCATTGTTCGCACACTTGTTACGGCTGCTTCTGTTCGCTGGTGATCTATCTCTCAACTGGATGTTAAGAATGTCTTTCTTAATGATGTCTTGCATGAGAAGGTTTATATGCAACCACCACCTGGTTATTCTGTTCTAGATGGACATATATGTCGTCTTTGTCGTACTCTTTATGGCTCAAATAGGCCTATCGTGTCTGGTTTGCGCGTTTTACCTCAGTGATTACCGCTATCGGTTTCACTGTCAGTGCCCATGATCTTGCTCTAGTTTCTGATTAGTGATCTTGGTTTACTTACGTACTTCCTTGGGATTGAGATTTCTTCCACGCCTGAGTGTTATTACCTCTCCCAGCAGAAGTATGTCTAGGATCTTCTTGATCGGTCTGGTCTGACTGATACTCGCACTGCTGAGACTCCTATGAAGCTCTCCCTTCAGTTCCGTGCTATTGATGGTGATTTTGTTGAGGATCCTACTCGTTATCGCCATCTTATTGGCAGTCTGGTATATCTTTTGAGCACTCGTCCTCATATTGCTCATGTTGTTATATATTGCCCTTTGAGCCTCATGAATATACACCCTATTCATAACACATATTATAGGGCATATAAGAAAAGTAGGTAACACGACAGATGTTCTTTGGATTGATTGTAGATGGAGTCTCTCAAAGTTCATAGGCCGGGAACCTCGATTCAGATGGGTTAACCATGTCTAAAGGAGGTATGCCATCCCAGCCTTCCCCTCAAACAATGAAAATGGGCGATCACCACCATGCATTACCCCCTCAGCAATCAATTCATCAGCTTTCTCAAGCAGAAAGCTAGCAAAAGCCTTAGCCTGGTACTCAACATTGCCAGTTAGCCTGTAGAGTGACAGAAATATATACGCATTCCCACTTACACCATGGCATATCCCGACTCTCTTGAAGCCCACGGTTCCAGACAACTTCAGCAGCCTCTGCAGCTGACTGCTTGAAGTGATCATCATGGAAGACCTGAAACACAAATGTCAACTACTCGCTGTGGCCAAAAAGAAGTATTCAAAAATTAATAGACAACCTATTGCTTGGCAACTCATCAGTCATCAGTTAAACCTTGTGGTGAAGAAGACCTGCCTATACGGACTTGCATGCACAACCAACAAGATGGGTATGAATATATCCTGTGAATATAGATGGATACACACTATGGAAGACGCAACAGAGCAATTCTGAACAGATGAAACAATCATCTGGTATGCTTTAGCGAGTGTAAGAGCAACACTAGGGGCACCATGACACCAATGCACCAAGCGATCAGAGTCGCTGCCATCACTCGAGGGATAGTTGCCACTAGGATACCGGTTCCTGATCATATATTGCAGAGTGTTCTTCACATCATCCTGCTCATCCGGCTTCAGTTCAGTGTGCATGAGGACATGGATGATTCCCGCAAGACCATGGGCAGCACCCCAGCACTTCTTCCCGTGCCAGTCGTACATCAGCGGGCAGCTCCCCTTGTTTGACAGCTTTCTTCCCTCCTTAATGATGTCCTTCGCCACAGAACGCTCCACGTTGCAGTGGTTTCATGCAATCAGATCTATGGTGCCCTTCAAATAGCTTTATGGAAACAAAACAAGCAATACGAAAGAGAAGAACAGAATCACGGCATGAACACACAATGTGCTCGAGGGGGATTGCCTTCTCGCTGAGATGCTTATGCAAGAACAAACAAGCCCACAAATACCCTGCCCTTCCATGCAGTAACTCATTTGGAACTTTCTCGGTGATTGTTATCTACAAAAGTGCAAACAAAGACAGCTCGGCCTACAACACTAGGAATAGCAGCTGTTGTTTCACAGTCATCGAGCACACTAGCACATACAAGTCAACACATTGTCTAAAACACCAAAATTCCCAGTAAAGCCTCACCTCATCAAACGAGCTCAGATAGTGGGTGACCAGCAGCTGACCATCGCAATGCTTCGTGATCACCGCTCCGAGAGCGCAGACGCCGGCCCTCCCACAAATGAAAGTCAAGAACCTGCGCCTTACACCGAGGAGACCCTTTCATATCAAGTTCAACTAACTACCAGAATAATCTAACCCAAAGAACTAGGGCTGAAAGTCTGAAACAGAAACAAGAAAGAGCTTGGACGATGCCGCCGGCGAGGGCGAGATCACCACGGTTGCCGGTGACCTGGAAGGACTTGAACAGCAGGAGCGCCGTCCCGAGCGCGCCCGTGTAGAGCGTGCAGTCCGTCACCTGGCGCCGCTCCCTGCTCCACGTCTCCTCCACGACCTGCAGGAAGCGGGGAAATCAGTTCAACACCTGGCGTGCGCCACCAAACCAACCCAAACAGCGTAAGCCACCGAGCGAGGCGCGCAGCGCACCTTATCTTTGAGCTGGAGGCCGGCGCGGAGGAGCCGGTTGGAGATGCTGGGGTAGGGGGGGAGAGCAGGCCTCGGAGACCGGAGGGAGGGTCGTCGCCGTCGGGGGCCTCGGCGACGAAATCGGGGAGGTCGTTGGGGTAGAAGCAGTCGGCCATGGCTGCCGCGCCGTGCGAGCGTCGCCGCTTCGTGGCGTGGGTGGAGGAAGACGGCGGCGGCGTCGACGACGACGACTCGGCGCGCGGGGGATTCACCAGTGAGCCTTCCCTTCTCCTCCTCGTTCCCACCACCGTTTGGCATGTCTGCTGCGGTCAGGGGCTCAAAGTTTCGTTTTGCCAAAATTCTCGGAGGACAGCGAGATGAAAGAAATGAACGAAATTTCGTTCTTTGTTCAAATTTTCGGACGAAATATTAAACGTCGTATAAATTTTGATAATCAAAATTTAGACATAATTGGATAAAATTTAAATGAGGATAAATTTATCCAAAATTTAATCGAATCGTATGTTTCATTCGATGGGTAACGAAAGCAACAAAATGGGAGAAATTTCGCTGAAATTTTGAACCCTGTCTGCGGTGTGGTTCGGATTATAAAATGCTCTGGATTTTGCTGGGTTTAGCCGCTGGCACGTCCGTCACGAGCTCCGAGCAACACGTGGAGTTTGAAGTCATTTTCCTGTATAGCTGCTCGTCGCCTCAATGTCAGCGCGTGTTTGGCTAACTACGCTACAAAACAAAGCGAAGATTTTTTTAGATATTTTGAAAATTGACGATCACATTTTGTAAGAACCCAATCCGAATTTCGTAATAAGCACTACATTCGGTGATGATTTAGTGAGAATGGGTATTTTCTTTCTTACAAAATTCCCATGAAATTTGTGCAATTCAAATGAGGCCTAATTAAGAGGTTTGAAACATAGGAATTTTATAAAATGGTCCTATGCTTGACCCTACGATTGTGCCTTGGCTATTTGAATCCAAGATTAAGCACAATACTCGAGTAAATGTCATTTGAGTTGATCCACAAATCCGTGCTAAGTTCAGGCCCAGGCTAATCAGCAGCTCGTTGTAAGATGTCATCCTTCGACGGAGCGTCACCAATAAAGGTATATATAATGGTATATATCAGTTATTTGTAAATATATGCCTTAAATATTTTAGGTGATGTGAAAAAAGAGAAGAGAGAAAAAAAAATATTATCTATTATTTAATAGATAATCTTATAGACGGTTTTTACTATCTAGTATAGATAACTATATAGATAATACATTAATTGTATAAGACTATTACAGATAACTATATAGACAACACATTATATACGTCATCTTTAATTTTATCTATAGATGATATGAAGATATATTACAGACCACCGCTATCTATACCAGTGTATATGTTCTAAGATAAATCCAATCTCCAAATATTTCGGTTAGCCACTCCGTTTTGGATGTCCTAGAATGCTAGGGTAGAAAAGGAGCTTTCATGATTTCATCAGAAATCAGCACTCCAATGTCGAAATCAAAACGTGGGCACCTTTTCAGGACTGCTAAACATATAGCACCTGAATGAAAACCTGAAAGGAAGAACAGATGATCCTGACAGCACAAACCACACAAAAAATGCTCTTTTCACCAATCAGTCTCAGTCATTCTATCTTGATTTGCATTAGGAGTGCAATGATTATTTATACACTCAACGCAACCATCTTCTCTGAATGATCATGGTTCATAAGCCTAACAAGTTAATGTACAACATAGTGACTAAGACAAAGCCATGGTTACAGCTAGAAAAACTGTAAATGATCCTCTACGGAACATTGTCAAATTGAAGTCCTCAGCATGTGTGCAAAAACGTCCAGAAATTTGAATTGGTGCATAACCTGCAAAGAGTTGAAAAAGAAATCTTCCATAAATTTGAAATGTACTAATATCTTCAGAATTGACTTCAAATGTTGAAATAATGAGGAAAAAAGAGAGGATAGTGCAGGATGGAGGTTCAACACTACTTCTATCGTTGGCAGACTAAAAAACATATACAGCGCAGGCACAATCTTAATTTCTGAGCACAAAAGTTGACTAGTACCTCAGGTCTCTGGTTTCTTATGTCTAAATTCTGTACTCATGAACACGCATCCACTTAGTAGATGACCATTTGTCACCTTTTATCACTGAACATCCACCTAAAGGGAATCACAGGTAAATAGAAGTCAGTGTGTTGTGGCATAACCCTTCAATGCAGAGCAATTTGTCATTGCATAAAATATTATAATCCCACCATGCAGGCTTGAGGGATCCAGGGTTCCATCAGGCCTCATGCTCCAGAAAAGCAATGCATCTCCCATCTTCGGTTTGACAGATAGACCCCTCTTTGCACATTCAGACAGCTCATTATAAAATGGTGATGAGCTGCTATTAGTTTTAGCAGAAGGGAACACAGTCTCACCACCCTCTTCAACATCCGAACTAATCATATCAATTGTCACCAAAAAAAATGTCAATTGAATCACCAATATTGCATATTTATATATAAACACCAATATTAGAATACATACAGATACATAAGAAGAGTCGCTGTACGCTGGCCCCCGTTTTTGGTGTTGAATTCATCATGGAAGTAATCAAAGTGAGGCTCATACTTCTGTCCAACTTCATAGTGGAGAACTTGGAGACCTTCTCCATTCTCTGCGAATTTATGAGATAAGCACAAACATAAATCGAAATGACATTTGAAGCAAACTTGCAGTGGAAAGCAATTGGGCATATATGATATAAAAGAAAAAAAATTGTTGCACTTGATTATTGTTATTTACATTCAGGTCTAGCCATCAGATTTTGCTGTAATGCATTATTAATATTTTCTGTTTGCAGTAAATGGAATTGGGACCCCTTGTGTACCTTGTTATCTTGTTGGGTATGTACCTGTGTTTTTTATCAAAATGTATTATATGTCAAACTACCCATGTTTAACTAAGAAGTACATGATGTACTGTTCCAAAAACCCAAAGAAGTTTTGAGCATGTACTAAATTTAGTGGAGTGCACAACTTAGTACATGAGTCCTTTCATAGTTTTTGGTAGAGTAAGCCATGTACTTTTTAGTTAAATAAGAGAAGGTTGACTTTGGCCTGTACTATATCATGCTCTGCATGGATTCATGTATAAAAACTACCCAGATTTTATTAAAATGTACATTGTTCCAAAAAATTGTGAAAAAAACTTCAAGGGTGCATTAATATAATGAGTGCACAATTTTATACATATGTAAAAAATTTCAACAATTTTTGGTACAGTTATGTATTTGATACCCTTGCACACTTTCCAAATTTTGATTTTTTTTTTCCGTCATGAAATTAATGGCAAAGTTCTTCTTGGCAAAATGTCAGCCACAGAACTGATTTTGTGGTGCATGACAAGGGAACACGGGCTAAACCTGTCAGAGATGTCCTAGCTCTATAGGCGAATAAACAAATATTTAGCTCTACTAGCATCTAATCCCTCAGGAAGGCAACCAATCTTGATGCGTGCGAAAGGGACAAGCTAGACAGATAGTGCGTGATGCGGGCCATATGGGCACCAAAACTGTTTTCATCTCATAAGAATGTGTAATTCAGTTTAAATGTAATAATTGGATGACAACTATACCCAACTATCATTCATAATCTTGCAGAGTACACAACTTAAAAGCAACAAAATTCAACTATTTGTGACTGCCAACATGCTAGTATTATTATAGATACAATCAGGGTCTCCGACTATTGGGTGTACCAACTGGTGTTGAGGTGAGGCAATATAAACTTGCACATACTGCCAGTATGGAGGCTGCTGTAAGCTAGGAGGCAAAAGGTATGGACTTAACAATTCTCTCTGGACATTACTCTGTTAATACCAGATCACCAAAATGCAGTGCAATTGAACTCTGTAAATGTACTAAAACTTTGCGTTGTAGGTTCCACAGCTAGATAGTTATGTGTTCAAATTAAGTCACAGGAAAGTGAACTTTTTGCGAGTCAGTGACACACAGTACTACAAGATAACCAAAACTTTGTAGTTATCCCATGAGGTAGACCACTGCATCTGTATATACGGCCTAAAAATGAAATTTAAAGTTATGCTTTGTAACTAAAGTTCTACATTTTACTCAGCTTTTCAGGTGGTATTCCAATTTGTAGTGAAATACAGTTAAAGAATTGTCAAAACGTACAAGTTAGCTGTGTTAAAAGGTACGGTTCAATCCTTAACTCCAGTGGTATAAAACGTTTGCGAAGCATACTAGATAAATCTAAGAATAATAGGCAAACACTTCAACTTTCAACATCCACGATAAATACGTCATACCTACAGGTATGAAGGTGTAATCTGATATCCTTTTCTCGATTGTACTGATAATTTTGTCCTGCCCTCTTCTAAGAAACATTCCTGAGCTTGTTCGTACCCTGAATAAGTTCCATTAAGCATAAATGTGTATGAAAACTGTGGTAACATTTCCTAAAGAAAGAAGAATCGTGCATTGTCCAAACCTGCTATCTTTACTCCCTCCAGTGGATGAATCAACAACTGTTGACTTCTTCATGCGAGGCTTTGCCAATGAAATCAAATAATCACATTCTTCCTTGGACTGAGAACAACATAAAAGTCAGCCATATCCTGATCGCTATGCAAAGCAAAGTAGCAAACTAACATGGATCAGAAATAGGTTCAATAAAACATGAGTCGGATATAAATATGGCACTACTGCTAGCGTTTCTTTCTTTCCTATTATGCTATCTCAATTCTCATCAGCAATGAACACCTTTGTAAAAGATTTTGCATATTAACCAACACAACTGTTGACTCTCTATTGTACCAAATTACTAGTGTTGGTATTTATCATCTGCCTGCAGTAATGCATTGGTTCTCCCAAGTTTCTCAACTCAAAAGTAAAGGTTGATATTAAGCAAAACATCCAGCCCATATGCTTTAAGAAGAGGACTTGAGTTTGAGCCCTTGACTCGCCTCTCAAGCAGCTTCAAAATCTATAATTAAGTATGTGAGGATTGCTATCTGCATACTCTGTCTCTGCTCAAACGATTCAATCCATGTAACGCTCAATCAGAGCCATATCCCCATGTACAATAGCCATCTACGATAAAATGCCAATGGGATTGAGCAATGGTGCAGCTGCTCAGGTCTGGAATGGAGCCGTTAACACTCACATTTTCCTTATCTAATTCACAACATCACTAAATCCCATTCGGCACTCCTGCATCTAAAGTACAACCACTTCGGGCTTTACGCAAGGCACCCAGATATGTTTCTCAAAAAGGAACAAGGGATCTCGCAAAGAGCGAGGCTAAGCTAAATGGCATCAAATGAGCAAGAAGACCTAAAGCTCCTACCTTTGCACCAAGCGCTAATCTAAGGTTGACAGTCAAAACAAAACAAAAACCAACCCGAGATCTCCCGAAGCATCCTAGAACCAACAAATCACCTGAAGATGCGGCTTTTTTCACCAAACCAAGACCAAATGAGGAGGGAGACTCACGAGGAAGTTGTGGTACACGAACGCCCGGGGTTCCCACGACAGCACCTCCGTCCACGGCTCACCCTTCTCCCCGCGCATCTCCAGCCTCCTGCACGCAAGCACGGCAAACAAACAACAGATCAGCACGTCAATCTCACAGACAACCGCGCGACAAACGCGAGGAAGAAAACTGCGGGATGTGGAGTTGAAGGCAAGGCGAGACGCACGACTCGAACGCGGATCTGCGGAAGCGCGGGCGCGGGCGCGCGAGGGCGGCGCCGCGGCCGGCGTTGTCGGAGCCCGCGGGCAGCGAGAGCGCGCCGAGCGCCAGGAGGAGCAGAAGCGCAGCCGACGCCAGCAGCAGCGCCGCCAGGATCGCCGTCGACGGCCTCCCGCGCCTCCCCCCGCCCCCGCCGCCGCCCCCCAGCAGCGGCCTCCCGGCCCTCCCCGCCATGACCACCACCACGTCAGAGCCCACCCCCACGCGCGCGCGCTTCAACTCTCACGGCGGCGCCGGCCGGTGGGTTTAGCTCCCCTCCTCTCTCCTCTCTCTCTCTCTCCTCTCTCTCTCTGACCTGAGTCGTCGGTTTTTTTAACGAGGAGGTGAGATGCTGCTGCGTTGGTTCGACTCGGCGAGTTATTGTTGTACCGTAACCGCTGAGTTTGTTTGTGGGTGACGTGTCCGGCGGGGAAGTGGTGGGCCCACTTCTACCAAGTCCACCTGGGCCGTATCCCACGCGGCAAAAAGATCAACGTGGAAAAGGGCAGCTTATTCGGGGCGATAAGATGCATTTGCCCAGCTGGTACTGACTGTCTATAATATTATTTTATATTTATTTATAAATAATATTGTAGATATCTTCTATAATAGATTATTTATAAGTTATCTATAATAGATTATCTGTAAAATATAGATAACATTGATATAATTACACTTAAGCTATCTATAGCAGGCTATTTTCTCGGATTTTGGTTGTCTATAGAATTACAGTCGATCTCTCATCTTTCTCTTTCATTCATCTCAATAAAATTAATATGTGGCACCTCTTACAGACAGTTTATGTTACCCTATTGTATATGCTCTTAACCCAAAAGGAAACTGGTTTGCGTAGCTCAGTTTGCGATTGTTACGTTGTCTTAGTTTGAAGGCCACATTCTTTTGTTTTTTTTTTTTGCCTTTTGGGTTTTTCGAAAGTTGAAATAAATTGGATGGTTTTTTGAAGCGGATTCTTCAAATGATTTTCTGAATCCAAAGCCATATGTGTCGTTCATATCTACATCTCTGTTGTCCGCTACCTCCTCAAAAAGTACAAATAAAAACCATCGGTTACAGCCAAAAGACATTAACCGTAGCCGAAAAGAATTGGCCTAAAACTGACGGAAAAGCCCTTTTCTTTTAAATCAAATTTTGTGAAAAAAAAACTATTAATTTGATTTACCCATCTCGTATTTCATCTAGCATAGTTGTATTTTTAAACGAAAGTATAGGAGTATATTTTGTAATACAATAATATATTAAACCGGGTTGTTCTAAAAAGAGAGAAACATTCCTCGAAAAAACGAAACATGATACGCAAGCATAGTTCTTAAAGGACATTGAAATAAGTAAACAGTAATAGAATTTGAACTCTACTAACGAGGGTAGAAGAAAATTATGATAACCAAGCTGAAAATAAGATTAAAACACGCAAGTAGAAGTCTAGAAAATTAAACCAGATGAGAAAGAAGAAAATTAAACCAGATGCTTAGGATTGATCAGGTGGCCTAGTTAAACCGAAAATACAGAAAGGGAGAAAGAAAACTAAAGAAAGGCAAGGTTACCTAAGTGGATGGATCAACTCCAATGTTGCACAACCTGATGAAAAAGCTTGCGGGTAAGGCCTTCGTTTTAAAGTGTGGTGTGTGTGTTTTGAAATGGTACTATAGCGGATGCTAGTTTTTTTAAAAAAATAATCAAATAAAGAAAAATATAAAGAGCACCGTTATATCTCTATAGATAATATAAAAAAATCATGCTAAAAAACTAACATATTCTAAACAGTTTTTGACTTTTGAAACTAGAAACTAGAAGTCATAAATGGAAACTAAAACCCACGGTCCGCATGAGCTGAGCTAACTGCAAGCACCAAACTTTAACTAATCAAATCAGTAATTTCGTCTAAAAATTCTATATCACAATGAAAAACTAACCACGTCTCGGTATTTATAGACACACTACTAGAGGGAAATTTTATCAGGACAAGAAATAAAAGTTTATATATGTTCTTTTAATCTTTTTAGACTGTGGTCAATGGTTTTTGGTTATCATGAGGTAAGTGTTGAGGCGACGGGTATACCGCGCGCGGCGGAGAAGGGACCGACAGGGAGAGGCGAGATAGGGGCGGCTGTGGTGGGCCTCGGCCGGAGAAGGGTCCCCATGGCCTGCCCGCCTCCTCGCGCGCTCAGTCGCATGCCTACTTCGCTCCTATGGAGACAGATTCGCGGCACGCACACGGCGAACGTGGAGTGCTTGGATCTCGTCGTCGCTCACACACGGCGGCTTCGCTTGGGTTGGGAGAATCAGGGGCGGGGATGGCGTTGGGTAAAGGTTTCGTGGAGCGGCGTGGAGAGTGGATAGACTTGTTGGAAGCGGGCGATTCCAGCGCCGAGGGGAGAACGAGCGGACGGGTGGTTGGATGGACGCGAGGGCGATACATGTGGCCTATACTTTTTCAGCTTTTAAATTCTACTTTAATGTTTTTATAGTAATTAATTATCAAACGAAACATCTTTTTAAAATAAGATCTATTAGTTAATTGTAGTATATACTATATCGACTTTATCTATATCGGTAAAAATCATATATAAGTTTCTATTACTCTGTAATTTCTTATAAAAATAATTTAAAAACTATAAGTTACAACTAAAAACTATAAGGCTTAGTTAAAAAGAACAGCAGAGAAGACTGGCTCGGGGCGAGTCACAGTAGAGGTTTGCATAGTGCATTCCACCGAGCGCACACGCGATTTCGTATGTGAATTGTAGGCTTCTTTTTTTCTCCGCCGTGCGCCTTGCTAACTTCTGCTTCGCCGGAGTGAAGTTGATCGGATCGCGCAGAAAATTGAAGCCCCACACAGAGCACTCTTATGAGTCCAGTGGCAATAGATTTACCACCCTGACCCATTGTCAGTGACTCAGATGACCCCACATGTAAGTGACAGAGTAAATTGATCAATCTTAGGGTGTGTTTGGTTGAGCTGTGGCTTCTGAAAAAGCTGCTGTGAGCTGTGGGCTTTGGAAAAACTGCTGTAGGTTGTGGGTTGTGGAAAAGCTGTAAACTGTTTGGTTCAAACAAGTATAAAACTTACCTCCTATCTCTATTTTCCTTGAAACAACTGTGAAACAGCTCTCTATTTTCACCATTTCAAAAAGCAGAAAGCCAAAAGCCAAAAGCAGGGTCCAAGGTGCTTTCAAAACTGTACTACCCAAAAGTAGCTGCTTCTGAAAAAGCAGCTTTTGGTTTCCACCCCTTTGGTTGGCTTTTGGCTTTTTGGAAGCAAAAGCAGCGTCCAAAAGCTCAACCAAAGGCACCCTTAAGAGTGGCAAAAAATTGAATCTCCCGCTTGCTACCTTCTGCTCTATTAAGACTCCACTCTAAACAGTTTTTTGCTTTTTCTTTATTATCTTATTCTTTGTATTATCTGTAATAATATAACTCTTTTCTTTTTAATTTTTTTTAAAATTTTAATTACTAAGAAAAATAAAGCTAACATTTTTAACCACTACAATAAAAAAAATCAAAAGCCAACCGACAGAAGCCACATTTAAAATTCGTATGCTGAGTAGAGCCCAGCGTTTGAAACAGCACACCACATATTCCTTGAATGAAACGGGACACTAGTCATAAAGGTACAGACCAAAATTGCACGGCGACGGTAAGATTTTATTCTAAGATTCCTCATATTAGGCATGTGTGGTCACTGATTGGTACTAGTGCAAAGTACAAACTGTATGGAACGGCCGAATAACTGAAACAGCACACTACATTCCCTTCCCTATGATGTTATTTTACATTCAAATCAAAAGGGCTACTCCCACGCTAAGGAAAAAAAATGGTTTCTGGGGGGAGAAGAAGAAGGAACGGATGAGATACACAAAACAGGTGCAAAAACAACAGGGGAAACAAAAAAGAATGAAATCATGGTTAGCTCCCAAGCCCACTGCAGGCCAAACGCCATCCATCTGCAGCGCCCAGGTGACGAGAAACAACTTGTGTATGCTTCAGCTGCAAAGAGGTCAGTTAATCTGTACAAGACCTTTTCGCCCTTCTATGATAGCTTGCATTTTTCGATAACTTCTGTGACAGCTTTGTGTGTTTCCTCTGTCATCATATTCAGCTGCAGATGAAACGCCTGCAGGAATACATGATGAGTAAATAAATTATGAAGCAACACCTGCAGAAACATACAAAACAACTCCAGGTCCAGGATGGTCAATCAAAATGGATAAAATCTAGCGTCCGAATAGGGCATTCACTCAAATCATTTTTTAGATGGACACCAAGGTTATCTAGGAAGGTAAGCAGATTAGGTCTCTTTTAATCAATGCTATGTTATCTATTGTAAGGAAACTTGTAATAAGGTAGCCAATGTGTCATCTAGTTTGGTGCTATACCAAAACCGGGAGTGATCCGTCAATGGCTCAACTCAGTACCAGATTGTGTTTTGCATCTTGTGAGTACCGATTTAGCTACTACTACACAAAGTTAAAGTGGATTCTGTTCTTCCCCTAAAAAATGGAGAGAAAAAAGATCCTTGCTTGGTAAAAGGTTGGCTATAGAAATGGGGTTAACTGACAATCTTACAGTGCAAGCACGCAAATAGTGACATTTAAATCCAGAGAAGTGTAAAATACCAAAAAAATGAAGAAATAGGCTTCCTAGATGCAAAGCACAGAGAAGAATAAGAGTAACATTTACAGGACATGAGAAATTAAGGGTTTCCATAATAATAGAGTAAATTCATAGATCTTTCAAACTTTTTTCTCCAAACGGTACTTCAGAAACTTTAGAGACATACCACAAATTTCTCTAGCACAGGCACAAGAACTTTTAAGCTGTTATTTGGAAGGCAGCTGGAAATGGCTCCTCGAACCTTCATGCTGTTGCAGCAGACAGACAGTTACGAAGTAAAACACCATGGGTCTGACCAGGGTTCCAAATACCGGTGGTAACCGGGATAAAAAAACATCGGTTTTTTATTTAATTCAAATTTAAACTTTTGAATGTAAAAATTAGTTTCTCTAATGATATTTACATTGTTTAACACTAATAAAATGTATTAGGAAGATGCATGCACTTTTCATGCTTGACTGCATACTTTTTCCATGAATGTATTAGGAATTTTTAAATTTTGAATGTAAAAGTTAGTTTCTCTAATGGTATTTATATTGTTTAACACTAATAGAATGTATTAGGAAGATCTATGTATCTCCCGTGCTTGACTTCATACTTTTTGCCATGAATGTGTTAGGAATTTCCAATTTCAAATTCGAAAACCCGGGTTTTAGCAGTTTTTCCGGTTTTTAGCGGTTTTTCTCCGGGTTTTTTGGCAGTTACCGGCCGGTTTTTCCGGTTACCGATTTCAAATTCAAAATTTGATATGTGAAATTTGACCGGTTTTTTTTCGGTTACCGGCCGGTAACCGGTACCGGTCCTCCGGTGGGATTTACCCCAGTTGGAACCTTGGGTCTGACATTATGAAATCATTTAGAAATTAATGGAACATTACAAACACTGCAGATTACAAACCTTTCTGTCGAAAGAAAGGCAAGCAGGAGGGCTGCATAGGCCTCCACAATCATCATTTCAGCTTCCCGAGCTCCTTGCAACAAAGACTCTTCATCATCCTGATTTTTTATAACAAGCAGCCAATCAAATGATCTATAGAACGTCATACAATATGCATTGCTAGGTACAAGGTACTATATAGAATGTCATACATTGCATTGGCAACAAAGAACCAAAACAATACCATATACTGGCCAAAAATCTGTCCAAATTTGTGATTTAATTTCCGGTTTTTTTTGCCGCTATGAACTATCCGTTCATAGTTTCATATTATTACAAGTATGTTGATCGAGTTTGCAACAATGAGGAGTTGTGCTAAGATGCCCCTTCACTTTTCACCCGATGTCAACAGATGAAAGAAACATTCTACCTCATGATAATTGGAAGAATAATGCACTCAAATCCTGTTTGAAATGGAATGGCAGTGACTCCTGCCTGTTCATGGTGTTTAGTCAACCGCCTGGAAAGCCTTTAAATGTAATCGTGCATGAGCTAGACCAGACTGGATGTGAACATTGAATGCCGGTCTCATTCACAACATTATACTGCGTGCATTAGCTTCCATTTCACGGATAACTAACAAGTATGCAGATTTTCCTTTTTGAATTAAGGGTTTACTATGCTGCTGACCTATGCTGAAGAGCAAAATAAAATGGTACTTCGCAAAAAAGAGCATGTAATAAATACCTGGCTTTACATGTTTAAATGTATAAAAGAACTTGAAAGTTAGAATTACCGGTGATATAGCTCCAGCAGCTTCCCCAGCACCTTGACTCGCTAAGAAGATTGAACAGAGGAGCGGTATAACATGTCTAACATCCCTCTGTGCCTTTTCACTCTGTGGATTCTGAGATTGATCGACAGAAACACGGGCAGACGCAAGCCGTACCCTGTAGCCAGGTTATAGTCATTTAGAAATAGACAAATATTCATCAGATGGGGTATAGAAGTGGTCCTGAGCATGGTTGGGAAAACCGGCGGTTACCGGCCGGTAACCGGAAATACCGGTGGCAACCAGGTTTTGAAATACCGGCCGAAAATTTTTGAAATGAAGATTTGAATTTTTGACTTGCTAATGCAGTGGGTATATTAGTTTGGGTATTGTTTTTGATATATTAGGTTGATTAGCTGCTGTTGGAAGTAAAAAAAGGGTGAATTATTGTGATTGGCAGCTAGTGTTGATTGGAAGCAAACATGTTGGGCCCTTTGTACTGGAAAGCACTTTGAGAGTGTCAATTTACAAGGTTTTGTTATATGCCGAAGCATCTCAATTACTTTTGGCCTCATAGTTACAACAAAATACTTCAATTTAGGGCAACAAAAGTGGAGCTTTTGGGGTAGTTTCATGTAGTTTGATGGAGCTTTTTTACCATGGATTAGTTTGATGTAGTGGAGCTCCAATTTAGGACAACAAAATACTTCAATTTAGGGTTGAGAAATTGGATCCAAATATTTAGCCAAACCCTCTTCATTCCACCGGTTTTGCCGGTTTTCTAACCGGTAAAACCGGTAACCGGTCCGGTTACCGGTCGCCTCCCGCCCCGCCCACAAAAACCAATTGCTGAATTTTGCCCGGTTAGAAACCGGGATTTCCGGTTACCGGGCGGTAACCGGCCGGTTACCGGTACCGCCCGGCGGCCGGGATTTGCCCCGGTTCCGGTTTTTTCATCCTTGGTCCTGAGTTCTGACCACCCCAAGGAACTGGCAGAACAGTAACACAGATATGAATCAAGCAAATGGAAAGGACGAACTTAAGGGGCTTACCTATTAAGGCTATCTTTCTCCACGAGGTTGACAAGCAAGCCCAATATGGCAACCAGAAAATCAAGCTCATGATCTCGCAATTGCTTAGTTTTGATTTGGTGTGCCCTGCTGTCTTGGGAAGATGACAGATCTTGTCCAAGATTGACATCTCGACCAAAGGACACACTTTCTTTCGTATGATAGTTCTTGTCCACGGATAAATCAAATGAGGGGAAATGCTTGATGATTAGGGAGGCCATGGTGTTAAGTCCACCACATGATGCAATCTGTTCACAACCAGATGGGTTGTCATTTGCGAAGTTCATAAGAACCTGCCAGAAAAAATAAAGGGAAAATCAGATACATGCCATTGCAAAAGAAACACCAAAATTATGGAAGATCTTGCAAAGACCGTTACAAGAATGAAGCAATATAAGGGTATGTACAGTTAAGCTAAGGCCTACAATAAGAACAAGCTTGAGTCACGCTCGAACAATTATTTTATCCTTATAGTCTTAGCATATCCTCCCACTTAAAATCAATCCCTAAACCCTACCTTCAAAGAGACTTAGCTGAAAGCCTAGAACCATTCAGGGGTGGTTTATAAGCTTACAAAGCCTTGTAGGTTGAACTTACCTAAACTCCATTGGGACTTAATCGTACGAGCTAGTTAGTTCAGCTGAAGCCTTGTATAAGCCAACAAGCTGGGGAGGGAGTTTAAGTTTTTCAAGACAAATGAGATTTAATCTTATCCGATAAGAAACTCCATCGGCACCCTGTTTAATAAGTTTATTGCAATTTTAAGGACAACCGTCAACCCTCTGAAAGTAGCACCTGTTTGGTAGGTGCTAAGACCGAGGCAGCATTATGTTAATGCTTAAGCTCAACTAAAGCAGGGTTAAGTTAAACTGCCACCATACACTAAAATGTAAACTTAAGCATCAGACTCGCCCCGCTGTCTGAGCATGCACGAAGTAAAGACAGCAGAAACTATAACAGATTTGGCTTGAGACCCCTTTCCTAAACCTCCAACCGAGATGATGTATCACAAACAGTTACTATGTGGTATAAATGGTGAAAGTTCTTCCAGTGCATGAGATGGAACAAATGTGCTATTGTGCTAAAGGTTTGACAAGCTATATTGAAAATCTCGAGAATTGCCAAACCCATTTCAGAGGGATGCAACTTGCACTTCTTTTTACAAAATTTAACATATGTCAGCCAACAAAAATCACAAAGGTAAACCAAGAAACTGTGACCACAGAATGTATATGCTGTTGCAGAAGTGACAAGAAATATCAAAGGAAACACATTTAATTACCTTAACTGATGTCAAAAGGCAGTCTTCCAGAAGACTGGACTCATCTTCAACATTAGAACGAGATGTTGCACCCGACTGATGATTATCTTCAGGCTGGCATGATTCGTGACTTCCAATTGCCACAATCCCACAATTGTCCGATAGTTTTCCATTTGCCGATTTTGCTTGATGTCCCTGTGGTGATTTCCTTTTTGGACCAAATAGTTCCCAATTTGAAGGCTCCTGATCAACATCATCAAATGCAAAAGGATCAGGATCACCACCACCGCCACTGCTCAAATCACTGTGGCCATTTTCAGATAGACGACATCTTTTTGCCATTTCTCTGGATTTCCCATCAGAACCATGTGCTTTTATAGAAATCCATCCACTTGAGCCTCTAATTGGGTTGGCTTTACCACGGTCCTTTCTTATATTCAGCTTCAAACCAACACCATTGTTGTGCCTCTCACCTAATGAACCACTTGATGCCCCATTGCTCGAAATAGATGGAGAACAATCGAGTGTCTTTTGTAACAGACCAAAATCACTACTAGAAGAGATAGTAATATGAGAAACTTCTGATTTGGAAGATGAACAATTTTGGCGTTTCTGATTCAACGAAAGGTTCTTTTTTTTTGAATTCTTGCACTTTCCATGATCATTCAATGAAGTTGCACCCTTGATGTCTGCTGTACAATGCAATTTTGAACATGTGACTATATTACACTTGTGTGAGGAACAAATATTTTAGCCCTTCGTATTAAACTAGAAAGTGAACAGCATAATTTTGTGTACAGTATATACTTGTTCACATGCATGATAGGATTGTGTGATGAACAAATATATTAGCCCTTCATATTAAACTAGAAAGTGAACAGCAAAATTTTGTGTACGGTATATACTTGTCACTTGTGCACATGCATGATAGGCTAACTGCCGTGGAAATTTATTGCTGAGCCCAGAGAAGACTTTCGATCGTGAATTTAGAAAATGGTTGAAAAATACAGGTAAAATCTAATGAAATTTTGATATTAGTCCTAGTTTGATGGTTTTTAATTGAGGCCTATTATAGTGGGAACATGCAAGGGCGATCTAACTATATTGAGATAGTGCACAGAAAAGGCAACAAGATAAAATAAATTTGGTGTTTGTTATACCAGAGTGGCCCCCTTTACAAACTTTAGAAGATTTTGGATCTGTGATGCTGGAAACAGTGGAAGAATTCTGAAGGAGAGAAAGAGCTGCAGAAAAGGAAAATAAGCATCAGATCGCAAGTTATCGAAGTGAATGTTGAGGGTTACATTAACTGTCTGTAGGAAAATATTAAATTATTAAGCAAACTTACCTGATAATAATTCAATAATACTGATAATGACACCAACAAAAGAACGTGGGGAGCATTTAGGACTCAATCTTCTACTCATGCTGAGCAAATGGATCTGGAAGGAGAAAAAGGAGTTAAGAGTTTACACTGCTTTGTACAGAAAAAATAAAGTTAAGCAGAAGTACAAGGTTATTGCATGGAAGAAAGAAACAGGGAAAAGGTGTTGTGCAGAAGAAAAAGGGTCATAAACTGAACTGACAAGATATGAAAAATTACCTTGTTATGATCGCTTAGAAATGTGGCATTCTCCAAAATTTTCAAACATTTCAAGAGGAATGTGGCACTTTGCAAAGATATTCCTTCCTTTAGGTCCAAGGCCAGAGTGGAGGTATCCTTTACAAGTCTCTGATAAAGGTTTGCAACCCGAAGCATGTTATTAATGCATTCATTTAGATTAAGAAGATTAATATGAATGAATTATCTATACCAAATGACAAATCAGTCACACAGAATACTTCAATGTGGGAACAAACAATATACATATCGGAACACTCAACATCCAGATATGCAAATCAGAAGTATGGCCAGTGTGTTCAAGTTGCTTACATGTCCAAGAAAGGCAAGTGTTGCAGGTAATGTAGCATTCAACAGAATAATAATAGTGTAATGTCTCCATGCCATGGAACCCATAGTGTTATCAACATGGGAGCATGTAATCACTAGAGGTTCAAAGTTCAAGAATTATTGCTTGATGGTCTATCCAAAACAATATTGGTGAATCAAAGTAAGACTGCATTCAGAATCTAAACATTTTATTCAAAAGAAATTTCACAACATAATTTGTGCTGCAGCAAAGTTTTCAGGTGCTGAAAATAGTCTTATTTTAACGTGTGGCTTCAAGCATGTTGGGGCTTAAAATGTGCAAGGTACAAAAACCTGCAACCATCCTTTAGCGTAGCAAACAATGTCAACTTAACTATTTTTGTATAGACATGTTAGAAAATAAACAAGATCTTACCTCTAGTGTTGAATGACAATTTACCATAACATCAAAAATATTATCAAGACCACCCAACTCCCTTAATGTTTCTTTGAAATTTCCTCCAACTCTGGTCACCATGTCAGATGTCTCTAAAAAAATAAACAATTGAAAAGGATAACATTTCAGTGATGATAACGACAATTACTGCTAGTGCAGATGGATTCAAACTATGCAAAACAGATGTACTCTGAACAAGTCAGCAGTCAAAAGCAAGTGAAACAAGGGGAGCATTCATGCAAAGTTGTAAACATGTGCTACTTAACTTATGAGTTGATAATTTATTTAGCTCAGCGATCATCATAATCACAGTCATAAGTGGAAACCATGATAAAAAATATTGATTAAAAAAACTTACCCTCCAATGAAACAGCAGACAAGCATGCCTTTTCCATTGTCAACAAAGCAAGCCACTTTGAACACAATTCTGGCCTTGATGTTCCCTTGTCATCCCTCTTGAGTGGCTTGATCTCTTTACAGCTTAACAAGATTTCTTCAACTTTTGAAATGATATCATCTGAACTGGAATCGGAATCCTTATGTGAGCCATTAAGCATTTGAACTTTACTGATTCCAAGAAGTTTGGAACCTATAGATGTCGCTTTGGCATCAATAGCATTCATTGGAGGGTTTAATAATTTAAGAAGAAAATGAATACAAGATTCTGAATCCAACAAATGATTGTCTTGGACCTGAATAACAACAAGAAAAGGGGAGATTGAAAATAAGCAAAATTGAAGCTGCAGGAATATAACTTCGAAGGTATTAAAACAATAGCAACTGTTAGCCAATTAAATGGCATTCAACAAGCTAGATATATATAAGCTAATGAAAAGCTGAATATCAACACTACCTGAAATTTACACTTAAATTCTAATTCAACTTTCAATGAAAATGATGAAAATAAAAGCATGACGTAGCTTAATTAGGCCCCGCTCGATTGGGCTGAAAAATAGTGGCTTATGATTGAAATTGCACTGAGCTGGCTGAAATTACACTGTAGCTGAAGATGGCTTATTTGGCGTAATTAAATTTAAAAATATTAAAATAGAAAAAATATGTTAGTTCATCACGGACAACGTAAACGAATACGGAAAAAAAGAACCAGCAAAAAAGCTAAAAGTTCATAAAAAGACGAAATTTATGAATAGTAAAAAATAAGCCAGAAGCTCAAGCTAAAATGAGCGGGGTGTTACAATTTATCACACGTCAATCTTGTGAAAGAAGGTGAATACTTCTACAAAGAAAAAAGTAACAATATAGTAGATATGAATAACTTTGTCACAACATGGTTATCTTTGTGACTTGTGAGATAGATATATTTAATATGCATAAAACAATGGAATGCAGGATGCACAGAAGCATATCAATTGGGATTAAGAGGTACTCACATCAGCTGCCAAAACAAATAAAAGAGCTGCTGCAGCAATAGCGCAGGGAGGATCATCAATGTTCAAAACCAAAACAGCATCAATAATTTGCTGAACCAATCTACAGGATATAAGAAAATAAGGCACTTGTGGCTTGTGAGTAATAAAATGGAAATAGGTGTAAGATTTTCAGAAAAATGAAATGGAATATTGTGTTTTAGCAATTGAAGATGTTCTGAAATTCAATTGAAAAATGAAGATTACATGATGCCTGATCATACGTTGCAATAATTACGTTCGATGAGAACTTACTTTCAGCAATCTTATCCATCTATACAAGTAGAAATGGGTAAAAACATTGCAAGAATCTAGTGTGTTGATTCTATAATCAAGGAACCAAAACTGCACTTCTTTCAGCACAATAACCGGTGAACTAAAGAATTGAAGCCCAATTCAGACAGCAACAGAGATGTCATACGTCTTCAACTTATGCAAATCAAGACAGTATATCTTCAACTAAAAATGCTCGTAAAGTGTCAAAACGTCAGTCTAGAACTGAGTTTAGTAGTAAAGCTTTGATGTTGTTCACAGCTCAATTAGATAGCAACTCCACATATTTTCATCAATATTGCAATTCTGGTTTACAAGACACCACAGTTCAGTACCAATTGGAAACCCTCCCAAAAATTACAAAATGAATACCCTCATGGTCCCAGGAGAAATATTAAGCTAGAGTATAACGGATGGCATTTCTACCAACAACATTCTTCATAAAAATATGAATTGATAACCAAGTGATCCTAATTAATTTTTTTTTTAAAAAAGAACTGTTTCTAGGCATTCCCAATCACTCAACATGCTTCCTTCTTCTAAAACCATGCGAGATAGGAGCTCTTGGCTAAAAAAAGATACCAAATCTGCTAAAACCTAAAAATGCTCATAGACAACTTAAGAGCATACTTCTTAAACCCAGCTGTAACATTAGGTCCCAGACACAATAAGGTAGTGATAATTAGCTAGTCACGCTTCTTAGCATCCGCAAACACTTAATTCTACGTCACCTTCAACAATAACCCTGACAAAAGCAAACAAACCGAACACAGAGTTCAGGCTAAGCAAACAAACACGAATTGTTACACTACTATATGCCAATTGTTGTGACTTAGCTGCAGGAAACTATCCATCGCAGCACGAAGGAATCGAAGCGAGCTCGCGGTTTGAAGGCCAAAAGGTGGTTCCTTTCCCAAAGAAACCCCAATTTCTTGAGCCCAAATCGCACAAAATCCCAACCTTTCGACCAAGATTACCCCCAAGAAACAAGAATAAGAAGCCCAATTTTATAAACCTAGGACGCCGGTTCTCGATTTTCTGAGCAAGATTGCCCCCGAAACAAGAACAAGAACCCGATTACTATTATTTACAGAGCAAAAATAGAAAGGAGGCTCCTTTGGTGTACCGACCCTTGGGCCCGGAGGACGCGCCGGCGCGCGGCGGAGGCGCAGATCCCGAGCAGCGCGTGCAGGCTGGCCCGGCGCACCCGCCTCGGCGCGGTCGCGCGGAGCCCGTCGAGCGCGAAGTTCACCTCGTCCACGCTCTCCATCATCTCCCCGTACTCCTCCGCCTCCATCAGCGTCGCGGTGGCCACCGCCGCGGGTTCCGCATACTCCCCTCCTCCCCTCCCCCGCCGCCGCCTCCCCTCCAGCTGGGGCGGCGGCGGCGGGTCCTCGTCGAAGTCCCACATCGACGAGGACTCCTGCGACGGCGGGAGGGGCTGCGACGACAACGACCCCAACACGACGAGGTCGTCGCCGTCCCCATCCCGGTCGACGTCGAACGCGTCCTGCGAGGAGGAGAGCCCGCGGTCCCCGCCGCCGTCGGAGAAGGAGCGGGATCTGCGGCCGTAGGTGCGCACCATCATGGCGACTCGCCGCTGGGCTCCCGAGCCGCGCGTCCGCGCATAGGCTAGAGGGAGAGATTTGAGCGCCGCCGCTGGCGTGGCTGGGCGTCGGGTCCGGATTTGGGAGAAGCTCGGGGATTTGGAGTTGGGGACGGAAATCGGGAACGAACGAACGGATGGATGGATGCCCTGGATGAGACGGTAGCTCGCCTCGCTGGGGCCCCGGGCCGCCGGGGGATTTGTCCGTCTCACCTCCTCTCGTTGGCAATGGTGCCTTCTTTTCGGGCATGACTTATTTCTTATGATTTTTTAAGTAAATAAAAATGACGATTTTTTCACTGCTTTTAAAATAGATTTATCATGATAGCCTTCGTGATAAGATTATAAGTTATCAAACTGTAGCCATAAAACTATCAGACATAGCCAAAAAAACCTACACTTTAATATCACGACTTAGACCAGTCAACCAATGAAAGAACTAGCTCCGCTTAAAAAATAAGGAAAAGGGCCACTGGCCGACTGCTTACATGGCTCCGCTCTGAACGGGTTTAAGTTCTGACTTTTTGACTTTCATCTTATTAAATACAAAAGTCATTTGGAACTTATCGGCTTTTAGTTTTGGTTTATTTTAGCTTTCTTGATATTTTTTGTCTTTTTTCTCCTTATTTTCTGCATTGTCCATGACGATACAACGGTTTTTTCAATTTTTACTCAACTTTTTTCTTTTTTTTTTTTGAAAAAAGCTAACAGCCGTTACGGTACGATTTCAGCCAAAAGTTAGTTGAAGCACCACCATTGGCGGTGGCACATGAGGAGGCGCTTCTCAACCGTTGGATTTATCCACGGTGATCTCAACATCATACGGTTTAGAAATGGGCCTTCGGTATCTTGAGCCATTCGGTTGATTTTTTGTAGCATCGGTAACAGGGGTGGTACTTGCGTGAGAATACAATCTCGAGCGTTTTTATCGGTATCGGAATGGTAAGAAAAAAAAATTAATAACAGGTCTTCTCATATTAGAACGACCTTGTGAAGAACTAAAGACGCCATCTGAGTATTTCCAACACAACTGTGATCTTAAATTAGTTTTGGTGGACACACAATCAAGGTCGCAAAAATGTTCTGCATGTAATTTTTGTTTCCGTGCTACAAACAGAATATAAAGCAATGAGATGGATAAGATCCCATGAATTCGTATGTACTCACTATAAGCTAAATTTATCAAACATACTAAGGATTTACTATCGTATAGTATTGCTTATCTGCCCTACTGTTTATTGCGAAAAAAAAAGGATGGCATAGACAATCTATACACATTGCGACAAACATTTACTAGTGCCGTCAAACTGCAAGAAAAAACAAGCAACTGCTACTGCAAACTGTAAAGAAAGAATATAGTTATAGATTTACGGATAGTGGAGGGGCTAAACCGAAAGAACCGTTAGAATAATCAGCTCTCGAGCTGCTCACTTTCACACAAATGATATTCCTCGACATCGGTTTTTGTAAATATAGTTCTTTTTTTAAACTCCTTAGATACCTATGAGTTAGAAGAGCTTAGAAAATAGGTAGCAGAGTGCTGACCTCCTTATGTTCTGTTCTTAATTAGTGCTAATTGTATTTAATTAGTATTAATCATAAAACTAATTACTTGTCGATTTACAGGGCCTCGACAACAAGCTGCTGTCGAGCTATGGCTCGCTACAGGAGCTCGGTAGCAGCTGTCGAGCTCACGTGTTATCTGTTGCAGCTACTGAGCTCGATGAAGGAGCTAAATATGCAAAATAGGTGTCGAAGACCAAATTTTTTTAAAAAAATTAGAATGCCATTTGTTTCAACAGTTAGAAAATTTTTGAACACGGCCGTTTAGATTTTTCTATTTGCCCCAATTTACCACTAAAATTGCAACATTAGTCCATACGTGCAAAATTGCATTTTTGCCCCCTATCCAACCGCCGAAGCACCGGAAGCCGACACTGGGCACACGCCGCTTCCTAGGAGCACGGAACGTTCCCCCATTGTTGGACCATGGCGTAGCGTGGAAGGTGGTGGGGCAGTAAGGTGATGCACCCCTCGGTCGCGACAACTCGGTGCTAAGGTTTAGGGTTTCTATTGAATTGTTAGGAATGAATAAACCGATGTTGCACATTGATATTGCAATAGTAGCTACTAATACTATTTTATTTTATATGGAATTGTTAGAAAAGGTCCATATACAATTATATATGAGTAATACATGACTTAATATATTTGTAATTAATGAATGACCCGATCCTATCGATGGAAAAATGATTGTACGTGAGATCACGATTCTAACAATCCTGGTTGCATTCTACACTCGGTAGTCTTCCCTGAGCGTACGTCCTTAGTTTTGCATAATCACAAATAAGTTCGTTGTAGTGATCTGTAGGCATATTGGCAAACACTTACAAAGGAAAGTCAGAAGAAGAAATAAGGAAAACAAAAAATTATAAAACTCGTGGTGTAGATGGTTCGAAACATAATCACTGTATTTTGTTGATCACGATCTTGTTGTAGCAACTACCAAGTCCAATTTTGTTGCGGAGCTTAGAGATTGCAAATGCACTCGAAGGTAGCAAAGTTTAAAATCTTTCAACCGAAGCTAAGTTGCGAGGCACAAAACCTAGGATATATTAGAGTCGCAGAACAGATGCAAGTTACACGTGGTTATATGCCATGGTTGTTCCGCTAATTGCTTTTGTGAACCTCACTGCTACTAGGGTATGCCGGTCCTCTGCCAGTTCGCACACCCCCGTCTGAGCGCCTTGTCACGCTATGTACTGCCGGCCCACCGTCAATGGCCGCCACCGCCATAGGGTTTTCCTTCTCAATCTTTCTCAGGCTCAGGTGCATGTGTGGCCTCCTCCTGATTCCTCCTCAGTGGATTGCCTCTGATCTAATTGGGTGGGCTTGCTATTTGGGCCTACATGAGAGCATATTACCTGTGTCTGTCATCAATTCATCTCGTCATGCAGGCACAACACAGCTTGCTCCATCTTCCATAGCCATGGCCGGTAGGGGTCTGCTGTCTGGGGAGGAGGGAGATGGAGGGCGTGTTTCGGTGTCGGTGGAGGGTGGGCTCGAACGTCATGAAGCCTCCCCGGTGGATTCGCCCTTGCCTCCATGGTTTTGGCCGCCTTTTCCGCGATCGCGGAGGGATTGGGAGGCCCGCTGGAGCCATGGCAGAAGTTCTACCTTGACCGCGGTGCAGGGAGGCACGCGTGGTCCAAGAAGGAGCTGCAAGAGGAGCTCTGCATGGCCTTTCTGCTCGACCATGGCGCGGGGAGTTACACGCCGTGGTGGGACCGTGGGAGGACTTCGTGCGCCACGCTGACCGCCGCTCCTACCCTGCCGAGATGGTCTGGCGCATCCGCTTGGCCAAGGGTGATGAGGATTGTAGACGCAACTCTTGCTGTCAACACTGAGAATCCGGAGCTACCGAAGTCAATCCGGGAGGAAGCTTAGCTTCGATCCTGGAGCATCTACATGCATTCATCGATCGATTGGGACTGAATAATGAGTATCAGGGACGCAACTCTTGCTGTCAACACTGAGAATCCGGAGCTACTGAAGTCAATCCGGGAGGAAGCTTAGCTTCGATCCTGGAGCATCTACATGCATTCATCGATTGGGACTGAATAATGAGTATCAGGGATGCAACTCTTGCTGTCAACACTGAGAATCCGGAGCTACTGAAGTCAATCCGGGAGGAAGCTTAGCTTCGATCCTGGAGCGTCTACATGCATTCATCGATTGGGACTGAATAATGAGTATCAGGGAGGGATGATTTGTCGTCTCGATAGTTCATGGTTAAAAAACCCGAATTTTTTTTTCTATTTTAGCCCTTTTTTTGAAAAATTTTCACATTTAGACCCCTAGACGTCTTAATTCCGTTTTTGGACCCAGGGGGTCGGCGCCGTCGGTCACGGCGCCGAGGTAACACGTCTCGGCGCCGTGGTCCATGGTGCCGAGGAGCCAGGCCTGCACCACCGTGGCAGCCTGCGTGGCGCCGACGTGGCAAGCACCTCGGCGCCACTACTCACGGCGCCGAGCTCGGCGCCGTGGATCTTGGCGCCGAGCATGCGGCCTTTTCCTGGGGCACGGCGGGTTGCCTTCTTTCGTTCTTTTCCTCTGTCCTCTCTCTTGCCCGCCTCCCCGCCGCCTCCCCTCCCGTCCCCGCCACCGCCCCGTGGTGCCTCCGCCTCCCCTCCCGTCCCCGCCGCCGCCCCGTGGTGCCGCCGCCTCCCGTCCGCCTCCCCGCCGCGGCCGCCCGCGTCCCCGCCGCGGCCGCCCGCGTCCCCGCCCGCCGCCGCCCCCGGTGCCGCCGCCTCCCGTCCCCGTCGGCGTCCCCGGCCTCCCGCCTCGCCGCCGCCGCCTCCCGTCCGCCTCCCCGCCGCGGCCGCCCGTGTCCCCGCCCACCGCCGCCCCCGGTGCCGCCGCCTCCCGTCCCCGCCGGCGTCCCCGGCCTCCCGCCTCCCCCTGGTGCCGCCGCCTCCCGTCTGCCTTCCCGCCGCTGCTTGACATTGTGTTTGTAAGTTGTAACCTTGCGCTTACATATGATGCGAATTGCTAAGAACCATGTTGTATGAGCTAGTTCCCAAAGTTTCAATCTCTTAGTTTGTGATGTGCATACATGTGTAATGTGTCTACGTGCTTGCAATCTATATGGGTTTATATATTTGATCGATATGTTTGTGCGGACATGTGTATGTGCGTGAGTTGCTCAGTGCCTCATATAGGTGGTTCCACACATTAGGAGAAAACTTGGTTTTCTACTGTGTTTCGTGTGGAAAATGACAATATGTGCTTAACAATTGTGCACTCCTATTATGGTGCAACTCTTTTATGGGTATGCACACATATGTGTGTTGGGTGCTATCTATGAGAGAGTATGGATTTTTAGGCTAAAGTAGACTTTGGAGGAGAATGATGCAAAATGTAGTATACTATGTGCTTGCTGTGTTGCACTGAAAGCCAATCGTGTAAACTTTTGAAGTAATAAGTATGATGTTCTTCATGGTAGAATATGGTTTACGCTGTTGTGGTAGCTATACTTAGTTCAATTTTTTTTGTAGGATGGCGCAATTGCACCTGCTAGACCCGTACTACGAGGAGAACCACCGAGGATGGCTCACCGCGGAGGGGAGGGTACTGCCTTCATCACTTCTTGTACAATTAATCATTTATGTTGATGCATTAACTAAAAAAACTGGTGTATTCTATACAGGAGCTGCCCATCCTTCGTCCTCGAACCTATGACGGGTTCCTGGACATGCGGTACGACGAGAGGTACACTCCCTTGCTGGAGAGGGCTGGCCTAGACGCCATCTCTTACCAGGTTCGTCGTGGGTTGCCCACCTTCAACCCCTCGGCCATCACTGCACTGGTTGACAGGTATTCTCCTAAACCATTGCTCCACTTGCATGTTCATTGTTTATCGGCTATGTGCGCCTCAAATTCTCTGACATGTAGTTCTCTTTTTTGTATCATGTAGGTGGAGGCCGGAGACTCACAGCTTCCACCTCCCTTTCGGGAAGATGACTATTACGCTCGAGGACACTCAGAAGATACTTGGTGTCGCCATTCACGGTCGTCCAGTGATCGGACCGTGCGTGGCTGCTGGTTGGAGAGCCCGAGTAGAGGCCTTCCTCGGGGGCAGAGCTTCCTCCTGAGGCAGGCCATCGCACTTCTGGAGTTCCAATCACCTGGCTCCGGCAGACTTTTGGCATGTGTCCTGAAGATGCGGACGAGCAGACAGTTGCCTACTACTGCAGGTAGGGGTGCATATCGAGCCAACTCGTCATCTTATCGAGCTTTTTCTAAAATTGACATAGTTTGATTTAATATCATTTTACATATAATTGCAGAGCATGGATCGTGCACTTGTTTGGCTGCGTTCTCTTCCCCGACGCAACGGGGGACAGCGCGTCGTGGATGTACATCCACTGCCTCACTGACTGGGACACGTCGGGGCAGTACAGCTGGGCTTCCGGGGTGTTGGCGTTCCTTTACCGCCACCTCTGCGAGGCGTGTCGTCGGACTTCGGCGAACTCGTCAGTAGGTGGTTGCCTCTACCTCCTCCAGCTGTGGATGTGGTGTCGTCTACCAGTTGGTCGTCCCACGGTTTTGCCTCCTCGTCCATGGTTCGCAGAGGTTCCTCTTCGTCGACGTCCGACACTTGCATATCTTTGAGACCAGGTCGCAGTTCCCTACGCCAGGACGAAGCGGGCCTACCTAGAGTACATGAACGAGCTCGATGCGCTCACGGCCTCCAATGTAAGTTAATTCCATTTGGTATCGTGATTTTCATTTGTTAGTATATGACCTTACAAGTAAATTGTTGCTATGCAGGTTAAGTGGGAGCCGTACGCCGAGCCAGAGGTGGAGGCCATTCAGTTCAGTGCACTGTGCAGCATAGACGAGGCCCTCTACAGGATGAGGTGCCCCCTAATCTGTTTCTATGCTGTTGAGTATCACCTGTCACATAGAGTTGCACGCCAGTTTGGTATGAGGCATCTGTGGCCAGTAGCGCCGTTCTCCACGTCTGTGGCCTTGCACAAGTAAGTGCCATGCAATTTCAATTCTAACCTTGGATTCCAATTGCACAGAGCTTTTTCTAATTTTAACGATAATATTACCTTTCGGGCAGATTTGATCGTCAACGACAGAAGAAGGTCACAGACTTCGAGCAGCACCACCACGTGTACGTTGAGGAGTGAGGACACTTTCAGGACCACGTGGACGACAACGACGAGCCGCACAACAACGAGCACTTCCGGCGGTACCAAGTTTGGTACCAGCGTGCGACGCGGTCCAAGCTTAAGGGCCAATGGACTCAAGATGACTATGCTGACATTGAGTCCTCCGACGACGACGACACGCCCTACGACCAGTCTACTCGACTTGGGACGCAGGTGGAGATAGCACCAGTCCTGGACCGTGTGGTAATGTTAATTTCATTGCTTATTTTCCAATAGACATAAATACCACTACATATAGCAAATTATCCATTCTTTTGCTTGTTTGCAGGGCAACACCCTGAAGCAGTCCGTACAGGACATAGAGCGTTTCTCCAGGACAGTCGGCAACGTCAGGACGCGTAGCTTCCTAGAGGTAAGCTTCGACAAAGCCACTCACACAATTAGTACCTAATATCTTTGTATCTTGTTGGTTAACAAAATGTTGGATGACAGAGGCTAGCAGGTCGGCTACGTCGTGCGGCTGGTCGTTGTGGTTGCAGCACAGGCGCGCCGAGGGACGTAGACGTGCCTTCGACACGACTTGCAGACCCGACGCGGCCAGGGTCGTGCACGGGACAGAGCTCGTCCCCCACGAGGAACGACACTTTCCCGGCCCAGGGCGGTGAGGACGAGGACGAGGACGAGGTGGAGCAGCAGACTTACGATGAGATCGGCCCGTCTCAGCTCGTAGACGCTCCTTCGACTCAGCCTCTACCACGCAGCCGCCGCCGCTCGCCTAGCCGTTACACTCCAGGCACCGACGCACTTGGTAAGGGTAAGGCTAGGAGGTAGTGACGGAGACTAGCCGTTTCACCTGTACAGGAGCTGTTATAACGTTATGGACTATTTGTACTTTGTTTGTATGGACTGAGATGTGTTATTAATGAGCTACGTGTTGTATATATGTGTATATGTTATGTTCATGTGATATTTGTGTTTAGAGTGGCTCCAAAAAGAGTGCAAACTCTGCCAAAATTTTCTGACGTCCACGATACAGATGTGCATGTTTGTGAGAGCGTGCTTCCACAAATGGAAGATTACGACTTTTCAGCTAAGCTTATTATCTCGGCTTTTCGCATGCAATGATTCCCACGTGTCTTATTATCACTGGACGACGACGAGGACGAGGTGGAGCAGCAGACTTACGATGAGATCGGCCCGTCTCAGCTCGTAGACGCTCCTTCGACTCAGCCTCTACCACGCAGACGCCGCCGCTCGCCTAGCCGTTACACTCCAGGCACCGACGCACTTAGTAAGGGTAAGGCTAGGAGGTAGTGACGGAGACTAGCCGTTTCACCTGTACAGGAGCTGTTATAACGTTATGGACTATTTGTACTTTGTTTGTATAGACTGAGATGTGTTATTAATGAGCTACGTGTTGTATATATGTGTATATGTTATGTTCATGTGATATTTGTGTTTAGAGTGGCTCCAAAAAGAGTGCAAACTCTGCCGAAATTTTCTGACGTCCACGATATAGATGTGCATGTTTGTGAGAGCGTGCTTCCACAAATGGAAGATTACGACTTTTCAGCTAAGCTTATTATCTCGGCTTTTCGCATGCAATGATTCCCACGTGTCTTATTATCACTTTCCCTCCTTTTGTCCAATTGTTCCTATAACAGTTGTCCTCAAAAAAAATTTCAATAAATTCCTTCCAATAAAACAACATAACATGATCGAAAAATGTTATTGCCAGTTCAACATATCTTTCACGGTCAGCATTGTACAAAAATCACAAATACACTAATCGTTACTTCACACAAAACTCGTTCGTACTCTACCAAGCAAATTTCTTAATTTTCATAATTGCAAAAATAATTTGCGTAGCACCAAAATGTACTCCACATCAAAATTTTATTTTTCAAAAACCATTAACAACGTACCATAATCTTTTAAAAAAAACTACAATAAATTTTCTACATGTATCATATGTAATACATAACTAATTTTCAAAACATACGTCGTATTTTTTTTGCTCTCTTTAAATAAATAAATATATTACATAATATTACTATAATTAAATAATCCAAATAAAAAATACAACAAGTAATTCATTTTTGCCCAGTGGCAGCCAGCTCGGCGCCACAAGCCACGGCGCCGAGGTCGGCGCCGAGTAGTTGCCACGGCGCCGACCCCCTGGGTCCAAAAACGGAATTAAGACGTCCAGGGGTCTAAATGTGAATTTTTTTCAAAAAAGGGCTAAAATAGAAAAAAATTCGGGTTAAAAAACGGTCGAAGGCGGCTGGTGTTTTCAATATATTTCTTTATCCATTCTTTTTTAATTGACTTTGTACAATCTATGCCGTGACCAATAAATTTAAAACTATCTAGATTGACTATATAAAAATTATATTAGATTTATTATTAAAAATATTTTTTGTAATATTATAATTTATTTATATATCTTAGCATAAAGTCATAAAAAGTAGTTGTCGAAGTCGCATCTCAAATAGCATAAAAATTCAAAAACATCAAGTAAAAAAAAACAGGAAGAGTACGTTGACTATTTTTTTTCTTCTTCGCGAGTGGTAGATGCTAATGGCAGAAACTTGTTGTAATAAGTTTCGCAAAATAAAACGAGAAATCTTGAGTTGTAATCAATATGTTGGAACCACCCGGTTGCTAAAATTCAATATGTTGGTTACGTGCCATCACATTACGTACACGTCGTGAAATCCGCCATTTATTCGTGATTGCTAGAATCATCTTGATGCAAGAGGAACAACTCGTTTGTCACATACACAATTTTCCTTTTGCTTCGTTGAGTAATTCTCGTTCTGTGAGAGACCGTTCGCCGGTTGTCAAACATATAACGGAAGAGCTAGGCTCGCTCGACGCTTGGATAGTCACACAGGTAGGTGCATCGTTTTCTTGCGGTAGAAGAAGAGAGGGCAGCTAACGATTCCACCAGGGATGTAGGTGGCGGGCGCCGACGGCGACAGAAACCGGCGAGGAGGGGCTGGTGGTCTGTGCACAAAGTGCGCCGCGCTCGCGCTTTTCCTGCTTCACGAGTAGCGAGGACGACGGAAAACAACAGCGAGTTCGTCGGCTAGCAGCTCGTGGTTTGGCTTCCGTTTCTTCTAAGCGGTTTCTCAAAGTTGTTTTTCTAAATTTTATCTTAAACCTGTTGACAAGTGTATCATTCATATCAATATCTTCAATAATTATCACAGTCTTAAAAAATACATATAAAAATCATCCACCACAATAAAAATCATTCACCACATTGTAACCGGGTGAGTCGTCGTTGGCGCGCAGGGAGCGGCGAAGGATTCGGCGTTCTTAGGTGTTCGTCTCGCGGATGGCCTCAACGTGGAGACCAGTTCTCTGGGCACGTGCACCAAGGCAACTGCATGTATGGTGCCAATGCTGCCGCTTCTATGTTTCTCTGCAACTGCGCTCTGCTAGTCACTACCCGACGTTGTTCGTTCTTGCGCACGGGTAGTGAAATTGACAGCCGTATTCCATGGTTTCATCGATAGTAGATTACCTGTAACGGCTTATTAAGCTGGTACAGTAGATTGCTCGTAGTGTCTGATGAATGAAATTGGTAATCATTGGCTAATGGATTCGTGGAATTGACAAGTGGTAAGGACTGTGTCTGTGTCAGATTGGCGCTTTGCTCCCTTCGTCATGGTTCATAAGGTTGCAATTTTGATATATGAGTAGTACGCCACTGTAAATAAACTGTAACAACTAGCCATTTTCATGTCATTAGTTTGGCAAGTTAACTTGAACTCAACTTGGTAAGTCGTCATTAGACTTGTAAACGATGTCGAATCGATCAAATTTTGCTAAAAGACAGCCTTTTGCTGTTGCGCATTGTTAAGCCATTGTACGATGCCATTATGAGTTTATGACCCAAATGCGTGTCACGAACCTGCAGAGGGTGAGCACGTCGGTGGCCATCCGCGCGCAGACGGCGGCGGCGTCCTCGCCGTCCGTGACCCCCGCATCGCCGGCCGGCAAGAAGACTCTCCGCGAGGGCACCGCGATCATCACGGGAGCGTCATCGGGGCTCGGCCTGGCCGCGGCGAAGGCCCTGGCGGAGACGGGCATGTGGCACGTCATCATGGCTTGCCGCGACTTCCTCAAGGCGTCGCGCGCGGCCAAGGCGGCTAGCATGGAGAAGGACAGCCACACCATCGTGCACCTCGACTAGAGGTGGCAACGGGTACCCGAAACCCGAGTACCCGATGGGTTTTACCCGATAAAGAGACGGGTATGGAAAGATATCTTCACCCGTGGGTATGATAATGGGCAAAAACCTCTACCCATCGGGTAGAGCGGGTGCGGGTACGGCTATATACTACCCGTACCCGCATACCCGCGGGTAAAATATACCCGGCGGCCCATATACATAATACATACCCTTATCAATTCAGCCCATTTATAGCCCATATACCAGTGGCCCATATATATACCTGTGTGCCCTAATCCCACTCCCGGTGTCCCCTCTGCGATCCTGCCTCCCCCAGTCGTCGCCGCACACGGTCATTCGGCCATTCCTCTCCCGGTCTCCCCGTCTCACCCTAGATCTGCGCCTCTTCCCATTCCTCTCCCCGTCTCCCGGTCTCCTCTCCCGCCTCCGGCGGTCCGACCTCCCCCTCCCCCTGCTAGCGCCGCCGCATGCCCGCACACCTAGATCCGCTCTTCCCATTCCTCTCCCGGTCTCCCCTCCTCCCCCTGCCCCTGCTAGCCGCCGCACACCTAGATCTGCGCACACCGCTCTGCACCACGCCACCACCCCGTCGCGATTCGCGACTTCTCGCCGCTCGTTGCCTCGATTCCATCCATGGCGGCGAACTCCGGCACCACGCAGGACAGCCGGTGATGCTCTCCCTCATCCTTAAGACCTTAACCTTGCTTTCCTTTTGCCTTTTGCTGACCCCGACGCCGTCCCGAAGGGACGACGACCTGCACCCGCTGGATCCGGAGGACACGAGCAAGAACGACCCACCGCCACCGGCTGCCCCGGCTGCTCCTCCGTTGCTTGCACTGCTTGAGACCGTCCAGCCCAGTACCGCCGCAGTCTGCGCTTCTGATCCGAAGAAGGGTATCCGTGTTGGTGTGGCCCAGAAGAAGCAAGCTGCAGCCGCTGTGACTCGACGCCTCGTCAAGCCAACGACTGCTGAAATAGCCCGCCGGCCTCCCTTGTCTCCGACGACTACAGCTGCTGCTACTCTCCAAGGCTGCAACCAGAACCTTCGTCGCTCCCTCGGGTAAGAAAAGCAAATGATGCACCATGTTGATTTGTGTTAGCTTGCCCTGTTCTCATTAGCTCCCTTGTGTAGTTGTGTTACCAAACCTGTTTACTTGTTGTCCATTGTTAGCTGGCTGATGTAAGCGACAGTAATTATTGCGTATTGATATTCACTTTGTCACGATTGTCTTTGTAGAAAAACAGTACATGCGTGAGATTTATGTTTGTTCAGAGATATATGTTTCTTCAGAGATATATGTACACAAGTTCAGGATGGTGTAATTGTTGCTAGTTTATGTCAATTCTGCGGTTCTGCCTAATGATGAAATTGAACATGATCTTCCTGGACTTTTTTATTTAATTTCAAATCTATGTCTTGGAGACTTGGTCTATGTTTTGCTTTTATTTAGTCATATTTGTTGATATAAACAAGACTTAGTGTGCATCTGCATTCTGCAACGGTAAAAAATTCGCTCCCTGCAGCTAGCTGTTGAATCTGGAATGAAATTCGGCTGGCTGCTGCTGTGGCCTGTGCAGTGCTGCATGTTCTGTGCACGCCCGGGTATGGGTTACCCGTCGGGTACAAATACCCGCACGGGTGCGGGTGCGGGTAAATTTCTATACCCATGTGCGGGTGCGGGTACGGGTGCGGGTAAATTTCTATCTATCGGGTGCGGGTATGGGGTGTCAATACCCAACGGGTATGTACCCGTTGCCATCTCTAACCTCGACCTGGCATCCCTCGACAGCGTTCGCCAGTTCGTCAAGAACGTGCGGCAGCTGGAGATGCCGATCGACGTCGCGCGTGGTCTGCAACGCTGCCGTGTACCAGCCCACCGCCAAGGAGCCGTCCTACACCACCGACGGCTTCGAGATGAGCGTCGGCGTCAACCACCTCGGACACTTCCTTCTGTTTGGTTAATCTTGTTATATGTATATTATGCTTGTATGTGTGTGCGAGCACTCTGTATCTGTGCATAGTCGACGGTCGTGGTCAATAGTCGATAGTCGATGATCGTGATCGATAGTCGACGGTCGTAATCGATAGTCGATGGTCATGATCGATAGTCGACGGTCGCGATCGATAGTCAAGAGTCGATGGTCGTGGTCGATAGTCAACGGTCGCGGTCGATAATCGATAGTCGATGGGCGAGAGTCGATGGTCGTGGTCGATAATTGACAGTCGTAGTCGAGAATCATGGTTGATAGTCGTCAGTGTATACTCGAAGGAGTATCGTGGTCGTATAGACACTAATCTTGATTAGTATTTACTTGCATGTGTTTTGTTAATGTTTGTAGAGCCATGCATGCACGTATGTGTCACCGCGTGCATGTAGTAGTACTTGAGTCATATGTTGAGTAGTGGTCAAGATAATCATGTAGGAACAAGTCAGTTTACTTGCATGTAGGAGGTGACATGCAGATTCGTGGCGCATGTACGTGTGCATGGATGTTTACCGAGCCTTGCATGTAGAGATGGCAACGGGTACATACCCGTTGGGTATTGACACCCCATACCCGCACCCGATAGATAGAAATTTACCCGCACCCGCACATGGGTATAGAAAATTACCCGCACCCGCACCCGCGCGGGTATTTGTACCCGACGGGTAACCCATACCCGGGCGTGCACAGAACATGCAGCACTGCACAGGCCACAGCAGCAGCCAGCCAAATTTCATTCCAGATTCAACAGCTAGCTGCAGGGAGCGAATTTTTTACCGTTGCAGAATGCAGATGCACACTAAGTCTTGTTTATATCAACAAATATGACTAAATAAAAGCAAAACATAGACCAAGTCTCCAAGACATAGATCTGAAATTAAATAAAAAAGTCCAGGAAGATCATGTTCAGTTTCATCATTAGGCAGAACCGCAGAATTGACATAAACTAGCAACAATTACACCATCCTGAACTTGTGTACACATATCTCTGAAGAAACATATATCTCTGAACAAACATAAATCTCACGCATGTACTGTTTTTCTACAAAGACAATCGTGACAAAGTGAATATCAATACGCAATAATTACTGTCGCTTACATCAGCCAGCTAACAATGGACAACAAGTAAACAGGTTTGGTAACACAACTACACAAGGGAGCTAATGAGAACAGGGCAAGCTAACACAAATCAACATGGTGCATCATTTGCTTTTCTTACCCGAGGGAGCGACGAAGGTTCTGGTTGCAGCCTTGGAGAGTAGCAGCAGCTGTAGTCGTCGGAGACAAGGGAGGCCGGCGGGCTATTTCAGCAGTCGTTGGCTTGACGAGGCGTCGAGTCACAGCGGCTGCGGCTTGCTTCTTCTCGGCCACACCAACACGGATACCCTTCTTCGGATCAGAAGCGCAGACTGCGGCGGTACTGGGCTGGACGGTCTCAAGCAGTGCAAGCAACGGAGGAGCAGCCGGGGCAGCCGGTGGCGGTGGGTCGTTCTTGCTCGTGTCCTCCGGATCCAGCGGGTGCAGGTCGTCGTCCCTTCGGGACGGCGTCGGGGTCAGCAAAAGGCAAAAGGAAAGCAAGGTTAAGGTCTTAAGGATGAGGGAGAGCATCACCGGCTGTCCTGCGTGGTGCCGGAGTTCGCCGCCATGGATGGAATCGAGGCAACGAGCGGCGAGAAGTCGCGAATCGCGACGGGGTGGTGGCGTGGTGCAGAGCGGTGTGCGCAGATCTAGGTGTGCGGCGGCTAGCAGGGGCAGGGGGAGGAGGGGAGACCGGGAGAGGAATGGGAAGAGCGGATCTAGGTGTGCGGGCATGCGGCGGCGCTAGCAGGGGGAGGGGGAGGCCAGACCGCCGGAGGCGGGAGAGGAGACCGGGAGACGGGGAGAGGAATGGGAAGAGGCGCAGATCTAGGGTGAGACGGGGAGACCGGGAGAGGAATGGCCGAATGACCGTGTGCGGCGGCGACTGGGGGAGGCAGGATCGCAGAGGGGACACCGGGAGTGGGATTAGGGCACACAGGTATATATATGGGCCACTGGTATATGGGCTATAAATGGGCTGAATTGATAAGGGTATGTATTATGTATATGGGCTGCCGAGTATATTTTACCCGCGGGTATGCGGGTACGGGTAGTATATAGCCGTACCTGCACCCGCTCTACCCGATGGGTAGAGGTTTTTGCCCATTATCATACCCACGGGTGAAGATATCTTTCCATACCCGTCTCTTTATCAGGTAAAACCCATCGGGTACTCGGGTTTCGGGTACCCGTTGCCACCTCTACTTGCATGTAGGCATTAGTTTGTGTTTTGAGCTAAGTCCAAGCCTCACAGCCATGATCCGAGATAAGCGGCTGGTGAACGAGTCATGGAATAAGGCTGTTAGTGCATGCATGCATGTAGTGATCAGGTTAGTGGATTAGTGTCCAGGTAGAGCAGATCAAGACGTAACTCCTTGCCATAAGTGCCGTAGTATTTAAGTATCATGTAATCATTTGATTAGCTTTGAGAAGTGAATAACAGAAAGAAGGCAATATTTGGTGCTAAGCAGTTGCAGCACTACCAACTATGCGTGTGTTCTTCTTCTCTGTGTTCATTGTATCCAAAAGTAGTGATTACGTGTGTAGTTGAGTCCACACAATTGCAGTGTTGTTATCTTCTCTAGTCTGCCTCATCGCTGGTGCTAGTACATACAGAGAGAAGAGAGAGCCCAGGGCTGCGTCCACCTTGTGCGAGTGTATAAGTGTGTGTTGCAGGTATTTGGGGCCAACATTTGGTATCAGAACCATGCCGAGGACAAGATCGGTGTCGCTGTCGAGTCACGCCATCGTCACCGGCGGTGGTCCGTCAAGGGTACCGGGAAGAGAAAGCAGCGTCTCTCTTCAATACCCTATGGTGAACAAGAGCAACTACGCCGCGTGGGCAATCAAGATGAAGGTGTTCATGCAGGCCCAAGGCATCTGGGAAGCTGTGGTGGTCAACGACGTTGATGAGCGCAAAGATCAGATGGCTCTTGCGGCCATCTTCCAAGGAGTCCCAGAGGAGTCCCTCCTCCTACTCACCGAAAAGGAGATAGCGAAAGCTGCGTGGGACACGCTCAAGACGATGTACGTTGGCGCCGATCGCGTCAAGGAGGCGCGTGTGCAAACCCTTAAGAGTGAGCTCGAGAGTTTGCGCATGAAGGAAACAAAGTCGGTGGACGACTTCGCCGTGAGATTGACGACTCTCGTCAACCAGATTCGCAATCTTGGTGACAAGATGGAGGAAAGCTACATCGTGAAGAAGCTTCTCTGCGCTGTCCCGAACAAGTACCTGCAGATTGTCTCAACCATTGAGCAATTTGGGGACTTGAAGACAATGGCGGTGGAAGAAGCGATCGGCCGCCTCAAGGCATATGAGGAGCGTCTACGCATTCCGGGCGATGACAACAAACGACGAACATCTTCTTCTCACACGGGCCGAGTGGGAGGCCCGATCGTCGAAGCACGAAGGCGACGGTTCCGATGGCAATGGTGGTCGAAACCGCAGGTATCGCAAATTCAATAAGGCTAAAGTAAGATGCTACAACTGCAACGACTATGGGCATTTTGCTTCCGAATGCCACAAGTCGAAGAAAGAGGAGAAAGCTCATCTCATTATGGCAGATGCTGACGACGAACCAACATTGCTTTGATGATGTGTGGAACATGGCAAATCAAGATTAGGGGGGAAAATGTTAGACACTAACTTGATTAGTATTTACTTGCATGTGCTTTGTTAATGTTTTGTAGAGCCATGCATGCACGTATGTGTCACTGCGTGCATGTAGTAGTACTTGAGTCATATGTTGAGTAGTGGTCAAGTTAATCATGTAGGAACATGTCAGTTTACTTGCATGTAGGAGGTGACATGCAGATTCGTGGCGCATGTACGTGTGCATGGATGTTTACCGAGCCTTGCATGTAGGCATTAGTTTGTGTTTTGAGCTAAGTCCAAGCCTCACAGCCATGATCCGAGATGGGCGGCTGGTGAACGAGTCATGGAATAAGGTTGTTAGTGCATGCATGCATGTAGTGATCAGGTTAGTGGACTAGTGTCCGGGTAGAGCAGATCAAGACGTAACTCCTTGCCATAAGTGCCGTAGTATTTAAGTATCATGTAATCATTTGATTAGCTTTGAGAAGTGAATAACAGAAAGAAGGCAATATTTGGTGCTAAGCAGTTGCAGCACTACCAACTATGCGTGTGTTCTTCTTCTCTGTGTTCATTGTATCCAGAAGTAGTGATTACGTGTGTAGTTGAGTCCACACAATTGCAATGTTGTTATCTTCTCTAGTCTGCCTCATCGCTGGTGCTAGTACATACAGAGAGAAGAGAGAGCCCCGGGCAGCGTCCACCTTGTGCGAGTGTATAAGTGTGTGTTGCAGGGATTTGGGGCCAACATCCTCGCCCGCGAGCTCCTCTTGCTCCCGTGTGTACGCATATCTCCCTGTCTTTCTCCACTGTTCATACCCTCTTTCTTAAAATTACTTTTGTCAGCCACTACTATTCATTTTCAGCGATAAGTCATAGCCTAAAGTCATCAGTAAAATCAATATGAACGCCCCCAAATACTAGTATATCTTGCTAGTCTTCAATGGCACCAAAACATTTTTTTAATATTTGGAACAGTGCCCCAGTACATCTTCAGTTATTTTCTGTACATGCAGTAATTACTCGTCAATCTAGTCCAGCAGGGGCGAATCCATCGAAGAAGCTTCATGAGGCTCGAGCCCGCCCTCGACCGACACCAAAACACTCCCTCCATCTCCCCCTCCCCGGACTGTGGACCACTGCTGGCCATGGCTATGGAAGATGGAGCAAGCTGTGCTTGCGCCAGCACGGCGAGATGAACTAATGACGGACGTAGGTAATATGCTCACATGTAGGCCCACAACCACAAGGCCCAAATAGCAAGCCCACCCGATCAAATCAAAGGCAATCCACTGAGGAGGAATCAGGAGGAGGCCACACACACACACACCTGTGCCTGAGAGAGACTAAGAAGGAAAATCCTACGGCGGCAGCAGCCATCGACGGTGGGCCAACAATGCACAGCGCAACAAGGCGCTTAGGCGGGGGTGTGCAGCCGCACATGGCAGCGGGGTTGGGCGGTGGACTGGCGGAGCCGCACGAGGCACTTGGGCAAGCGACTCCCTAAGGTTCTCTTGATCTGATATCATATGGGGGCTCCGCTCAACTTCCACAGCTTGCGGAGTTTGCCACTCTGAATTTGATCTCCATGTTGTGAAAGGTGAACTTCCTTTCTCCAGTCGAAGTTGTTGGCCATGAAGTTGGCTTGCAAAATACTGTGTTGTGACAGCCAATGCACTAGCAGTTCTTCCTAACTCATTGCCATACACAGAGGGAGCAATTCTAGGATAGTAGGATATCCTGTGTTTACTGCATATGGCGCCTTGAGGCATGCTGCTCAAATGTGTGCTGGCGATTCAAAGGTTGTATGACTGTGATTGGTATTTACTCCAGAATGCTAAAACACTTGGAGCAACCCACACTGTAAACGCAGCAAAAGAAGATGTTGTTAGTGGGCTGTGCTCAAATATGCATCTTGAATCTCACCTAGGGTCCCCATTCAGATATGACATGTGAATATCTTATCATTCAAAGGAATTTACTGATTAAATGATGAGTGCTCAATTTACAATTTGTACATAGATTTGTAATAACGGAGAAATGAAATTTGCATAACTATTTCACAAGCACTTCAAGTAGTTCTCCCTCAACCAATGAGAGCACAACCCTATCCTAAACTTACAGTTTGTACGTATATTTGTAACTAACGCATGTGCAGAATGTTGCTAAGTTGTTGCATTTGTTGGACAACAGGATCATTAAGGAAATAGCGAAGCTATGAGGCAGTGAAGAATTATGGGAAGCAGCAAAATTGCCCAACTATAAATCTTCCTCTTACCCTTTGGTAAGCTAACTCAGTGTTGACACCCTTTGAGTTTATGATTTATGGTTTTCGAATTCCAATTAATGTTTATAATTTATGAATTAGATAGTAATCTAGAGTTCTAGTCATCTAGACTATTACTATCTAGTTGCATTTTGTGTAGTGGCGATTTTTACAATTTGTTAATAGATTTGCAATAACAGGGAAACGAACTTTGCGTATCTATTACACAAGCAATTCAAGTAGCACTTTTCCAAGTCCCAACCGTTGAGAGAACAACTCAACCAAAGATGCTTTGACTATAATTTAATTTCTCTTGTTTGCTTTGCTTCTCTTCTATTTATATATGAATTTAGATTGCACAAGAGTAAAACACTATATTTATATAATTTAGGTTAGTTGTGTGAGCCCAACCTTCATTTTCATCCTGCTTTCACCACTGCATGGAGGCAATGCCAAGTTACCGCCGCCGAGGTGGGGAAGGGAACGAGCCGAGTCCGATCCGAGCAGGTAGCCATCGTCGGCCGCCGTTGTGCCATCTTCATCTCGCGCTTGATCCAAAAATGACTCGTGCATGTCATCTTCTTCATCGTCTTGCACCTGATGAAAACAAATTAACATTGGAGGCCATACGAGTTAATACAGACACAGGATGTGTTTCCATCATTAAGTGCAAGGATAAGATTATGCACACATGCACAGATTTTATGAGATGTACGTGATCTTCATCACTCTTGTCATCAGACGCGAACTCAACAATGACGGGATTGTCACCGTCTGCGTCGCCTTACACGAGAGGAGTGGCACCCAAGGCAGGATCGCGGTGATCATCCGCGGCGCGATGGGTGTCGAGGTTTGCATCGTTGGAGGCGTAGGCGCGGCACTGGAACACCCACGGCGGGGTGGGCCCAAAGAGCTCGTCCACTACCCGTCGCCGCCCACGCCGCAGCCAGCGTGGTTACAATAGGATCCCCACCATGGTGGGCTCACGCCGGCCATCGATCGATCCCTTCGCGTATGCGACTACGAGGTGGAAACCACTACACCAGCGGCTCGAACCGATCAATGGAGTCCAAGTTCCCGTCATCGAGAGGGCGTGTGCTTGATGGGGGCGCCTATTTTGATTGGATTTGGAATCGAACGAGATGGGGAAGTTGCTTCAAACCAAATTGTGTTGATGGGAAGGAGAAGGGGATGCAATTCGGCTTGGATTCCAAATTGGTCCGATCGCTTATGTGGGCTAGAAACATTACAGGATGCAATGGAAGAGAATTTAGGAAAGAGATGGGCCCTTGATTGTAATATGAGGAGTACTCATATTGATTTTTGTTGATATCTTTGGACTTTGACTTATGAATTGTAATTATTTGTAGAGAAACTTATAGAGAAGGACACTCGTGTGTAATTTTAGCCGATATAAATGAAGTCACTATAGTGTGTACAATAATCGACTAGTAGACTCCATCTTTAAAAGATATTCCGTTTAAAATTTATATACTATATAAAAATTATTTACTGTAAAAAAACGGCTTGTACAAGTCAAAGTGGCCAGGGCCTAAGACGGGTCTGCGTGGCATGAGCTGCTTGGATCGAAGTCATCAACAGTCTTCTCTGAATCCGAATGCACCTGTGACTATGGTGTGGTGTGCGTAAGTATACTTCTCCCTTGTGATCTTAAAAAAAAAAGTTAGATGGACATTCAATGCCTCTAGAAACAGTTTTTCAATGAAGGGAAATTTGCCTCTAAGCCCTGTTCGGTTGGACTGAAAAGCTATGACTTATGGCTGAAAATGCACTGTAGCGGCTGAAATTTCACTGTAACAGAAGGTGGCTTATTTGGCGTAATTAAATTTAAAAAAATTAAAAATAGAAAAAATATACAAGCTCATCACAGACAACGCAAATGAATACGGAAAAAAGCTCAAAAAAGCCAAAAGTTCAGAAAAAGACGAAATTTATGAATAGTAAAAAATAAGCTAGAAGCCAAAAGCTGAAGCTGAAATGAGCGTGACCCAGCCTGGTCAAACAAAAAATACTAAAAAAAATGCCATTGGAAATGGTTTAGTGTGAATCAGTGGCAGATCCAGAATTTTTTCTAAGGGTATGCCGTCCAAAAATTTTCATGTACAATTCGGTAAACTATTTGGCAATTCGGTAACAGTTGTAAAATTTACAACGTAATTCGGCATATATGCACCAAATAACACGATAAGTCTTAAATTTGAAGATTAAGTTGAAAACATCCATAAATTACAATATGAATAGTTCAAACGCCATACTGATAGTTCAAAATATAGGCATAAAAGAGAGTAAGAGACTTACAATACTACTTATCTGACTTTTTTAGCCGACGCTTTCTAAGAGACATGAATATCTCGATTATATCATCTTCATCCACTTCAAAGAAAATATCCCGCTCAATGAAAGTGACTAGACAATCATCCAAAAGACTATCACACATCTTGTTTCTTAACTTTGTTTTCACTAAAACCATTGCAGAAAATACCCTTTCAACACTTGCTGTTGCCACCTGTAGAAGCAATACAAAATTGAGAAGCGAGTAAACCATATCATACACTTTATGCCTCTGTTTCTGAAAAAGAGATGCAATGTCTCCGCTTCTCTTCATAATTGAACAATTCCAAAAAACAATTGCTCCGGCCCTACAAGAGAATAAAGAATATTATATATCATTTTGAAATTTGAATGCCAAAACTTTTCTTGGCCATATGTTTCTATTATAGAAGTAATGCAAGATCTTCAAAATCTGTGACTATGTTCTTATGGTTGGGAATGTTCCCAATTTTTCCTTAAAGAATGAATGTTCCGCCAAATTAACCCGCACTGTTCCGCCAAATTAACCCGCATCCTCACACATAAATTATAGATTTCAAGCAATTACTCTTACAGAAATTATAGAGTTTTCTTACCGACTGTACTAATGCCGATTATTGTTATGGCTGCAACCTGAACAGGAAGCATTAATCTCAAAAGTACACTAGGGCGAAGGTCTCATCTGAAACAAAAAAATCACAAGAATTAAGAAATAGCATTGCTCTTGATTACCTGATTGATTTCGCCAAACGATCGAACGATTCAATGACTCAACGATCAATCGATTACTGTCATGCGGCGGCGGCGAACGCTCGAAGCCTCGAACGTGGTCGACTGGAAGTCTGGAACGCGGGCAAGCGAGCGGATCAGCGGAGCAGCGCGTTACGCGCGGGCAGGCGAGCGAATCAGCGAAGGCGAAGTGGCGATTTGGCGAACCGTCTCGCAGTCGGCGCGTCACGCCGTCACGCGTGCGGGGTGCGACAGGCGAGGCGAAGACGCGAAGGGCCGAAGGCGTCAAGGCGATTACGCGAACCGTCTCGGCGTCTCGCTGTTCGTTCGATCCAGCGGCACGTCACGCTATTTCGGCTAGGTCCCACCGCTACAGGGTATGCCAGGGCCCACCCGGCATACCCTGTAGATCCGCCACTGGTGTGAATGTGCTATTGCTTTTGGCCTTTTGCATAACGTTTCTAATTATGGCACTGTATTTGGTATATTGTTAAAACAATAGAAAAGGAAGACAACATGTCCGCTATAAAGAGACAAAAAATTTCCACATTAATCAATGAACAAAATGATCTACTTCTCAATAAGAGCTCCGAAGAAATCAGATCTACTTCTTAATATTAGCTAGGTTTCACCTGGTATGATGTCTTTATAGGCAAAAATTATATGATTTTATTTAAAGCACATGAAGGGACACATACACACTTAAGTGTGTCCAACTACACTTGTCGAGGACTACGGAGGTAGAAGACCTCATGTAGGTGGGCATATACCTTTCTACTAAACACAAACATGAATATATATTACAAATTAGTTAAGGCACAGCCTGTTGATGTTAGAAATTGAACATATACGGGTGTTGGTGGAAACAAACACCCTTCACCCTTGCACCACCACCGGACACTGCTGGTCCTATGCTAAATTATATCATCTTGGAAAGCCAAATTGGTATACTTGTATCTATGGTCTGCATGCACAACTTAATCTTATTTTTCCGTTTTTTTATTATCCCTCTCCACAGGGTGTATTCCGGGTAGAATTTCTGTAGAATGATGTGGTACTCCATTCCGCATTTACGAAGCAAAATACCGGGGGCTCCCCCGTGGTCGACTCGCCGGTGAATCATTTACCGACCGTGCTTGCTATATATCTATGGCGAAGAAGCTACAAGAAGAAGTACCGGAAGAAGAACTCTACACGACGATGTAGGAGAGCTCCCAAGACAGAGAAGCATGCATGAACACACTTGACCGGCTTACGGCACTGGAAAGCCGAAGCGTGTCGATTATGTCGCGGCAGCCACACTGCCCAAGTTGGCATATTAATCTGGCTGCGTTTTCTGACGACGAGCGAACACCGATCCGACGCTGCATTGGCTCCAAGGGCCAGGAAGGCAAGCAAAGGCGAAGCAACCAACCATGCGCATCTGCAAAGTAGCCGTGCACTGACCAAGTGGAAGACTTGAGACGGCGAGCTTAGCTTAGCCGCCGGCGATCGAGCTCGCGACAAACTCGCTGTTGTTTTCGGTCCTACTCACTACTCGTGTGAGGCAGGGAAAGCGGGCACTTTGTGCACAGACCAGACCCTCCTCGCCGGTTTCTGTCGCCGTCGCCGCCCACCACCCGAGTAAATTATGCGTTCATGGTGGGATCGTTAGCTGCCCCCTCTTCTTCTACCGCAAGAAAACCATGCTCCTGAGTAAATTATGCATCCATGGTGGGATCGTTAGCTGCCCTCTCTTCTTCTACCGCAAGAAAACCATGCACTTGTGTCGAGCGAGCCTAGCTCTTCCGTTATACTTGGTTTGGAACTCATGAATTTTGCTCACTTGAATCTCGTTAGATTCTTGAACGACGATGAAGCACCATATAAAAAGGCCCAGAACAATGTTACGATGAATCATTGTAAGTTTTGTAGGATATATGGTTCTTTAAATTTGCAAAGATTGCATTTTATCTGGATCATTTTCTGAGTTTTTCCGGGAAAACGGTAGTACCGCAGTGTGGTGTCGGTCATACCGCTATACGGTAATACCACAGTGTGGTGTCGGTCATACCGTTGAGTGATAGTTTCGATTTTTACTTGGCAGAAGCTATTTTCCACAAATGTCCAGTTGCGATGTGCGAGGTGTGTTAGTACCGACCTGTGATGGGCAGAAGTACCGGTCGAGGTAGAAATTCAAGGATTTTGGAAAATTGAGTGATGAATTAAGTTAGGTTGATCTAGGTTAGTACATTAATGTTGCATGAAGTATTTTTTGACTAACATGGGTCAAATTATGAAGTACTTATACCCCGAAACGATTTCATTGTCTTTGAATGTCTGGGGTTGTTTGGAGTCAACCATGGTCAACGGCGAGGATCGGGGCTACGCTCATGAAGAAGACAAGGACTAAAATAATCAAGAATGTTAGGTGAGATGGTGAGCTCAAACATGGTACGAGAAAGACGGAAAATGTTGAAAGAAAGTTTGAATGGCGGGTTTACACTATATGGCTTAGTTGGTCCAAGTGAGGCATGATCCGGTGAAACTGGAACGGGAGAGACTTACCGACGCTTGCAAGACAGTGGTGCACCTACACCTAACAAGTATAGCGATTGCTTGCAATGAAAGATGAAGACCGAGTTAGGAAATGGTATTTTGGTAGTATGAACAAAATACCGGGAACTATCTTGGATCAAAACCGCGACACTTAGGAGAGCGATTTATATTAAGGATAAGCTGGTTTGATCAAGATAGATCAAGATTAAGAATTTAGCAGATTCGGGCTTATGCTTTTAGAAAACATGCATAAGTGAACATGTGTAAGTAAAACTCGTGTGTGTAGGGTTATCAGATTTTTTTCATTATGCTAAGTGGATAGTATCCACTAAGAGTTAAATGTGGTTGGCTAATACATCTATTTAAGGTGTTGGGATGGAGACTTATGGTTAACCATCTATCCTACATTTTTTGTGCTCTCTTGTTTGTGGCTAGGATTCGAGAGTTGAGTGCTTGGTGTGCTTTCTATTCTCTAAGATTGAGTGGCTGTAAAGCTTGTCTCCTCAAGCAGCAATGGAATCAATCTTTGATCATCTCCATAGTTATCTCTCATCTTTATTGATTTGCTCTTTATTTAGTTGGTTTTTCCTCTACTCTCATTTTTTTCTTGATCTTGTTATGCCAAGAACGTATGACGGATGGAGATAATCTTTGAGAATCACTCTTCACCCATATAAGCAATTTAGGATGTATAAGTTTATCAAGAAACTTGATTTTTGTACATTTTTATCTTCTAAGTGATTTTGTGATCCGATGGTTTTTAGCTTGATTTATTTGGTATTCTTATTTGCTGTGATATATAGGAATATATCCAAAACCATCTTAGCTATTCTCTGCTCACAAGCAAGTTTTGATCATCAATTTTGGTCTTTGATCGGTTAGTTGTAACCTATCTTCAAACTGAAAAATGCCTTAACTTTAGCAATGATTTTCATGATTGTTTATTAGAAATAGGTTCGTAATATCCTATAGAAGATTCTTGCAAATTTCATATGATTTAGATCTACGGATGAAAAGTTACATCAATTTTAGTTTTTAAAATCGCACTGATTTTACTATTCCTATGTTGATTTTACTGCAGCAGCAGTTGTAAGTTCAAACTCCATTAAGTTAGTTTTCATGATAATGACAAATTTAATTGCGAGACTAACTTGTTTATTGATTATGATATTATTTAGTCTTATTTAGATGAAAAAGGTGAAAAATCATAAGACGTATCTTTTGAGTATATATAACTTATGTAGTTTATATATACTCATAATCGGGTTGTCATCTAGTTCCTCTATTATGCGTTAATGATTGGATGAATATTGATAACTGGATGTGTAAACTTTGGTAGCAATTAATCTCAAGGACAAACACTTCTATTCATATGAGTTAATTACTTTTAAAGTTTATCCTAGAGTATACAATTGTTGTGTACATGTTGTATACCCGTAAATCAATTTCTACCTTATTATTTATTGAGGTTGTTATGAATTATAAAAAAGGTAAGATTATTGAATCATGTTCCTCCATTATGAGTTAATGGTGAAGTTTGGTAATTCATAGTAATTGATTTGTTGACTAACATTTTTCATGAGTTAGATGAATAGGTTAGGTTCCACAAATAAGGATGACCTCATATGTTAAAGATCATCAAGTCAAGATGCGGAATGGGGGATGACTTTATGAGTTGAAGGCCATCAAGTGAAGGATGCATTATGAGTTAATACATGTCTAAGAAGAGATGATCATACGTTTGATCATCAAGATAAGAGAAGACTCATCATGTGTTAATGGAGTTAAGATACATCATAGGTTGATGCATATCAAGAAAATGGCCCAGATTTTAAGTGAAGATATACGTCATCAAGTTTTAAGAGGATGTTCAAGACAAAAGTGTGATTAGCTAGGGTTAAGGATATGTTCTTAGTCTTTCATCGGTCTTGGTGCTTGGTCAAAAGACTGGATTGCTATTTTAGATTATTGTACTATTAAGAGAGGTCATGTGTAGTAGATTTAGTCTTATCACGTGTTGATATATTAACCTCACTTGTTGTAGCTCTCCGTAGTATGATGTTTATGTTTGCAAATATATTTTGCAAATGGATTGAAACTCATGTGTTGAATCCTTGTAACATGGGACTATACATTGCAAATGTGTTTTGCAAGTGTTTGAAGTCCATATTTTCTACTCTTTATAGTATGATGCTTATATTTACAAATGGTTGAATCTCACACACAATCCTTGTAGCGTGTGACTTAGATTTGCGAATGTGTTTTGCAAACATGAAGAGTCCATATACCTATACCTTGTATCATGATTTCAAAAGTGTGCAAATATATTTTGCAATTTGTTGGGAATCATGGTTTGATTCTTGTGTGCATGGTATTATAATTTATGAATGTGTTTTACAAATTAATTGAAGTATATGCACTCTTATAGAAAAACGGTAGTACCGACATGTATTGCGCGATACGAACGAAAGTCAGTTGTACTAGCATGTGTTATATGGTACGACCAGACATCGATAGTACTGGCATGTGTTGCGCGGTACGACTGGCCAGCAGTCAGATCAGCATGTGTTGCATGGTCGGACCGACTGCAGCATGTGGAGCGGTACTACCTTGATGTGGTAGTACCGGGCTTTAGCCAGCGGAACTACTGACAGCTTGCTGTAACAACTAGTTTTCTGACCGTTACAAAGGGGAGCAGTAGTTTCGACCTTATAATGGTGATATTACCGAAAATCCTGGTTTTTGTCCCCAACGGCTAGTTTTGAGGTGTGGGGTACAAATACCCCCTTGTGACCAGTTGGAGAAGAACCTTTGGCACCCCATTTTATTCCTTTGAGCTGGTGTGACCTTCTCTTCTTAATTGTGTATGTGTTGCACCTTGTGAACAAGGAGAAGGGTTCTAGATTGCATGTGTTGCATATAGAAGTGGATTTCGTATCCACTTGAGTTTGTGCATTCGTTGTATGTGGGTCTTGACTTGTTACTTTTGGAGTTTACCGACTCCTAGACGACGTTGGAGACGTCGTGCATGGTGATATTCTCAAAAGAAGGTTGTGAGAAAATCCGACAAGTTGTAAAGGTTGGTGACCACTTACCTGGAGCGGAAAAGAGTTACCACTAATGGATTGAGGTGTTTGGCTTAATTCGTGAAGCCGGTCTAATTCATTTGGGCTTAACTCATCGTGGACTAGGGAGACCAGCAAGTCTCTGAACACCACGGTAAAAAGGAACCGTGTCAATTTATGGTCTGTTTTCTTGTACTCAATTTACATTTAAGTAATTTAAATTCATAGAATTAAATTGATTGCTTGTCATCCTACGATTGTAAACCTTGACATAAACTTAATTTGTCAGTGCACTTAGGTGAACCTAGTTGATTTAGGTCTTATTTATGTTAAACCAAATTGAGTTACGCTTCCATAATATATACTTGGTTTTAGCCAAATAGAAATAAAAGAAAGTTGAATTTAAAATTAGAAGAGAATTTTAAAATCACCTGTTCACACCCGCTAGTCGGCCTCCTCGATCTTACAGCCGTACTACTAGGTGCTGCAGTGGTAATATCGTTTTTTACTATAGCAATCGGTATTATTGTGGTACTGTAGCGGTGCTACCAAAATTATTGTTCATTCCTCGGATTTCCAGCTCCTTGATTTGCTAGGTTGTTTGTAGATTTCTGTCATGATCTTCTTAGTTTTATATCTATTGGGGGTGTGAAGGATTGGTGAATACTTAGAAAATTTTTTAAGGTACCATTCACCCCTCTATATTGCCATTTTCGTTCCTACAGAAGATTACTCACCGAAGAGTAAAAAAGAGGAGAGATTATGTGACAGACGAGTTGTTAAATTCCTCTTACAATGCTGATGGCTTTTGACGCTAGTGTGAGTGTTTGCGCAAATGAACTGAATGCTGATAAGCCATTTCGAAAAAACTATTCTAATAAGCCGTTTCAAAAAGGCGATACAAAATTCATCACATTTATTTGTTCAGAAGAAGGTATACGACATAACCCATAAGCTAAAAAAAGAGGCAACACACAGCAAACCTTGGCGGGCGCGCCTATAAAATGAACACGGGCACTGAAAGCCTCCATGGATCGATGCGCTTCTCCTCTGCACCTAGTTACCTAGCTCAATTAGCTCATGTTTTCATGATCAGTAAGTGCAGGTAGATAGATAGATAGATTTCGACAGTGTAATCTTTGTTAAGAAGCTTCCATACATCGTGATAAGGAAGGCTGATCAGAAGGGGAAGGAGCTGAGTGTGTCCGGGACGGGGGCGGCTCACCGGTGCGACAACGACATGCACAGAGCTTCACCTTGGTACTCCCCACGCAGCAAGCGCGCCACCCGCCTCTCCGCCGCCAGCAAGAAGCTACCCTGGCCCTCGCCGCGCCGCCCTGCCAACCATGGCGTCGTCCTTTCTGGCCTCTTCTTCATCTTCCGCTTCATCGCCCCTCTCTTACCTGATCCCTACGCCACTACCATCTCCTCCTCCTCCCCTCACGGTACAAAGCTTCGATCATCGATAGATACATTATGCTAAGTGGATAGTATCCACTAAGAGTTATCCACTACCATCTCCTTACCTGCCAACCATGGTGTAGGGTTATCAGATTTTTTCCATTATGCTAAGTGGATAGTATCCACTAAGAGTTAAATGTGGCTAGCTAATCCATCTATCTAAAGTGTTGGAATGGAAACTTATGGTTAACTATCTATCCTACCTTTTTTGTGATATCTTTAGGGTTAGGGTTCGAGGTTGAGTGCTTGGTGTGCTCTCTATTCTCTAAGATTGAGTGATTGTAAAACTTGTTTCCTCAAGCAGTAATGGAATCAATCTTTGATCATCTCCATAGCTATCTCTTATCTTTATTGATTTACTCTTTATTTAGTTAGTTTTTCCTCTCCTCTCATTTTTTCTTGATCTTGCTATGCCAAAAACGTATGACGGATGGAGATAATCTCAGAGAATCACTCTTCACCCATATAGGCAATTTAGGATGTATAAGTTCATCAAGAAACTCGATTTTTGTACATTTTTTATCTTCCAAGTGATTTCGTGATCTGAAGGTTTTTAGCTTGATTTCTTTGGTATTCTTATTTGCTGTGATATATAGGAATATATCCAAAACCATCTTGGATATTTTCTGCCCACAAGCAAGTCTTGATCATCAATTTTGGTCTTTGATCGGTTTAGGTGTAACATGTCTTCAAACTGAAAAATGTCTTAACTTTAGTAATGATTTTCTTGATTGTTTATTAGAATAAGTTCGTGATATCCTATAGAAGATTCTTGCAAATTTCATATGATTTAGATCTACGGATCAAAAGTTACATCGATTTTAGTTTTTAAAATCGCACTGATTTTACTATTCCTATGTTGATTTTACTGCAACAGCAGGTGTAAGTTCAAACTCCATTAAGTTAGTTTTCATGATAATGACAAATTTAATTGTGAGACTAACTTGTTTATTGATTATGCTATTGTTTAGTCTTATTTAGATGAAAAAGGTGAAAAATCATAGGACGTATTTTTTGAGTATATATAACTTATGTAGTTTATATATATTCATAATCGGGTTGTCATCTAGTTTCTCTATTATGCGTTAATGGTTGGATGAATTTTGATAACTGGATGTGTAAACTTTGCTAGCAATTAATTTCAAGGACAAACACTTCTATTCATATGAGTTAATTGCTTTTAAAGTTTATCTTAGAGTATAAAATTGTTGTGTACATATTGTATAATTGTAAATCAATTTCTACCTTATTATTTATTGAAATTATCATGAATTATCAAAAATGTAAGATTATTGAATCTTGTCCCTCCATTATGAGTTAATGGTGAAGTTTGGTAATTGATAGTAATTGATTTGTTGACTAATATTTTTCATGAGTTGGATGAATATGTTATGTTCCACAAATAAGGATGATTTCATGTGTTAAAGATCATCAAGTCAAGATGTGGGATGGAGAATGGCTTCATGAGTTGAAGGCCATCAAGTGAAGGATGCATTATGAGTTGATACATATCAAAGAAGAGATGATCATGCGTTGATCATCAAGGTAAGAGAAGACCTATCATGTGTTAATGGAGTTAGGATACATCATGGGTTGATGCATATCAAGAAAATGGCCAAATTTGAAGTGAAGATGTGCGTCATCAAGCTTTAAGAGGATGTTCAAGATAAAAGTGTGACTAGGTAGGGTTAAGGATGTGTTCTTAGTCTTTCATCGGTCTTGGTGCTTGGTTGGAAGACCGGATTGCTAATATAGATTATTGTACTATTAAGAGAGGTCATGTGTAGTAGATTTAGTCTTTATAATGTGTTGATAGATCAACCTCACTTGGTGTATCTCTCCGTAGCATGATGGTTATGTTTGCAAATATATTTTGCAAATGGATTGAAACTCATGTGTTGAATCCTTGTAACATGGAACTATACATTGCAAATGTGTTTTGCAAGCGTTTGAAGTCCATATTTCCTACTCTTTATATTATGAGGCTTATATTTACAAATGGTTGAATCTCATACATAACCCTTGTAGCTTGACTTAGATTTGCGAATGTGTTTTACAAACATGAAGGGTCCATATACCTATACCTTGTATCATGATTTCAAAAGTGTGCAAATATATTTTGCAATTTGTTTGGAATCATGGTTTGATTCTTATGTGCATGGTACTATAATTTACGAATGTGTTTTACAAATTAGTTGAAGTATATGCACTCTTCTAGAAAAACGGTAGTACCGACATGTATTGCGCAAGACAACCGAAAGTCAGTAGTACCAGCATGTGTTGTACGGTATGACCGGATATCGATAGTACTGGCATGTGTTGCGCAGTACAACTGGCCAGCAGTCAGATCGGCATGTGTTGCGTGGTCGGACCGATTGCAGTATGTGGAGCGGTACTACCTTGATGTGGTAGTACCGGACTTTAGCCAGCGGAACTACCGACAGCTTGCTGTAACAACTAGTTTTCTGACCGTTACAGAGGGGAGCAGTAGTATTGGCCTTATAACAACGATACTACTGAAAATCCTAGTTTTTGTCCCCAACGGCTAGTTTTGAGGTGTGGAGTACAAATACCCCCTTGTGGCCAGTTGGAGAAGAACCTTTGGCACTACATTTTATTCCTTTGAGCTGGTGCGAGCTTCTCCTTTTAATTGTGTATGTGTTGCACATTGTGAACAAGGAGAAGGGTTCTAGATTGCTTGTGTTGCATCTAGAGGTGGATTTCGTATCGACTTGAGTCTGTGCATTCGTTGTATGTGGTGAGAGTCAAGCAATGGTCTTGACTTGTTACTTTTGGAGTTTGCCAACTCCTAAATGACGTTGGAGGCGTCGTGTACGGTGATCTTCTCAAGAGAAGGTTGTGAGAAGATCCGACAAGTTGTGAAGGTTGGTGACCACTTATCTGGAGCGGAAAAGAGTTACCACTAATGGATAGAGGTGTTTGGCTTAATTCGTAGAGCCGGTCTAATTCATTTGGGCTTAACTCATCGTGGACTTGGGGAGACCAGCAAGTCTCTGAACACTACGATAAAAAGGAACCGTGTCAATTTATGGTTTATTCTCTTGTACTCAATTTACATTTAAGTAATTTAAATTTTATGAATTAAATTGATTGCTTGTCATCCTACGATTGTAAATCTTGACATAGAGTTAATTTGTCCGTGCACTTAGGTGAATCTAGTTGATTTAGGTCTTATTTATGCTAAACCAAATTGAGTTACGCTTCCACATTATATACTTGGTTTTAGCCAAATAGAAATAAAAAAGTTGAATTTAAAATTAGAAGAGAATTTTAAAATCACCTATTCACACTCGCTAATCGGCCTCCTCGATCTTACAGCCGTACTACTAGGTGCTACAGTGGTAATATCGATTTTTTACTGTAGCAATCGGTATTATTTGTGGTACTGTAGTGGTGCTACCAAAATTATTGTTCATTCCTCGGATTTCCAGCTCCTTGATTTGCTAGGTTGTTTGTTGGTTTTCTATCATAATCTTCTTAGTTTTATATCTATTGGGGGTGAAAGATTGGTGAATACTTAGAAAATTTTGTGAGATACCATTTACCCCTCTATATTGCCATTTTCGTTCCTACAAAAGATTACTCACCGAAGAGTAGGAGAGATTATCTGACAGACTAGTTGTTAAATTCCTCTTACAATGCTGATGGTTTTTGACCCTAGCATGAATATTTGTGCGAATGAATTGAATGCTGATAAGCTGCTTTGAAAAAGTTATTCTGATAAGCCGTTTCGAAAAGACAATAGAGAAGTCATCATATTTGTTTGTTCAGAAGAAGGTATATGACATAAGCCATGAGCTAAAAAAAAGGAACACACAACAAACCTTGGCGGGCGCGCCTATAAAACCAACACGGGCACTGAAAGCCTCCATGGATCGATGCGCTTCTCCTCTGCACCTAGTTACCTAGCTCAATTAGCTCAAGCTTGCATGATCAGTAAGTGCAGGTAGATAGATAGATAGATTTCGACTGTGTAATCTTTGTTAAGAAGCTTCTATACATCGTGATAAGGAAGGGTGATCAGAAGGGGAAAGGAGCTGAGGGTGTCCGGGACGGGGGCGGCTCACCGGTGCGACAACGACATGCACAGAGCTTCACCGTGGTACTCCCCACGCAGCAAGCGCGACGCTCGCCTCTCCGTCGCTAGCAAGAAGCTGCCCTGGCCCTCGCCGCGCCGCCCTGCCAACCATGTCGTCGTCCTTTCTGGCCTCTTCTTCATCTTCCGCTTCATCGCCCCTCTCTTACCTGATCCCTACGCCACTACCATCTCCTCCTCCCCTCACGGTACAAAGCTTCGATCATCGATAGATACGTGTGATAAATGATGCAGATGAGACGGCTCACGTGCGTGCGGCGTGCTTGGCTGCAGGGACAGGGATACACTACCAATGGAGTCAGCATCGCTGTGCAGACAAGTGGCGTTGACGCGGTGAATGCCGCGGCGCCGGCGCCGAGGCAGGGGAGCAGGCACGCGGGGCGCCCGCCGCCGCGGCAGTGCCCGCGGTGCGGGTCGGCGAACACCAAGTTCTGCTACTACAACAACTACAGCCGCGCGCAGCCGCGGTACCTCTGCAGGGCGTGCCGCCGCCACTGGACCGAGGGCGGCGCGCTCCGCGACGTGCCCGTCGGCGGCGGCCGCAAGAACAAGCGCGGCGCCAAAGCCTCTACCGCCACGGCGTCAGCGACGGCGGTTGCCACGGCCAGCAGCGGAGGCGGCGCCGTCGACGCGTTCCCGGACATCTTGATGCAGATGCTGTTCCAGCCGGCCATGGCCGCTGCCACGGCGCCACCGCAGGGTGCCGGCGATGTCGGCTCGGTTGGAGGGACTGCGCCGGACGCCAACTGCGGAGGCGTGCAGTACTGGAACGGGTGGCAGCAAGATGACATGCCCGGTCTTGATGGGGCTTGCTAAGCAACTAGTATCACAGTATCAGTATATATATGTGCCTAGCTATGTACGTATGCGTGTAATACATACGGACTAGTGTACTACTGTAGCTTGTTTCGCTACACATGGTGCTCCCTTATCTGTTCTATGCACGTCTTATGTGTTTTTACTGGAGATACCTTTCAGGCTTGTTAATCTGTACTACTACTGTGTGCTTGCTGACAGTACTAGCTATGGTCCAATTGGTATATGTGTGGAAATTTGCCAATTTGTCAAGCAATTTCATGGTCCTTGTGTGTAGCCTATATCATGTAATATAATCTACAATTTCACAACCTTTTCCATGTGTATAACATGTATATATAGCTAGGAAAACACACAGCTAATGGGTAATGAGAAAGGAAGCGATGGTAGGCACAGGAAAACATCCCTTACATAAGGTGTTTGGCACATACGTGCAAAAGCTAAAAAAACACATACCACATGGTTATCTTGCCGCCTCCGCTCGGTTGCAGCTCTGCGCCCCTTCTTCTCCACTCTGCTCTTACCCTGTCTCCTCCGGGAGTGGCTCAGATGCAGGGTCCCTGCACATTGTTACGTGCAGGCCCAATCACTATATGTCTCGTGTGCAACTAATGTAAACAGTGTAATTAATTTGGTAAATAGTGTAATTTAATTTGGTAAATAGTGTACTTAACAGTGTACTTAATTTGGTAAACAGTGTAATTAACTTTGGTACTTAATTTAGTAAACTAATTAATTAATTGCTTGCACACATGGCATGCAGTGATTGGGTTTGCACATAACAATATGCAGGGACCCTGCATCTGAGCCACTCCCGTCTCCTCCTGCGGCTGGTGGCGAGCTCACCGCCTTGCCATGCCACCAGTCACCTGCCCAACCTAATATTCTCTCAACCCTCACCTCACCAACCTGTCATCCGACGCCGCTCACCGCCGCTGTCGCCCACCGTAAGACTACCATACCACCGCCCCCAACCTCCCTCTACAACAGTAGGACACAGTGTTCCCATTGGCTGTCGTGCGAGAATGAGCGAGAGAGAAGAAGCTGGAACAATATACTGTTCTCTAAGGTCCCGTTTGGCACGGCTCGACTTCACAAGTGGAGCTGTTTTTTTTGACTTCACAAGTGGAGCCGGGTGAAGCTACTTTTTTCATGGAGCTACTTTTGTCTCAGCAGGTTTTAAGGAACTCCTTGGGTGGAGCTATTTTGTTTTACCCCGTTTGGCACAAAACAGCTCCAAACAGCTTCAAGGAGCTGGTGGTGGAGCTGTACCAAACGGGACCTAAGTTTCTCTAAAAACAAGCCATATGCAAAGAAAAAGAAAGATCCCCGCATGTGGGGCCCATGCGTCAGCCTCACACGGAGGTTGGGGTAACCGAGGTCAGGGGATCCAGGGGTGGTACCGGAGGTTGGGGTAACCAGGGTCAGGGGATCCAGGGGTGGTACCAGGAGGAGAGGAGAGAGGATGAGGGCGCAGGTGCGGGCGCCGTTGGGGCGGAGCGCGGCGCCGCAACAGAAGAAGCGGCTGGCGACGACGGCCACCGCCTGGCCACGAGCAACAGCGCAAGCACGGCGCCGCCCAGCCCCGTGGCCGCATCCAGGCAGTACACGCAGTAGGTCCACTCCTTCCTCGCGTCCTTCTCCAGCCGCGCCTGACGAAGTTGACAGCAAGAACAAGAGTAGCAGGGGAAGCAGCGTCGGTATTCAGCAGCCACGCGCCGCATAGCGAAAGCTTTTGAAAAAGGAAGGGAATAGCGTGGATCGGAAGTACCATGGGGCGGCTCTGCTCGACGCCGATGGCGAGGCCGAAGGCGACGACGTCAACGAGCAGGATGATGGCCAACACCGTGGTGGAGCCGGCCATGGGAAACTCACAATCGGTGGAGGCCTTGGTCCGGGATTTCAAATTAGCACGACCGTCTGGTCGCAGGCTTTGGCTTTTGGAAAAATTGCTCCCATGCCACACAGTTTAATGGCGTTTGTTAAAATGCCCCATAATGTCTCACTGACATGCGGGTCCAGGGCCCACATGTCAGTGAGACATCATGGGACATTTTAACAAACGCCATTAAACTGTGTGGCATGGGAGCAAATTCCCCTTGGCTTTTTGGCTCGGAACAAAAGGGAGGAGTTGAGACGGGCCAATGATTTGTGATTAGTTATTTTTTAGACTCGTGATTAGTTAGTCCTTTTTTCGTTTCTGGTGACTAAGAGCTATTTAGCTTATGTATCTGGCTTTTACTCAGAGAAATTCAAAGTTAATATAAACACGAATTTTTTTACGAATAATCTATTTTTATTCAAAATAACATAAATATACCTACGGCAGCATTTTTTTTACAAAAATAAGCTCCAGTCGCCTAATCGTCGGGTGACTGGAGTCTATCGCCTAACGAAAATGCGACAACAAAGTTGTCTGCAAGCCGTTGGGCGGCAGGTTCCAGTTGCCCGACCATTGGGCGACTGGAATCTGTCACCTAGCCACAAGGCGACAGCATCTAGAGTCGCCCAACCTTAGGGCGATTGCAAACTAGATGCTACTTCGCTCCGTGAATTTTGTAGATTATAACTGGAAGATAATTTGTTGAATTTGTAATAAAAGTTTATGATAGTTGTATGTTGTAGGAGCGTAAAAAATTTTGTGATTTTTTTAAGAACGATTGAACTTAAAACGATCGGTAAGTACGATGGTAAGTGATATTGTGATGTTACCGGGAATTCGACACAGAGGAAAACTGGTATGTTAATATTGTTGAATGACCTGCTATGAGAATAATTGAGTGCGAAGGGAAATAAGTTTGTCTGAATTTAAATAGACTTCATAATACAATTAGGAGTAATATACCGTGTACGTTTTGATTACACGCATAACGTGGAGCATCATGTACGACTAACCAACCGAATTGTTCATATGACCTACTGTGTGGGCCGGAGCCATTTTTCCTTCCTTACGAGCTCGGCGTTGAACTCCTCGGCAGTCTCTTTTGCCTTGGTTGTCATTTCTCTCTTTTTCTCCCGCTCCCTCTCGTGAGCCTCCCGCTCCCTACGCGTGCACGCCTCGAGATGAGTTTTCATCTCTAGTTGTAGACACAGGGTTTGCTCGTCCTTGCGGCGCTCCTCCTCCCGGATTTTAGAGGACCTTGTGCGTTTTCTCACTGCTTAAAGCTGGCACATGTGGTATTGTCACTGTTCAAAGCTGGCACGTGCTGTCATGTCACTGTGAAAAGTTAGGCCGTCATGTCAGTCAACGAGCAAAGAAAAGGAAAGTGACGACGATGGTCGTGTTCCGATTCTGTTGGCCCCGGTTGACGTCGTCGCCGTCCTCTTGCCGCGGTGCTCCCCAACTCTTTAGGGTCTCCTCTCTTCTTGGCCTTCTCCTTTGTTGACTTTGTTCTTGTGGTTTGGCCGTGCTGGCTCTCGGTTGAGGAAAGCAAAATGAAAGAGCTGGAGGTGTGGATGCTAGTGGTGACTCGCTCAGCTTTGCTTTGCCTTGGGCTTTGAGAGGAGAGGGAAGTAGTGTATTGGCTTAGCTTTGTGTCTCGGTCGAGAGAGAAAGGAAATGGCATTGGCTCTATGTATTGAGGCATTGGCCCTTTTGACGCTCTTTCCCTCTCCTGGCTTGTGAAATATCAAAATTGCCCTTGTCTCGACCCTTCTCATGTGGCTGTTTGCCTCAAGGGTATTTTGGTCCAAGAATGGGATCTGCACTGTTTGGTGAGTTTTCTACTGGTATTACATAATATCTACATAGTTTCTTAGGCAAAATACAAAGCATGCTTTAGTGCCTTTACATTTGTAGGCAGCTAATAATTTTCTTCATTTTTTCTTGCGTAACGTAGGGTATATTGACTGACTTTTGTTTTGCTGCAACTAGTCAATGGGTTCTATCCGAGTCCTGGGAGTTATTACCCTTTATTACGATTTATCTTAATGAGTTTGAAATTATGAAATTAAATTTTGGTCCTTTCTTTAAGCACCTAGAAGGTGCATTTGCAGGGATATCATGCATGATAGATGTGTTTTATCATATATAGGAAGGGAGGGTGTAGTTATCAATTGTATTTTGTCATTGCTGGAACATCCAAAATGTTAGAAACTCTGAAGAAAACGAGAACAAACAGTATTGTGTTCTTATTCCATGTTCTAATTTTCTATGCGAAAAATGTTTAGAACTTAAAATGGCATGTGCACTTTTTTGGGCACACAGTATATCACATATTTATATGTTTATATTTATACAATCCTGAGCAGTAGATTAGGATTCTTGGGTATGGAATGCCATTTCAATATGCACATTCAAATAACATCCAGCAAGAAGTTGATATCTTTGGAAAAATCTTGATTAGACCAACTATTTTGTTAAAAATTGAGCCTTAAGTTTATGAAACTCTAGAAACCTTTTTCCTGTGAACTCTTCCTGCAGACTGAGTGCATTGACTTGTCTACAAAAAATAGAGAAAATGTTCCTGAAATCTTTGCTAAGAGTAGTCTTTTGAGGGACACCAGCACTGTAATCGATTCAGATGGCCTTCCTCGGATTGGAGAGGTACTTGTCTGTTTATACTAAATTAAGTTTGTTCCCATGTGGAAAGTAAGGAGCGGTGGTCAAATTTCTTCTTTCTTGTGGTATTCCCCTTACTTCGAGATTTATTTTTATGAACAGAAAATACTTCCAAATGAGCAGTACTACAGTGCCTATAACACACTCACCAGTGCAATATGGCCGGGCAAACTAAAGGGCACGGAGCTAGCAGCTATTGACTACGTTGCTGGCAACGGGACAAGTTCAAAAGGTTACCTTCAGAAGGTAAGGCCGCCGCCACCTCCAGTAAAATTTTCACTGTTGAAACTGTTGAGAATTATCAGAATAATCATATAGAGATGCCTATTTGGTTGTTCCAAAAAGGGAAAACAACTTGTCTGTGTATGCTTGAATGCTACAATGAGAAAACTCATCTGAATTTCTCATATGACATAAAATCCCTCGCATTTTATGCACCAATGAACTCTAGTAGCATCTTTACAATGAAATTCTCAAATGCTTGTACGATCCTAGTTTCTGAGAGAGTGGTCAAATTTGGTTTTTGTGATCTTGGCATGCTTTTAACAACTTTTTTTATCAGGCAAATATTCGTCTGTGTCGTATGAGAAATCCTATAATTGGTGACAAGTTCAGCAGCAGACATGGGCAAAAGGGAGTATGCTCACAGTTGTGGCCTGACATTGACATGCCGTTCTCTGCAAATACCGGCACGAGGCCAGGTCTCATCATTAATCCTCATGCATTTCCTTCAAGAATGACTATAGCAATGCTCTTAAGAGTCCATAGCAGCAAAGGTACAAATATTTGCTTCATTCATAGTTTGGGAGGAGCCTATAGCTTGCATGTTGAAAGAAATAATAAGTGAATTTCTTTCACAGAAAAAAGGAATAACTAAAATCATGTAGAATTGATGCCTCAGAAAATCAACACCTGAATTCTTTCGTTGCCCTTTTTATACACACAAAACCGTAAGATTTATTGCTAGCTGGTTTGAATCCTTATTTACTCTTGCTGGGCTTATTTTTTATCTTAGATGTAATAACTTCAGCTTTTGTTTTCATCTTTTGGAGTTTGCCGGGGGAAAGCTACTTTGAGTAATGCTTCTGTGCCACCACTAATCTAAATTGCACAAATGTGAAAACAGTACGGTTAATATTTTGAATGTTGGTTGGTTTCTTATCAGGTCCTTGATTTGCTGAAAAATGTGCCTTTTCATTTTCAGAGGGCATTGAAGTACTTCCCAGCAAGGTTTTGTACCTCCTAAAAATTAGTTTTTTTCGAGGTCCTAAAAAATAGTTGTTCTGAGAGGAAGGGAAAAAAGGATATCTATGATAATGGTGTGTCATTTTGTCTAAAAACAGGTTTGTACCATGTAATATGTTTGTTGGTTTTCATCTTCTCGAATTCTTTGAGTAGGATAGTGTTTTCCCACTTGTTTTTACTAGACTGAAGTCTACATTGTGGATGAGTTCATTGATGCAACACCTTTTGCAAACTCAGTCAAAGAGGACGACGAAAATCCCTCTAAACCTAATTCCACTGTAGATGAGCTGGGTCCCATTCTTGCATCTTATGGGTTTAATTATCATGGAGCAGAGGTCCTGTACAGTGGAGTTTTTGGCACTGAGCTGACCTGTGAGATTTTCATTGGACCTGTTTATTACCAACGTCTTCGTCATATGGTCTCCGACAAATTTCAGGTGGGCAATTGTTGTTTGTTCTATTGAACGTACGAGCCTTTGCGTTGATGTTGCAATGCATTTGATATGCTCTTTTCAACTATCCTGTTTTACTTTGTGAAGAAACGAGTTTTTTTTCCAAAGTAGTTAGCTAAGTTAACTTTCTCTTTTATGTTGGACATTGGATTGGTGAACTCAAGATAGTTGTGCCCAAGTCTTTATTAGACTGAAAATGAAAAAAGAGAGGAAATTATTGTACATGACAAGTGAACCTGAAAGTTTTTATTGCTCTCTTTTTTCTGCCATCATTATTTCCCAGGCATCATGTGTAGATTATCACTGATGTGGCGTATTTCTGTAGGTTCGCACCACAGGTCGCATAGATCAGATAACTAGACAGCGAATAGGAGGAAGGAAACATGGAGGTATTCGGTTTGGTGAGATGGAGCGCGATGCAGTCCTTGCTCATGGGGCTTCCTACCTCTTACATGACAGGCTCCATTCCTGTTCGGATTACCATATCGCGGATGTGTGCTCCCTTTCTGGGAGCTTACTGACGGCAAGGGTAATCAAATCCGAAACTCATAAGAAAACCAAGCGCGAGATGCTTGGGCTCGCCACCGTGAATCCTCCGAAGAACTTCGCGTGCCAGGCCTGCAAAACAAGCAAAGGGATGGAGACTGTTGCGATGCCGTATGTTTTTTCAGATATTTGGCCGCTGCGCTGGCGGCCATGAACATAAGGCTGGAGCTTCGGCTGGGCGATAGAACAGAACTTCCTCCCAGCAAAGAATCCTAAAGGTGTATCTTCACAACGAAGCAAGGAGAAGCACAAATGCGGCCATGCCTTGAGCACGTCGTCCTGCAGGACATCGCGAAGTTTTGCCTAGAGGGAAATGTGTTCTCTCCCAGTTGGTTGTTGATCACAATTGTGTTGCTTCTTCATACATAGGTGTGATGTATCGTCGTATCAAAACGTCAGTTTTAATCTGATGTACACATTGTTTGATCATCCTTCTGCCCTAGCATGTGGACATGATTGGTTGGTGCCCTTTGTCTGGCGTCTATTTATGTCTTCAGCCTTACCTGCTTAATTAAAGACAACACATGATAATGGCCTATTAGCCTTCTAGACAAACATTTCCAAAAGAAAGAGAAAAAAAAAGAAGGAAAGCTACTCCCTTTTTGCCACATTTGAGTGAATAAGTTTTTGATTTTTCAGGTTTGATCCCATGACCTCTGGCGTTGGATAAGTTTTATTGACGCTGCGAAAACACCACATCCCATTTTTTATCTGCTGACTTGTTCTTTTAGACCGTGGTTTATAGTTAAATTCTGACTGTTCATAAGAGAGAGATACTCGCGTGCTATTTTAGCTGATATAACTAAAATTAGTATAGTGTATTATAATTGATTTATAGTTCTTGTCTTAAAAAAACATTCAATTTAAAAGCTATTAACTATAGTAGAAGACAAAAAACAAAAAAGAACGGTAGTTTAGCCGAAGCCAAAGCACACATATGAATCCTATTCGTTTGGATTTTTAGGGTAGTTTTTGTTTTCAACTTTTTTAAAAGCCGAAACAAGTAAGATGATTTTTTAAAATAATTCTCTAAACAGTATTTTGATTTTAAATCTATATACACTATTTATATCAGTGTTTTTATCATCACCTATCATCTTAAAAAATACAGACAAAATCTATTTATAACTTAAAAAAACAGAGCCAAAAGCCGAAGCAGTTCGGGACTAACTTTTTAGGCTTATTGTGGAGGGTATATCTATTTATCGCTAGAAGTTTACTAAAATGAGTATTGCTATACAACATTCGACTGTTTTTTAGGACAAAAACAGTCAGATTGATCTGGGACGTTAGATCTCTATCCAACGGATCCACTCATATAAACCCACCTTCAAAAAAAATAATCTAAGGCGTTAGATCTCTATCTAACAACTCAAAATCTGATTATTTTTATCCTCAAATGTTATATAGACACTCCCTGCTAAAATTACCTATCAAATACTATCGGTTGGGATGGGTGTTGAAAACCTTTGACCCCTCCTCTCCCCTCGTTCGACCGCCTCTCCAGCCGCCTCTCCAGGAAGCGCTCACATCAGCCCGGCCACCGCCGCTGCTCGCCGGTTCTTCTCCCGACGCGGCCGCCGCATCACCTGGACGCCGCCGCCACCTCCGTCTCCCGCTGTCCCGGTCGGCCGCGCCACCCCATCCAACCAACAGGTAACTTCTCCAACTCTCCATCCCCGATGTGATTAATGTGGGTGATTGGTATTTGGTAGCATGGATTTGCAATTTGTGAACCTTCTTAACTACCTTTCCCATGGTTTCCTGAATCCGTAGACAAATTTTCTAATCATATTGTGGTGCCAGATTGTGAATTATGCATAAATGGCCTAAAATTGGGATTATAGTTCTCATTTTGCACCGGTTTGTGCTTGATGCTGGAACTAGGTTCGGTTTTCTTCAGATTTCTGCCTGCTCCAATTTAAATGAAGGTGCCTTCTGAAGTATTAACTGCTTTTACTTCGGCAAGAACCTTACTTTAACTGATGGGATATATCCAGATTTTCATTTTTTAATCATTTCTGATTAATGTATTTAGTAGAACAACCTATAAAGTATCTGATGTCCGATGACAATCATAATACTTTCAATATAAGTTGTGAAAATCTTAGGAAGCAGAATTATAAGCCTTAAATAACACCCGTGTTATCTTTCAGAGCTGCAATTCCCCAAATTACAGTATAAAAACCAAGTGGCAGCAACAAGCTGCAATAACAAGGCCCTGAAATTGACTGTCTCGTATATACAATAGCATGTGTTCTCAAGGTGCTTTTTTTACATCTATGTATTTACATGACCTTCCATTCAAATGTCTTCATTGTTTGCAGATTCTGAACTTTTTTTTCAGCATTGGTGTTTTTCTGATTTCATCAGTTGACAATTAGTTCCTTTTTGGGACTAATTCGTTTTCTGATTCTAAACCTTTTTGGTCAGCATCTGATGATTGATATATGCAGTGAAAAATCAACCAGGAATGGCAATGTGTTGGACAAAAGTATTGAAGTGTGGTATTATTCCAAGAGATGCAGCTCAATTGGTTGGGAACAGAGGCTTTGCGATTGCGAGCAAGGCAAAGAAGGGTGGAAAAGGTGGCGCAGCTGATGCTTCTAAAACTCCTGTGCTCAGCAAAGAACTTAAGAGCACAACTGTGTTTGGGGCAAATATCCTGAAGGAGGGTTCTGATCCAAAGATTCAACCAGATTCTGAGTATCCTGACTGGCTGTGGCACCTGCTCGACAAGCGTCCCGTGCTGAGTGAACTGCGGAGGAAGGATGCCAAGACACTCCCTTATGAAGACCTGAAGCGTTTCGTCAAGTTGGACAACCGGGCTCGGATCAAGGAAAACAATGCTCTCACTGCTAAGAACTGATCTGGAAAGTCTTATGAAGTGTCGAAGTCTATCACATTTACTGTCTTTACTATGACATTTATTAGTGGGCATGCAAGTTGTTTTTGGTAATAATTTAGTGACTTGGAACATTAAAATGTTTGGAGTTAGCTTGGTTCGGTACAATGTAAGCATTTGCCACCAGCATGTTCCTGTTTCCTTGTCTTATTAAGATGTAACATGTATTTTGCAGCAAATGTTGTAGCAAGTTATCACATCCTTCTACGTGTGATTTTGGACATTGCAAAATGTCGCTCTATTGTCCGTAACTTAGTAAAATTAAGTCTCTCATCAATATTTATACAAAAAGAATAAAACAACCATATTTATGCTAAATCAGCATACAAACATGCCTTCCGAACCTTCAAAGGTATTTTAGACATTTCAACCTTCGTCCACAGCTGAAACAGCAAGTCAGTCCAGCAAAAAGCCAGACTGCCAAACGGTCTCTTTGGAAAAGCTACAGCCTATAGCTCCCCCAAACAGGGCCGTAGGTTACCTGCTTGTGGAGTGGGTTTTGTACTTCTTGATTTCTTCTATTTTGCGGGTATTTATATATATTTTATGGTAATTATTTGATCAAGGTTTGCACCACATCCAGCAGTCATGTGGGTTGAATATTATGTAAGTTTCCACAATTATCTATGAAGATAATGTAGCTTGTGTTGTACAAGTGCAGACGAGTTACGTGAAGAATCATCTTACAGAGCATATCAACCCTAAATTCTTCTATGCTCATAAATTGCAAAAGTTGGACAAAATTAAGGTATTGCATACTAAGTCATGTGAAAATCTTGCAGATTTATTCACTAAGTCACTCCTAGCATCTAGTTTTGAAATATGCGAATGAGGAATTGGAATGATGAAACTTAGAGAGGTGCAGAATTCAGGGGGAGATTTTTCTCAAGCTCATTATTAAAACTTGATCATTGATCACGAAGATCGAGTACCCAAGGAATAAATCATGTAAATTAAATAAAATTGGGTAGATTATACTCTTTTTCCCTTGATGAGTTTTTCTGAAAGTTTCTCGACCAAGGTTTTTAATGAGTCAATTCGTACAACACAGCATAACATGTATCGTGTACTCTTTCTCCAAAATTTTCCACTGGGTTTTTATGGAGTTTTGATGAGGCATGAATGTGTTGGATAAGTACCCAAGGGGAGTGTTGGGAAACCTGGGCCTGGGTTTGAAGCCTTGACCCATGGTGGGCATTTCACCACTAAGCTATATATAGAGAGTCCTATTGGCTATTTTGTACATGCATGAAAGAGAAAGCAATAAAGAAAAGAACATGAGTTCTCCCACCTATCTTTGTGTTTTAAATATATTATTTGTATTACTCTGTGATTGATCCGTCTCTTTGCATAGGAGAGGATTTGATCGGACTGGACTCGCTAGCGATAGTTCCTCAACAAGATCTATTGGTTCAAAGGCTTTCTTTTTGGGTGCTCTAAATGCTACCAGTGGAATCCATTTAAGTAACATCTATTTCTTTGGATCATCCATACTATATTATGGCCGTTACAAATGACTTTACCTTATGACTTATAGTTTCTTAATTTCGTTTTTTTGGTATTCTTTGGTTTTATTTTTCCACTTTATTCATGTGCATTGTCCCAAAAGATATAGTGGTGTTTTTTTATTTTTCTTTATCTTTTAAATCAGAAAAAGCTAACAACCATTACAGTGTAATTACAACAAAATACTATAGCTTTTAAGTTGTTTGGAGCACTACCTATGCCTCTCCATCTATCCTCTAGCCCTCCCACCAAACCCTACTTTTAACCCCTAGCATATACTGATATACTACATCGCTGCTATGCCCTCTCTAGTTGTGCACAAGTCTATCCCTTGATACAGGTGTTGGTGCCATACCAGCACCAGATCTACTTACTGCCACCTTATCATCATCACCACCTCATCAAAACCTAATACCATCTCCCTAACCCCCCCTTTTCCCCACCCATATTGTTAATCATGCATCTATATGTGATCGATGACGCCATCAATGCCGGTTGTTGATTACTCTTCCATTTAGATCTAAAGGTCGAAGAGACTAGTGAATCCTAAGGGGGCCTTGGTGTGATCACCATTCCCTTGTCATTATGCGATCATCCCCATGCTTGATTCGCATCCTATCAACAACAATATATAAAAAGCAATCCGTTCAGTATTTCTCATAGCCTTTAAGTTATCCACAATTTTTCCATGCAACACTATTTTGCATTAAATGATAAAAAATTCTAAACCATTAGCTAATTATGGCAAGCATATTGTCAAAGTGGCATGGCATTACATCAAACAATGTTGTTTATCTAATAGTAATCTAGATCTTTTTTTGCCTCATTGCTATCATTTTTTACAAGATCAATTTATCCCATTTGTGAAATTCAAATTTTCATATGAATATGATCAAACAAAAAAGTGTTGTTTTATTTATGGTTTTGCAAGCTAGTTGGCATGTGGTTGGAAATAGTTTTGGTTAGGTCCATGGCATAGTGAAAACAGATAGAAGCAAGCAAAAGCATAGGAGGTTACAAAGTAAAAAAAGGTTACAAAGTAAAAAAGTTGGTTGTTAGGTTTTCATGCACCATGAAAGAGTAAACAAGGCAAGACGAACGATTGCTCCACATGTACATGAGTGCTATGTTAGGCTGACATGCGAATCCTACATAGTTTTTGGGCTCACATGTTAGTTGAATAAATGTATTTTAGTGGGTATGTACACTTTTAGTAACATTTATTGATCTCTTGAAGCGATGGAGAATGTGAATTACACTATAAAGATTAGAAAATACCATTGTAGTGGGGGCACACACATTTATAACTTCGTTGAGGGCTCTATTTGGTGGTTCATTACAAGTCTCCCAGGTCTGGTGATGATGAGGATCATGTGGCTACTTGCATTGTGTCATCTGGTGTGTAGAAGATGATCTAGATGTTCTAATTTACACTAGTAGTGGCCAGAGCAAGTCTAATAAGGGTGACCAAAAGTTTGTGAGAGGTAACTATGCACTGATAAGGAGTTTGTATAGATGTAGCCCTATGAGAGTCATTCATAATGAAGACGGCATGGCAGGTAGAATATATACATATATGATGGTGATATGACATTGCATTTGTTAGGTTGTATGTGTCGTTAAGGAGTAAACAAGGCAAGAAAAATGTATGATTTGCTCGTACATATCAACTATATTAGACTAATGTGTAGGTTCCTACATAGTTTTTGGGCACATATGTCAGTTACATAAGTGTATTTTAGTGGCTATGTGTATTGTGAGTGGGCTATGTGTATTGTGAGTGTACCATTTATGGATCTCGTGATGGGAAGGGGGATGTGACATTAAAAAAATGCCATTATGGTGGGATGCACATATTTATGACTTCATTGAGGACTTGTATGTTAGCTTTGGTGACGAGGATGATCATGTGACAAGCAAAATAGAAGCACAAATGAGGAAACTGTGTGCGAGAAATTCCAAAATTAAAAAGTGAAGAATTCAACCTTTTTTGTTTTTCCTTTTCATAAGGGTTTCATATTTTATGTCACCACTACCACCTTGCCGATTAGCAACTCCATCCATTGCCATGGGCCCTTTTATCCTACAGGGCTCAGTTGTGTTACCATTGATTGGAGGCCACCATCTCACCTTCTCCCACCACCTCCCCCATGGTTCGTGCACTGGTGCATTTTCCTCCTTCTCCTTCAACCATTGGCGCCACCACCCTCTTCTGCTGTAAGATTGAGGCCATTATTGTCACTGAGTTGCATGCATGGCTTTGTTGTCCCTCTTCCATGGGGCCTCACCCACCTGGAAAGCATCTAGGTCTTTAAAAATGGTTTTGGTAATTAATGAATTTATGTGAATATGGGACTAACGTGTTTAATGAGTGTTTAAAGGTTAAGTCCATAAGTGGATGACAAGATGCAAGCTAAGGATCAATGTGAAGACCAAAAATGGCTCAAGACAAAGGTATACTTAGAATAGGATCCCTTTTTTACTTTTACCGGTCTTAAGAGAGAAGGTGGAAGACCGGATTATAGGCTAAATATCGTACCATAAAGAGAGATCATGGCAAGTAGCTTGATAGCATAATTTTTTGTGCCATTAGGATCAAACAAGGATCATGCATTTATTAAAAATTTGATTTAATAGCCAATTCTGTCCTCTGTCTGGAAGAGCGGAAGTACCGTAGTTTTTAACGTCGGAACTACTGCCGAGCGAAAGTTTCGCACTCAAGAACGGTACTTCCGGCGCCTAGAAGCTCCGAAATCCGAGCGGAGCTTTTTTTTCCAAAGAGCACCCTCCGGGTGGGTTTTAAGATTTGCGGGATCGGAAGTACCGGTGGTTTAACGCCGGAACTACCGTTAGAAGCGGTAGTTCCGCTGTATGGAGCGGTACTTCTGGAGCCTGGAAGGTCCGATGGCAAGGGCGGAACCTTTTTTCCAGAGAGCGCTAAGTTTTGGTTCCGACCCAAGTGAAACTATCGCGCCGACTTCCCGGAATTACCGCAGAGCGGAAGTATCGGAATTTATAACGGCGGTAGTACCGCGTCAACTTTCTAACGGCTAGTACAGAGCTTCTGACATAGCCGTTCTGCCGTGTCAGAGTCGGAGCGGAAGTACCGGCCATTGGCTTGCGTTACTTCCGCTCGCCCTGAATTTTTCTGGAATTTATTTCAAACGGCTAGTTTTGGTTGGTGGGGGGCATAAATACCCGTACCACTGCTCAAGGACAGTAAGAAGAGACTCCATTGAACATCTTTGAGCTTTGAGCATTCACTCCACACTCATTTTTCTCCTTATGCATTCAATTGAGGTGGTTGGAGCAAAAAGTGCATTTGCATTCAATAGTTGATCTTTTAGCACTTGTTTGCAATCAAGTGAAGACCTTGGTTTATTACTCTTAATACTTGCTGGCACCTGGACGATAGGGTGGAGGTTGATCGGTGATCTTCTCAAAGAAGTTTGTGAGAAGGCCCGGTGTTCTTGTAAAGGTTAGAGCTCGCCTACCTGAAACGGGGAAGAGCTACCACTAGTGGATTCGAGGTGCTTCGGCTTAATTCGTGGAGCCGGTCCAATTTGTTTGGGCTTACATCAACGTGGATTAGGGGAAGCTAGCAAGTTTCCGAATACCATGGTAAAACATCGAGTGTATTTATTTCTCTCACACTTTCTTCTAACTCTCATTTGTTATCATTATTGTGATCATTTGCTTGATATAGAGCTAGTGTTGATACTCTATTTGACTAGAATTGTGTAGGTTTTAAGTGCTTTACATTCTTGCTAGATTAAAATAGTAGAGAATTAATTGAAAGAAAAGAAAATTTAAAAACCTCCTATTCACCCCCTCTAGTCGGTTATCCTTGATCCTACAAGTGGTATCAGAGTTTGGTCTCTCATTATTAGACTTGACCGTCTAAAGAGAAAGGATGGCTAGCGAGGGGTTTGCTATAGGAAAGACACCTTTCTTTGATGGATCAAATTATGCTTATTGGAAAATTAGAATGTCTATTTATCTTAAGGCCATGAGTCCAATATTTGGAAAATCGTAAATGAGGGCTACATCATGCCTCTTGATCTATTGCACCTTACGGAACAAGACGGGCGTAACGCTCATTTAAATGCCCAAGCGATGAATGCATTATTTGGAGCTTTAAACGTGGACGAGTTCAATAGGGTGAGCAATTTGAAAACGGCTCACACTATTTGGACAACCCTTTCCGAAATTCATGACGGGACGTCCACGGCTAAAGAAGCCAAATTGCATAGGCTTCGGATCAAATATGAGACATTCACAATGTTGCCCCATGAGGACATTAATGAGATGTACACACGACTCAACAACATTGTGAATGAACTCAAGGGCCTCGGCACTAACCTTTCCGACATTAATGTTGTAAGGAAAATGCTTAGGGCATTGCCAGAAAAGTATGAGATGTTGGTGACTCTCTTCCTCAACTCACCCGAGTTGACAAGAATGACACCGACGCAACTCTTGGGCAACCTCATCACAAATGAGTTATACAAGAAAGACAAGGAAGAGCTTTTGGAATAATCCTCCTCCAAGGGCAAGAAGGTTAGTGCCGACGCAACTCGGCACTAACCTTTCCGACATTGATGTTGTAAGGAAAATGCTTAGGGCATTGCCGGAAAAGTATGAGATGTTGGTGACTCTCTTCCTCAACTCACCCGAGTTGACAAAAATAACACCGATGCAACTCTTGGGCAACCTCATCACAAATGAGTTATACAAGAAAGACAAGGAGGAGCTTTTGGAGCAATCCTCCTCCAAGGGCAAGAAGATTATCGCCTTCAAGGCTAAGGCGGTGGTAAGTGAGGAGTCCGAAGATGATGAGGAGGACTCCGAAGAGGAGTTGACTCTTTTCGTAAGAAGGATGAACAAGTTCACGAGGAGGCGCTCAAACCGAAGCGCAAATCATGACAAAGCAAAGAAGGGGCACTCCTACTCCAACAAGTGCTATAGCAACATCCGTTACTATGAATGTGATGAGAAGGGACATATTGCTTCTCAATGCCCTACCAAGAAGGATGACAAGGAAAAGTCATCAAAGAAGAAGAGCTACAATGGTAAGAAGATGCTTTTCAAGAAGCTTCACAAGGATGGCAAGAATGAAGCCCACATTGGTGAGTGGGATTCCGACAAGGAGTACTCCGACTCAAGCGAAGACGAGTCTCCCAAGAAAAAGGGGCTCGTCGGCATCGCTATCAAGGAAGCTCCGTCGCTCTTATCTACTCCAACTTGCCTAATGGCAAAAGGAGAGAAGATAAAAATATTTGATGATGATGAACCCTCATATGATGATCTCATGAATATGCTCATAGAATTAAATAAATTTCTTGGAAAAGAAAAATCAAAATTTAAGATATTGAAGAGAGAGCATATATCTCTACAAGAATCTTATGAGGGGCTAAAGGAAGCTCATGACTTGCTTATCCAAGAAACTCCAAATAAATCTTGCACCGGCATTGGAATTATTTGTGATATTTTAAATGAAATGACTAGTGTAGAAATAACAAAATCTAGCATATCTACATCTTGTGATGATTTACTTGCTATGCCATGTTCGTCAAATATAGATTCTAAGAGTGCATTAGCCATGACTCATGATGATATACTTGCTAATAAAAATAAAAATCTAAAAGGATAAGTAGTAAAATTGAATAAAAGTTTGGAAAGAGCCTTCAAAAGAAAGGCTACCCTTGATAAATTATTGAGTGATTAAAGATGCTCATTCAATAAAGAAAGTCTTGGGTACATTCCCCAAGAGAGGTAAGAAACCGGCATACAAGCTCACACGGTTCGTAAGGGAGAATGGTAAGTATTGTACAAAATACCGGGAAATAGGACATGAGCAACAAAATTGTCCTAAGGGTAAGATTCAACCTATTGGTTTATATGATTCATGTTACATGCTTAAAAAATCTAAAAATGGACATGTCATTGCCCAATTTATTGGCACATCAATTTTGGGTGTTAGAAAGAATGCTATTTGGGTTCTATTAGAGCCATTCATAATGAAAGTGACGTGGCTTGGCCACATGGCAAGTACAAGATATACATATATAATAGTCACATGACATTGTGTGCGTTAGATTTTTTATGTGGTAGGGGAAGGTGGTGGAGAAGGTTGGGAAGGTGGATGATCGACGTCGGCGATGACAGGTGAGGACGTTGTAGCGGCAGGAGCGGGAGTAGCAGAAGGTGGAGGTGAGATCAAGGGAAGGGAGAGGAGTGTGAGGGGAGGAGGCTCCAGATAGGGTGGGGGTTTTATGATATAATTTAGGGCTATGAACATATCTCATCCAATCAAGTGGGATTCGATGGTTCAAATAATTGGAGCGACGTGGCCTAGCCTTTGATTCTAACTTCCTTTTTTTACCAGAATACTATGACAGGCCCAATCTTAAATTATATACTAATTAATCGGGCCCTGTCTAGCCCAATCAGGCCTATGTTCTGGGCCCAAAGATCCACCGACAACGGCTCGCCTTTTCCGTTTGCCGCAAAATGGGTTTCGCTCCAATTTGACCTGGGCCTGCTTCCAAGCCCGAAATACCCAAGACGCGCACTATCACGCGGGCCTCTCCGGTCTTCGCGTCGTCCCCCACCCGCACAGCAGTCTCCTCTCCCGCCTCCGCTAGAGCAACGCACGCCGCCGCCGCCGCCGCCGCTCGCTATGTCGGACTCCGACGAATACGGTGCGTTGCTCACACCTTCCCCTCCCGTGCCTTACTCTCTACTCTTCTGCTTCTTTTTGATCGACTCGTTCCTCGTTTCGTGTGGCTTTCCGGGGTTTAGTGGACTTACCCGTATCGGACGATGAGGAGGACGAGGAGTGGGAGGATGGAGAGGAAGTGGATGAGGAGGACGAGGAGGATGAGGGGGAAAGCTCTCGGAAGAAGGCCAAGAAGCACGTGGAGCAGCTCAAGAGGCTGCGGGAAAAGGTTCGTCTCCGTCTCCTCCGATTTCTGCACCCTGCTTCCACTGGAATCTAATTATATAATCCACTAATAGTTACTGGTTGATAGTTATAATTAGCATAATAAGTGGACACTTGATTGTTCTTGTGCATTCAAGTCCTCTGGTTCATATGTAATAGTCGTCAAGTTTATTTAGCTTTTTTTTTGGGTCCTTTGCTGTCTGCCTGGTTTAGCTATTAGTAGTAGGTTTGGATTGTAGATTTGTGCAGTTAGTGCTTTGGGTACTTCTAAATTGAGTCCGCAAGCTGGTGTAGAGTTGCACCCTGAGTGTTGTAGAAACTGAAATCTGCCTAGTAGTTGGCGCATATCGGTTCTATTATATGCATCGGGTAAACTTGTGTAATTTAATCGATTTTGGAAATGGGTTGCAATCTGCTGAGTATTCATTTAGTATTGTGTAAATATGATAGTATTGTACTGAAGGCTGAAGTGTGATTTGGTTGTTGCAAACTAATAGTAGCAAGTATCAGGTCCCACTACAAGTGCATAAACAATGATAGGTTCTTACCCATTCTGATCATTGGTACCTTAAAGGTGGTGATAAAATTTTCCCAATTCCAACAAGCATGGTAAGCACGGAATGGTAATCTTTAAACAAATTGCCTATCCATAGGATTGCTAGTATACAGAGAGAGGTTTTGAGAGGTATAGAAATGCATAATTCAGTGCTGCAAGTTTTTTCAGTGCTTATTTCAAGTTCATTGTTCTGAAGTTCTGTACCAGTAAGGAGAGTTCTACCTCCACTTTCATTGTCGAATGCCTTGTGTTCACTGGCTTCAGCTGCACTGTAGATGGGTCAGATGAAACTGAACATTGCGTATGTGTGAAGCACATCCGTGCTCCAACACAAGTACTATCAATGGAATTACACTTCCAAATCTATGGTTTGAACTTTGAACTGGCCTCTTTTCTTTGATTGAAGTAGATGGCATTGACTCAGTTTTTGGTTAGTCTTATTTTCGGGAATGCTTTCCCAACCACTTGATTGTTTTGTTGAGTGTGATCGATGGGTATGATAATAGGATGCTTTTATAATCATCATATGGCTTTTGGCTAGTTTTTGGTGGTCTGCTTATTCAATTCTTTGCTGAAATCCTTGTCTTATGGACTATGGTTGCACAAGTCACAACGACAGCCAGTAGCTTAATTTTATTTTTTCAGTTAATCATTTCATTTCATTCTTTCCTAGTTCTGTCTTTCTTCATGCCGCTGTGTTACTGTTAGCTGCTTATGAAGCTTATAGAACTCTTTGTTGTAGGATCCTGAGTTCTATAAATATTTAGAAGAGTGTGATAAAGAGCTCTTGGATTTCAACGACGATGACATCGAGGTAAGATGAAGTATAACCCATTTTCCTTTTTGCAATTCTTCTTCTCCCTTGAGAGAACTATATGAGTTACCTTGTTGTTGAATATTATGTTTAGGATGATCAAGAAACTGAGGAACCTATGTCTGTCCCTAAGGAGGAACCGAAAGAAAGTGTGAAACCTATTACCATGGAAATGGTTGATTCCTGGTGCAATGGAGCAGAAGATGGGAAGATAGGTTCTATCCGATCTATTCTTCAAGCTTTCAGGAAAGCCTGCCATTATGGTGAGGACAGTGGGGAGAATTCAGCACCAAAATTAAGTGTCATGTCTGGTAGTGTACTCGATAAAGTCATGCACTTTGTTTTGAAGAACATGGATAGAATCCTTCGCCAATTACTTGGTGCCCCAAGTTTTGGAGGGAAGAAAGAGACAATCAGTGAGCTGATGACCACAAAGCTATGGAAGAGGCATGGGACTTTAATGTGGGTATATCTTGCCAATGCACTCCATATGATAACAGAGATGACTGATGAGCAAATGATAGCATTTACTATACATCGTGTGAGAGCATCAGCTGTTTTTCTGGCAGCTTTCCCTTCTCTCCTGAGGAAGTATGTTAAGGTGTGTAGCTTTGGCTTCTATTTTATCTTTAAATATCTTTCTGCATTACTCTGATGTCCATCTCACAAGTTCGTGATTTATTTTCATTTGGATGGTTTAATAATAGGCTCTGCTGCATACCTGGGCTAGAGGACGAGGCGCTATGCCTCTTGTTTCATTTATGTTTCTTCGAGATTTGTGCATTCAATTAGGTTCAGACTGCCTTGACACATGCCTCAAGGGTATCTACAAGGCTTATTTGGTGAACTGCAAATTGTCCAAATCTATCAGTGGATCAAAACTGCAGCACATTCAATTCCTTGGAAATTGTGTCAGAGAATTGTATAGTGTCGACCCTCAAAGTGCGTATCAACATGCTTTTGTTTTCATCCGTCAACTGGCAGTTATCCTAAGAGGCGCTCTTAATGAAAGAGGACCAAAGGTATTTGCTGTTGAACTCTCATGATCATTTGCTGGGACTTAATTAATTTCATATGATCTGACCGAGTGCTATGGTTCTTGTCTTTTAAAGACAGCGAAGGACAAAAAGCAGAAAGAAAGTAGCAAACCTACGAAAAAACAAAAGGAGGTAATATTCCTGTTGATTCCTTTGATCCTTTCCTATGCTGGTTGGACATTATTTGTTATCAAACACTTCAGCAGTGTTTTCTGCTGCTGACGGATGATGAGTTGACCCTGTTCTTGTGCAGAAATCCTACCAAAAAGTTTATGATTGGCAATACATATTCTGCCTTGAGCTTTGGACAAGTCTTGTGTGTGGATGTAGTTCTGAGGAAGATTTCCGGCCTTTGGCTTATCCGTTAACCCAGATAATACATGGCGTGGCATGTCTAGTACCTAGTGCACGTTACTTCCCTGTACGCCTTAGATGTGTAAAGATGCTTAATTGCATTGCTGAAGCTACTGGTACCCTCATCCCGGTGTCCTCTCTGCTGCTTGATATGCTGGAAATGAAAGAGCTTAGAGGGCCTCCAGATGGTGGTGTAGGCAAAGCCGTGAATCTATTCAATGTTAAACAGGTTTGTTTTCTTTTAATACAACATTTTCTTTGGGAGCATGCCCTTGAAAAAACTTTTAAGAGGTACTCTTCTCTGGCAGGTAGATAAGAAAACAGTGAAGACACGTGCCTTTCAGGAAGCGTGCATTTATTCTGTGGTTGATGAGCTGGCTAAGCATTTGGCCCAGTGGAGCTACTCCATTGCCTTCTTCGAGATGTCCTTTTTTCCACTTGTTCGGCTTCGAAGCTTTTGCAAAACCATTAAGGCTGACAGATTTCGGAGAGAGATGAAGGATCTTATCTGTCAGGTTTGCTAAACATGTGTCAGAGAACTTTAACTATAGTACTTAATCCAATGCATGTATGCTAATTTTATCATCATTTCTGATTCCAGATAGAGGCCAATGTAGAGTTTATAAGCTCAAAACGTGCAGAAATTGGATTTTCTCCTAATGATCCAACCGTAGATTCATTTCTACAGGTACGGGTGGTCCTGTTGGCTTTTTCTGTTTTTGCACTGCTTAGTTATTCTTGTGTCATTTTAACAAAACATATAGTGTTCATTTCCCGACAGGCTGAGAAGGAAGAACGGTCAAGTCCTCTCTCAAGATACGTTGCTACTCTGCATCAGAGAGCGCAGAACAGGATGGATGCTCTGGATGAGACAAGGTTGGTTTTAATCATGTTCAGCTCAGTTTAGCAGTCACTTTATAATGCCATAAACAAATATACTGTACATTTTATCATCCTGTGACTTCCGTCATTTTATCGTGCAGCATATTTCAGTAGTCTATGCGAGTCACAGGAACACACGCATTATGCTTCATCTTTTGAGCACATATTGATTACTGGCATTACTAATTCATTCTTTCCCCTTCCAGCGTTATTGTGGGGGCAGAATCCTCAACCTTTTCACGCAGGTTATCAGAAGTGCAGAAGCAGCAAGATGAGCAGGATGATGGTGAAGACACCATTGCTTTCAGTAAGAACTGGTTGACTGAAAAGAAGAAAACCAAGTACGTTCTAACCTTTCTCTGTTTTTTTTCGGTTGTCTTCCTTGGTGCGGAAGCATATTATTTTCTTTTGGGGATGCAGAGCTGCAAAGGAGAACAAGAAGCGAGCCCGTGACCATGATGATGTCGCTACAGAGGAGGATGTGGTTCAGGATTTGATCCTGAGTTCAGATGAGGAAGATGAGAATGACGATCAGGAATCAGACGAGGATGGCTCCATTCCGGTTGAAGATGACAGCGACGAAGACTACGTCGACCCGGACAGCGAGTGGAAGAAACAGAAGGCGGCGAAATCGAAGAAACGGAACAAGCGCCAACCTTCAAGTAAGTCACCCTCAAAAACGAAGAGAAAACCACATCCCAAGAAGAAGGCGAAGCATTACTCAAGCTAGATAGGACTCAGCAAAGACTTTGATGGCGTGATATGCTTTCAATCATGGAAAACACCTGCTTCTGCACGAAAAATTTTGTTGTACTTGAGAAAAACAAAGTGTTTTTTTTTTTGCCATTGCTGTCGTTTCCTTACACCTCGTTCATGGTTATTATTTATAGGAAATTGCTAAGGACTACTCGAGTATTTCTTCATCTTGGGAGTATTTGTCGGATCCATCTAGACATTAGTTCAAGATCATACTAGTGTACACAGTGGTAACATAAAAAATATTATTTCATACACACAAATAGCTAAGAAATAAACAAATACTTTTATTTCTAGAGTAGCGATCATAGGGTCAAAGTTTGTAATTAATAGTCTTAATGGCTAAACAACTCAAGTAAACTGTAGTGAAAAGAATAAACTAATCTTTAAGTGTAGTCCATCCATATGTCTACAGGTAATTGACTCGAGTAGCACCATGTACTTCTGGCGTAGTAGTTTTCCTTGAACAACAAAGTGTAACCTAAGCAATATTTTTTGTATAGAAGGATGGATACTGTGTAAATTCATACAAATATAAAAGTGTAACCTAAGCAATGTTAATACACTTGTTGTCCTGTTATTTAATTGCTATCATACAAATATAAACTACACGAGTGCATATCATAATCTATAGGGTTTCTATTAATCTCTACTCCTTAAAAGGAGGAGTTCAAGGTGATGGTGCATCTTACACTTCTTCCCTTTTCACTGACATGTGGAGCCACTTACTACCCCTCTCTCTCTCCCACCCACCTGCTTTCTTTACTCCTTAAAAAGAACTGACATGTGGTCCCTCCCACCTTGAAACCCGTGCGCTGCCTCCCCACCGGCTCCCGTGTGGTTGCCTCTTCCGCCCTACGCCTCATTTCTTCGTCATTCTTCCCCTCTCTCCTCCGCCACCGCGTCGACCTCGCCTCCTCCCCTCCCTCCGCCGCTACACCGCCCTTGCCTCCTCCCCTCCCTCCTCCGCCGCCGCATCGCCCTCGCCTCCTCCCCTCCCTCCGCCCTCACCACCTCCGCCCCCCGTGCTGCCGCCACTCCTCCGTGCCCCCACCCTCCTCGCCAGCCCGCGCTCCCGCCCTCACCCCCTCCGCCCCCCGCGCCACCGTTACTCCTCCGCTATCCCGCGCCGCCGCATCCTCCTCCCCGAACCGCCTCCTCCCCAGCCCGCGCCGCTGCCTACTCCCCCCTGCGCCTCCTCCCCTACTCCCCCAAACCCCCCGCGCCGCCGCCTCCCCCTCTTCGTCCCCCGCACCACCGCCTCGTACTCGCCCACCCCTCGCCGCCGCATCCTCCTCCCAAACCGCCGCCTCCTACTCCCCCTACCCCTTGGGGGCGGAGGAAGGAGGCGGCGCGACCTCCATCTCACCTGTTGGGGGCGGAGGTAGGAGAAGGCGCGGTTGCGGCGGCGGTGTGGCGCCACGCCGACCGCGCTTCTCGTGGCGCCACGCCGACCGCGCTGCCGCCAAGCGCGCCACCCACGTCCTCGCCAAAAACGGTAACCTCCCCCACCCAACCCCACGCCCGCTGCATCGCTCCATGCTTTCCTGTACCCTCTCCGGCGCTGTTACTGAGGTGGATCTGGTTGTTGCTTTCTACGTAGAGGATGTTGTCAACGTGATCGTAGAGGGCAGGGCCGTGCCGGCGTTGGTGTGCCACCTGAAGGAGCCCCCTGCCGTGGCGACGGCGCAGGAGGAGCAGCAGCCGCGGCCGTTCGAGCATGAGGTCGAGAAGGGCGATGCCTTCGCTCTCGGCCTCCTAGCCGTAAAGGTTACTTCGATTAATTTCCTGTTTGCGTTGTGGTTAAGCTTTTGCTTCCATCCCATTGCAATTGCTTGAATTATGTGGCATTTACATTAGGAATTTAGGAGCGATGCATAAACTATTCAACGTTTCCTGGCATGGAAAGTGTGAATTCGTTAATATTTGCCTTGAAGCATACTAAAGTCCTTAATGAATCCATGATAGTGTTCTTAAACTGGATACATGAATGCTGTAAATCTCACACTTGTACTGATGCATATGCTAGAACATACTTCCGATAAACAATAATGTTGCACCATATCAATATTAAGATGCATTAGAATCCAGTTTCTGAAGTGTATTGACCTATGCTCGATAGATTTGTATGGAGTGGAGGATTGCTATACTTGGTTAGAAATACTGAAGTCAAATGGCATAAGCTTGCGCTGTTATTGAATTGTGTTACAGGGAATTTGGGATTGCATCACAGGACGCATTTTTCTCTAAATCATTGACCACTTAAATGGAAAATCACTGACATAATCTAGCTAAACAGATCCATGTATCCGATGTGCTTGGGCTGTTTTGGCATGTCTGCTTGTTTTCTTGTGTGTGTGTATTCTTGCCTAGATTCCTTGGAAATGGAAGTGGAAGTATCATTAGCTGCTTGACTGTACTTGTAGTTAAAAATGGCTGCTACCTCCCATCTCTTTTGACATTCTCCTATTTCTTCCTCCATTTGCACACTCACCGATGTTTCATGACTCGCTGGGAGGAGGAGAATGGCAGCAGCAAGGTGAGTCAAATCAAACTTTGTAGCATTGGAGAACAGTACTCGTTAGTTGTATTGCAACGTCAATTGGATTGGTGGGCTTTTATGCTTTCCCCTGTTCGATTGGCCCCCTCGATGATTGTAGGGAAGGAAAGGTTTTCTGATGTGCTGAAGAAATTAGAAGAAAGAAAAGGTGGTTCTTCAGGTTGATTACTGCATTTTTTGCTCTGTTAACTTTATAGCTTGTGTCTCCACCCATGGATCACTGGTTTTGAAGCCTTTGTTGTCTCTCTTTGTTGCACAAGCAGTTCTTGGTGATTGTTTTATTTATTTGCTTCTACACATTTCGGAAAGGAAAAAAGAAGGTGCCTCCTGTTGAAACCCGTAAGTATCGAATTATCTATTCTCTGCTGTATTCTTTGGAAAATATCTAATATGGATTTGTTTTGTTGTATGCTGTGATTAGATGATCTGCGAAAATTTGTATAAAGACTGTTTTGGAATGTAATTAAGGTTTCATATTAGCAATAATAAAATGTAATTTTTGTCTAAATATATCTCTGTTGGAATAGATCATTAGTAGAATTGCATCATTACAGAGTTTCATTATGATGTTTCATACATAAATTATATATTCGTTCTTATGTACTCAGTAGTGCAAGTTCTATCAAAATTTTGTTTGTAGCAATTGGACCAAAGTGCTAATAAATTATGTAACTCGAAATCTATAAGTTGCATGCCATTGGTACTAATATAAAGACTGTTTTGGAATGTAATTAAAGTTTCATATTAGCAATAATAAAATGTAATTTTTGTCTAAATATATCTCTGTTGGAATAGATCATTAGTAGAATTGCATCATTACAGAGTTTCATTATGATGTTTCATACATAAATTATATATTCGTTCTTATTGTTAGGTGAAGTGCGGGGAAGTAACTCAAGGTGAGACTGCATACAATAATTTGGATATAAATAACCTTGTTTTAATACACCCCATTTCACAATTCTTATCATTTTTGAAAATTTCCTAATGAGCAGGTGTACGGCCTCAACTCTATTGCGAACTTGGTTTGTCCGTGGATCTATGACCCAGGGAATTGCCTGTTATCAGCATCGCTGCATAGATAGCTCCTTAGAGGTTACTACTATTTCCTTTATTTTCTCACTTTGCACTAAATTTGCTTTGCATAGTCGAACCCCATTCTGTCCAGAAATTCTTGTGCATGCTGTGTTTTTTTATTCATAGTGTGGTATCTCCCATTGTTTGTAATGTTCATTATTACCACCATAAATATAATTGTAGGGCTGTAAACTTATAACATATTTTCTTTTTTTTGGGTGATTATTAAAGATCTCCATTTCAACAGTGCAATTTTTTTGAATTATGAATCATGCTTCTGTTGTCAGGTTTGAAATGTTTTCCAACTTTGACTAAGTTTGCCTTTTGCCGTGTTCCGAAAGCATACTTTTTAGGTTGCTATTGATGGGATCTGGAAGTCATGTCCAGAATCTGGTGGGCTTGTTCAGTTCCCAGGGTTCAATGGTGAGTTTTGTTATTGAAGTGTACTAGATCAGGTTCTCTCTCTTTCCTAGCTTTTACACGAGCTAATTTTGTGCTGAAGGGGAGCTGATTAGCCCGACATATCATGAGTTTTGTAACACTGTACCAGTCCCGTGAGTGGCCAGTGTCCCAAGTCTTGCAGTTTTAATGCTGACTGCATTGATGGATCCTGCCACTGCTTCCATGGGTTTCATGGTCATGACTGCAGCAGAAGTGAGTATAAGGCTAAACACTATCCTTTAGTTTGTATTGAACCGACACCTTGGATGTGGAATTTCTTGGTTTCCCAGTTATCAAGTTTTTCAATGCTAAATTCTCTTAATTTTGTATCCCGAAAATGATTAGTGAATAGGTTGGATGTTCACGTGGAATATGTTTACAGCCAAGCAATGTCTTCAAGTAATAATTTTGGGTGAAAAAAGTGCCATGCAAATATATGTTTGACAGACCAAGGTATCGGCCTTTTGATTAACTTGTTGAGACATTGAGTAGCAGACGTGCGTTGCTACGGATTTAAAAAAAATAGAACATATTTGTATGCACGTTCCAACAAATTTTACCACCTGTTAGTTTTAGAACATGTAATATGATAAAATTTTCAAATCCGTAGCAACGCACGGGCATCCAGCTAGTACAACTACACATTTGTCATCGCTTGTTATGGTCATTATGTCATTATTTTGTTTCTCAATTTTTAGGATGTTGTTTCTCAGTGTACACCAAGAAAGATATGTTAGGCTCAAAAAAGGTAAGTCATTTTACCTCTATTGATGTTCTTTCCGTTTCAAGGCATAATGTGTTGTTAAATTCTCAGACAAGCCATGGTTGCTGCCTAGTCGTGACTAGTCAGTCAACTGCTCAAAAAAGATAAGTCATGTGTCGACTTGATGACTTAATAAGTAATAACCTTGCTTTGACGATATCAATCATCTAATATTTGGGGTTTGAGAAATTAATTACTTTAGATGCCTTGAATCGGATGAATTAGCTAGCATCAATGATGTCATAAACAAAATGCACAATAGTATATTTTTTTTAATTTGGTGGTATGCAACCTGCAATGTAAATTAACCCATTTGCTGAACTATAGTGATTATTCAAAAATAAACAAATAAACTTCATCTTTTGGCTATAGTTGCATGCTTAGTTACATGATATTGATGATTTTTTTAATCCATGTAGAAACTTTATGTTGCTTCTAATACCATCTAGTATGTGACATGTGTTCTTTTTAATCCATTTAGAGACTTTATGTTTATTCTAATATATAATATGTCTAAATATGTTGCAAGTAAATGAATAGATTGATGTGTAGAGATATCTTGCTAGTGTTAGGCATACACATACACACACATATATACATACGTACGTACGTATGTATGTATATATGGAACCCTCTTTTCTACTCCCAAGTGTAATTACACCCTACGTCGTATCTCACAATATAGGGAGTATATCGTGTAACGGAGGTTATGTATGTGTAATATATGAGTATTTAAGATCATCTAAGTAGTATGAATAATTTTCAGAGGTAGTATGTACATTTTTTTTACATGCTCCTTTTTATATGCGTATATAAAGATATTTATAAAATACTCTAAAAACTATGGACTCCATTGTAATTTTTTGTGTGGTTCACATTAGAGTATCTTATAATTAGTATACGAGTATACCTAAAGTGATAAAGGAGTATTTCAGATTTATTTAGGTGGTATATTAGATGTGGGTATAATTACACCCGGGAAAAAAGATATTTTTCCTATATGTATGTATGTATGTGCATCCTATTAAAACACACGTTAGGTCTAGAGCAGAGATCGTTATATAAATTCTAAATTTATTATGTAACTTATAGAGTATAAATACAAATTTTTTTACTAAATACGCACATATGTAAAATGAGATGTACCGAGCCAATCCGAAAGATTGATCCTGACGGATGGGTTGGTTGACAGAAACCTCATCCACTGAGGTAACCCTCATCTCTCGAGCTTGAGGAGATCGGCAGGCAGAAATTAGAGCTGGTTGGCCCCGGCCCACCCAACCGTCCATTCGGCCCTTCATCTGCCTGCCCGATCACTCATAAGCGACCAGCGAGTCTGCACAATATGCAACATGCCTTTCCACTTCTTATGGTTTTCAAAGGTTCAGTGAATAGATGTGCTGTGGATACTGCTGGATACAATATGGAAATTTAAGAATTTGTCACCCTAAAGATTGACGTTTCAGTTTTTGGGTGGTAGATAGTGGATATCCGGTAACAATGAAGGTCGAAATAGTGGATCCTTTCTCCTCATTTTTTTATGGCAAACATGGCCCAAAGGGCCATTAGCTCCGGGTTAATTTCAACGGTGCAGTACAACCACCCGTAGTCATAACTTGTACATAGTAGTTCAAGAAAGAAGTGAAAATGATAGATGTTCCCCACGAACATGTTGAAGCTTCTTGTATGTGTCCATGGACTCCATTGCCGGTGATTAAAGTAGTGGCCGGCTTGAACCTTCTCTGGATTTCACCGGAGATGGATGTGGCAACCGGCGCAGACCTTCTAAGGTCAGTCTCAATGGGGTTTCATGGGGGGTTTCATGCACATTAAATAGGGTGCCACATCAACAGAAAAAAGCTTTTTGCATGAAATTGAGAGGAGAGAGAAGGGAAACGTTTCATCCCCACGAAACGTTTGAGCGTTGTTTCCAAAACATTGGAAACTGGGTGAAATCTCCATTGAGAGCGTTTCTTCGTTTCATCGAGCACGGACACGGCTCTAATAGGGTGGAAGAGGGAGGGGAGAGAGACTGGTGGGCCAAAACAACCAAGTGAAACCGTGTAATGAAACTATGCACTGAGAATAGAGACCGGTTTCATCTTAAGTTTCATATCTTGGAAACCGGGAGGTGAAACATTGCATTGAGACTGGCCTAAGAGACATGCTGGGGATGTATTAAATTGGCCAGCTTAAACCTGCGGGCTGACGGGTAGCGTTGCTGGGAGCAAGCGGCATGGTAGCCGTCCGAAAAGAGGGCCTCCCTTGGTGGAGTTTGTAGGCAGTGACTCAGACTACTTTTATTGGGATGAACTCCTATCCTAGCCATCAGGTTTGAAGAAGAAGCTGGTGGATTTTGCTTAGGGGAAATCAAACTGGAATTGGGCTGAGATATTACCATGTAATGGATTGGTAGGAGACCAGAGATTTTTTGGAGGAAGGGGGAGGAATACACAGTGACCGGAGGAAACAGTGCGCCGACTAACAAGGAGATAAACTCCACAACCACAAGTGGTATGTTTATTTGGTGGGGGTACTCACCGGGGACCTGTGCGCCGACAAGGAGGAAGACCACTGCCTAGAAGGTGGTGGACGATGACATGCCCAAGGGAGCTCAGGTACTAGATGAAGATTGCTGATGGAGCAACGCACCAACAGGAGCCCTCAGCCGAGGATGGACTCTCTAAGGAAGGTTCACCTCTAGATCGACCTTGACCCATAGGCACCAAAGCAGGTGGCATAACACCACCACCACCACCTAAATCAGGTCTTAGAAGATATAGACCTGGGGAAGCGAGGGAGGAAGCAAAAAGTTGCCGCAAGACACCAGCAACAAACACACAAGGGAGCAAAACCAGTGGGGCTTACCTCGATTGACTCTCCAGTAAGCTAGAGAGCGGGAAGAAGAGGTGACCATTGGGCAAAAAAAAGAAGAAGAGGGAAACAACTTTAAACTGTATAGAAAACTTAAAACTAGCACACTATTGCTAAAAGAGGGGTTGGATCCCCCTCCCCTCACGCCGTAGGTGAGCACACCGACCATCGAAGGCAAGGAAGAGGGCCAGATCTGAAGAAACTAAGAAGGGGAGACGAAGAAGTTTAGAGCAAAGCTCTCTAGGAGCCTCCCATCCTCACCCATGGACGGTTGACATGTCTATGTAAAGTGCTCAAATTTTGCATCCTTTCTCCTAGTTTGCGTTGATCATGGCTTACATATTCTTTTGCCGGTCATCGTAACTTCTTGAGAATAATTGTGTATTTCACACTAATAACTACTCTAATGACTACTCATGATTAGTGGGGATTTTCGGTGTAGGATGTGAATGTGATTCCTGCTTGAATTAGCGTTTCTCTTGCCACCTTGGGTTCCTTTAGCCATTACTATAAGGCCATCTCTAACGACCTTTCTACAGTTCTACTAGTCCCTATTTTAACTCGCATACCGTACTTTGCATTGATATAGTGTTATATATCCTATTTGCAATGCATCACTTCATGTGTTCTTGTAAAGAAAAAATATAACCTTTCTTATTTCCTAAATGAGATTGAATTGTTTTCACTTTATAGGGTTTTTTTCAAATAAACAAACGACATAACTTTTTTGTCGTTGTTTTAAAATGATTTATCAGAATAGATTTTTTAAAACGGCTTACTAATTTATCGTTATTTAATTTGTTCACACAAATGAACACGTTTGAGCCAAAAAAAGACATAAGTTACAACCGAAAAGATCAACTTGATAAATATCAAGACAAATCGAATGGGCGTAGAGCCATAGAGATGTTTACCGGTTTTGTGACTAGGCAGATGTTCACCTATTAGTAAACTAGAATTTTGTTTTCCTTGCTGCAACACAACTCCTGTCACTACAAGATTTCCACCGACCCTGCGTGGCAAGTCAGAACTCAACCACGACTCCGTTCTGACTTCCGACCCAGACCGCGACCCAGCCCGGTCAGCCGCGGAGCGCGAATCTCAAAGCACCCGGCGTCCCCGATGCGGCGGGTGAATTATCTCTCCTCCCAAATTTCAACGCCCGCAAATTTGCTTCGCAGTTCGCCCCGAGGCACCCGCCCGGATCCCCTCCGGCCACCGCGTCCCGATGGCGGCGGCGGCGATGAACGTGATGCTGGCGATCCACGAGAAGAAGACGACGGCGGTCGACCTCTACCGCCCGCTGCGCCTCTACATCGCCTCCGCCTACTCGGAGCGCGAGGCGGCGGCGGCCGACGACGACCTCTGCGCCGTGCGCGACCTCCGCGCCGCGGCGCTCGAGCAGCCCTCCCTCCCGGATCCCTCCTCCCTCGAGCAGCGCCGCGACGCGCTCCTCACCTACGCCCGCGCGCTCGCCCTCGTCGAGCCCCGCTTCCCCATCTCCCCCGACCGCGGCCACGTCCACTCCCTCTCCTTCACCTGGCACGACGCCTTCAAGACTAACAAGAAGTCCAGCCTCGCCTCCATCCACCTAGAGAAGGCCGCCTTGCTTTTCAACCTCGGCGCCGTCTACTCGCAGATCGCGCTCGCCGCTGACCGCGCCACCGACGTCGGGATCAGGACGGCGTGCGGCGCGTTCCAGAGCGCCGCGGGCGCGTTCGCGTGGCTCAGGGAGAGCGGGGTCGCTGCCAAGGCCGTCGCCGCGGGGGCCACCACGGTCGACGTCACGCCCGAGTGCGCCGGGATGCTGGAGAAGCTCATGCTCGCCCAGGCGCAGGAGTGCTTCTTCGAGAAGGTGGTAGCTGGCGGGAAGCCACCCGCGCTATGCTCTAAGGTGGCGCGGCAGGTGCGTGCTTACTGCCTATTGCTCTGGTTGTTTTGTTGCTACAAACATGTCATGATGGCAATGTGTTCAGGGATCTTATTTAGATTGATGTGGTATGGAGCTCGGAATGTTTTTGGAGTTGTTTGAACAGCGACAATATGATTACCAACCATAAGTGAATTTGGGATAGTATGTTGTAGTTTTGGGAATTTGTTTAGCGAACTGTTGACAATAAGTGAGTTTTGACATGCTGAGCACCAAGTTAGGGAAGTGCCTACATCTCGGGTTGTTTTGTTGCTATGAAGCTGTGATGATGGCAATGTGTTAAGGAATTTTATTTACATTGATATGGTTTGGAGCTCGAAATGATTTTGGAGCTGTTTGAACAGCGACAATATGATTACCGATCATAAGTGAATTTGGGATAGTATGTTGTAGCTTTGGAAATTTGTCTAGTTAAATGTTGACAAGGAGTGAGTTTTGACACATTGAACACCAAGTTAGGAAAGTCGGTTTATCCTGACATCATGATAAACCTGATATCCCATGTGGTGATTAAATTCTTTGGTTCGAAACACATTCCGGAGACAATTCGTAGTGACTATTGGGGCCGTTCATTGAGTGTAACTTTCAGTATGATTGGTTTGTTGGCATTCATGTGCCTCCTAGTGGCAGTGAGATTAGTTCTTGCTATTGATTGATTAATTAGGTATATAATTTGTATGATTGATGCTTTATTACTATTAATTAATTCAACACATCCTTTCTCGTGATATCACATTTCTTCGTTTTTGTGTAACTTTGATGTTGATGTAATAGCTGCCTAATTATGGTTATTACATGTTCATGTATCTTTTCAGGTGGGTATATTCTACGAAGAAGCATATGCAGCTCTGAGTGCACCTCCTCTTAGCCAGCACTTTGATAAGACATGGGTGTCTCATGTCCAGTTAAAGGCAGCTCAATTCTATGCTGATGCTTGCTATAGGTATTCATTGGATCTTCACGAGAAAGAAGAAATTGCTCAGGAAATTGCACGTCTAAAGATTGGAATGAGCGCCTTGGCAGATGCCAAGAAGGCGGCTAAGGGAGTTGCTGCCCCACTTCTGAATTCTGTCAATAAACTGGAGAGTAACATGAAGATCAACTTGGAGAGGGCTATGAAGGAGAATGATCGTGTTTATCTGATGCGGGTTCCAGATGCTGGTTCTTTGGGAGCGCTCCCTGCAGCATCCCTTGTAAAGCCTACTTCTTTGGCTGATGCTCTAGATGCTACCAAGGAGAGACTTTTTTCAACACTTGTGCCCGATGGCAGCATGAAAGCGCTTTCTAAGTACACAGATATGGTAGATGACATCATCCGGACCCAGGCGGAGAAATTGCAGCAAGCAAGCGAGATCACTAGAGTCAGGCTGAAGGAAATGGACTTGCCTGATTCTATTCTTTCATTGGAAGGTAATATCAACTTACCTTTAGATCTTAAGGAGGATGTTGAGGCTGTGCAGATAAGCGGTGGCCCTGCTGGCTTGGAAGCTGAGTTGCAGCAGCTTAGGGATTTGAGGAGGGTCAATCAGGAACTACTTGTTCAGACTGAAGAGCTGCTGCAGAAGGAGGCGAATGAAGATGCCCAATTTCGGACACAATTTGGGAGTCGTTGGACTAGGCCTAAGTCAAGCACCCTAACAAAAAATATTCAAGATAAATTGAATCTGTTTGCTGCTAATCTTAAGCAAGCTGCTGATAGTGATTCTAAGATTGAACGAGGTCTTAAGGAGAACTATCCCTTGATGTCTATTCTTGATAGAAGACCGGTGAGAATTTAACATTACATTAAACTAAAAAATATTCTGAACATTTAAGAAGATTGGCGTTTTATATCTGCTTCACAGTGAACCCCAAACCTGTTTTTTATCACTATTTTCGGATAGTTATGTTAAGGGTATTAGTGATATTTCCTATTATACTAGTGTTTAGTCTTGTGTCCCCTTTATACTTTATATATATTGCCTATTGGGTTTCTTGAATACATACATAATATTCATAACATGATATCAGAGCAAAGGTTATGGTTTACTATAGCCGCCGCCGTTGCCTCCTAGCCTCCGTTAGTTTTCTGCTGCTCCCTGGAGGAGCAATCTTCGCTCCAGGGTGAGTAGCCCTAGATCGGGTCGGCGCCCCGACCTCCTCCGGTCCTTCTTCTTCCTCGTTGTCGACGTTGAGGCCGCCCTCCAACAATGCCAGGCTACCGCCGCAGCACGCTACGCTGCCCAGTCGGATGCCGCTACCGTCCTCAAGATCCACCTCTGCCTCCTCGGGCTCTCTTCCTCTACGCTGGATCTGGCCGCCGTTGGTGTCGCCCTACCCAGATCCGGCCGCCTTTGCACCAGATCCGGCATCTCCGACTCTCATCTGACCTCCTCTGCGCCGGATCCAGCGTGCCGCTGCTTGGGAGGCTCCCCCCTGGAGCCATCGTCGTCGTCCCTCGACCCCCTGGCACCGCCTCCGATGGGCTGTTCAACCCCGGCCTAGCTCGCCTCTCAGCGCTGATCTCAGTGAGCCGTCGTCGCCGTCCTCTTGTATAGCCGTCGCCACTCGCCTCTTCTGGTGGCTGGTCAGCGCCTTGCTCGAATCCAGGGTCGTGCGATGTCGCCTTGGCTAGATCTGTCACTAGCACCTTGTTCTTCGCCGGTTCCGCTATCACCAGTGCCGCCAACGGCTATGCCGCGCTCATGGCCAGCCAGCTCCCGGCGTTGTCTACCGCTTTGGTCTCGTCATTGCGCCCATCTACATTGCCGAGATCGTGCTCGCCTCCTCCCGTGGCTTCCTCTCCTCTGTCCCGATGCCGCCCCTGGGAGAGGTGCAGAAAGGGAGAGAGAGACAGGAGTGAGTGAGTGGAGTGGCGTCTCTTGGCCCGTGTGATTATCTTTTAATGGTGCTGGCGAAGTGGGAGGAAAGGAAAGAGGCTATTGGTTCATAGTCTAGTAGAATTTCTTTTGAGTCTTCTGTTGTATCTATTCAAGTCCTTAACTATCTTGCAATTCGTTTAAGCCGTGCGAGTCCAAAAATTTATTGTCAGTCATAGAAGAATAGGAATTTCGTTTTTACATGGCAGCAGCCGTTGCTCTTCTCTCTGAGCTGTGTGCAGATCGTAGAAGTCGTTATGGTGCCGTTGCTTCTCTTTGAGCCACTGTCTCGAGCTTCTAAGGCCGCCGTGCTTCTTCTGCACTGCGCTTCTGTTGCATTTCTTGTGCACTGCGTCGCCGTCATCTTGGGCTTCGATCTGCGCCTTCATGCTTCTATCTATTTCTCTTCGACTCGACATATTTTCCAAGAGCTGCACGCTACGACGACATTATCAAGACTCGGCTTTCGGATTTTTTTTTATTTTAGTGTCAACCCTTTTCAAATGCAATGCTATTGCATACGCCTTACATTTGATTAGCATTGCATTTGAGAGGGTGTTAAGGGTATTAGTGGTATTTCTTATTGTATTAGGGTTTAGTGTTGTGTTGAATACATATACAATATTCATAACAAGTTACACATTGCTGTTATATTTTGCAGATAGAGTCTGCACTTCCAAGTATTTCAAGGCCTATCATGTCCTTGGATGGGAATGAAGATGCTATTGTTGGAGCCCTTAAACAGAGCTTGGTATGTACATTATTTTGTCTTAGGTGATTTAGTAGGCCTCACTTGTTTGGAACTTAGGGAAACTAATTTTGATGTGTTGATACAGAGGCAACTGGAATCTCTAGGAGCGCAAAGGGCAGGTCTTGAAGACATGCTTAAAGAAATGAAGAGAAAGGTACAGTCCTTTCCTATTGTGAAACTTATTTTGATAAATTTGTACATAGACTGCTATAAGCCCGACAATAAAATTAATTTACAATCAATGTGCCTAGTTATATTCTCAGTGGACAAATAGTGCTTATTTATGATAGTGCTGTGCTAATTTGTGATAAGCTACTTTTGAGTGCTTTGCTTGTATTGTGCTACTGTTGTTGCAACGAGTCATTTTCTGGTATGTGCTGCCCTTTCAGCTTCCACTTTCAATATTGTGCTACTGTTGTTGCTTTTCACGTTTGTTGGTCCTTGCAATGGCTGAATTCACTCTCTTTCATTACTTATAAAAACAGTGGTACATACTCCCTGTCAGAGGTGGACCTAATGAAGGTCATGGGTGTTCAGCTGAACACCCAAATTTTTTAAGGAAATACTCTATATTTAATAGATGTATTTAGCATATATATATTAATAATTGGTCAGAATACTTCATATTTATACTCTTAATAGATTTTAGCCCACTCCCACACCTTCCTCTCCCTAATTCATCTCAAAAACTACAACCCAACTGAAGGTTCAAGAAGGCTGACTAGAGGGAGCGGGTGAATAGATAATTTTAAAAAACAATTGGTCAAAACCGAGTTTTATACATAATTTAAATTCAAGGTAGCTAGCGAGTGGCAGCGAGCGCCAAGCGTTGCTTAAACAGATCGGCTCTAGCCAGATCGCCTACAGCCGAGATCCTGGGAGGGAGCGTGCGACGACGGTTGGGCCACTAGGGCCGGCAAGACATGACACGCATGTCGACAACAACACAAGTGCATCCCTATTTCCAGGTTCCAAATCCTATATTCCCAATCAACAAATTTTTCTTAATTATTTTGTATTTTTTCTAAATTATTTGAGATGCTGTTTCTACTACGAACAATTTATATTTTGATTTTTGCTACTATAGACCTCTACTTTTGTATTAAATAATATTTTATATTAATTCTGAACACCCATCCTAAAAATCCTGGATCCGCTGCTGCTCCCTGTGGCATCGCCGCATACATTGATTTTGTGCATTCATACATAGATTCATTTGTACCAGGATGATATACTGCCGAAGTTGATGGCTGGTGTTGGATCACATGATGACCTTTTTAAGAAGGAGATTGCAAAATACGATCCATTCTGTGCCGAAATTGCTGATAACATTGTGGCGCAGGAACAATTATTGCTACAAATACAGGTAAGTCACCACTCCTGATTAATATTAATGCAGTCCACTTTGGGACTTTCTTTGTTCTAGAAGTCTGTGGTTAACATCATTTCTGCTAAAATTTAGACTTGGGTATTCCGTTAATAATGTATGCATATTGAAAATAAGTAACTAGTAGCTTCAATGGTTTTCAATTAAAATGAGTGGATACTAGCAAAGGAAGAAAGACAATTGACAATTATTTCACTATATTTCCATGTTATCTCTTCCTGTGTCTAACACTACTTACATTTTGGACCCTTGCACAGGCACAAAATGAGCAATTTGCTGCTGTATTCAACTTGGAGGATTACAAAGGTACCCCTTTATATTTGTTCATCAAATGGATGGTATATATCATGCACTTAGTGAAGCTAGTTTTGTAGCCATTCTTGAATTCAACAATTACAATGACATCCTAGACTGTCGTAACTTAAGAGAGTTGTGTATCAGCAAACGATTTGGTTATGATGTAACTATTTCTGTTACCTTGTATCCATGGGGTTGGGGTTGGACAGTTATTACTTTGGGCATATCTGCACCAATTTCTGCAATTTATCTGCTTTAGTTATTCATGCGGTGTTCTGCTGGCTTTCACCATATATACTTCAAATATCAGGCTAGGTGTTGCTTGTGGACGCTTTTGTCGGCAAATACTATACACGCCGCAATAAACAATCTAAACCAGCGTCCACAACAGAGTCCGGCTGCAAAGCCACATGATTTAGTTACCAAGTTTGTTAAGATTAGAGTCCTAATTTGAGAAGGAGTAGAGTTATCCTTTAGGAAATAATGGCCTAAGGGCCTATATATATCTGTAAGCCCTGATGCATGAGGGCAACAAGGAGATTAATATAGCTTAAAGAGATTACTCAGAGCCTCCTTACGGAGGGAGAGTTCTCTGATCCCCTTGCATCCAATCTACTACAACATCTTTGGTATCAGACTTCTGATTCCTCGGCCTGCTCATGGGCGACTCCTTTTCCGATCTCACGGCCGCCATGAAAGCCATCCTCGCCGACCTCTCGTCCATCAAAACCGAACTGACGACGATGAAGGGCGACCAGAGCCGTCTCACTGTGGCCGTAAATCGCCTGCAATCAGAGCAGATCGAATCCGGCGGCTCCCACAGCGGCAAAGACACGGCGCCTTCTCCGCCGGTGCCTCCGCTTCCTCCTCCCATCCATCAGCACACCCACAAGCTTCGATTTCCGCGCTATGACGGCACTGCGGATCCGGTGGTTTGGCTTCACAAAGCAGAGCAATTCTTTCGTCAGCAGCGCACACCATCGGAGGAGAAGGTGTGGCTCGCTTCATTCTACATGGAGGACGCCGCCCAGGACTGGTATTACCGCCTGGAGCAGAACCGCGGCGCCCCCACCTGGCCGGAGTTCGTCGAGAATGTTCAACGCCGGTTCGGCCCCTCGCGGCGCAGCAATCCTCTCGGCGCACTCATGAAGCTGCGGCGAACCAGCACAGTGGAGGAATACCAGGCGCAGTTCCTTACCTTGTTGGCCCGTTGCAGAGACGTCACGGAGCAGCAGCAGATTGACATATTCACGGCTGGTCTCCGCAATCCCCTGCAGACTGATGTGGAGCTTCAGAATCCGGAGTCCCTTGATGACGCCATGGGTCTTGCGCGCGCCTTCGAGCGTCGCCTGGAGCTGGATGATGACGACGACCGCGGCACCGTCCGGGTTCCTCCGCGTCCCTTACCGCCACAACGTCCGGCGCACCCAGCGGCAGCAGGGGCGATGCGCTCACCGGTCCTGACGACCAAAGCACCGCTTCAAACTCCGCCGGCCCCACTGAAAAGCATGCCGCTTGCGGGCGCTCGCTTCAAGCGGCTGTCACCGCAGGAGATGGCACAACGCAGGACGGAGGGCCTCTGCTTCAATTGTCCGGAGAAATTTACCAAATATCACTACAAATCTTGCTCAATGAAGGGTTTGTACCTGATGGAATTGGATGACGATTCTCTGATCGACGGCGCGGTACAAGATGTCCCAAGCTCCGACGAAGACGTCGAAATTTCTCTTCACGCCCTCACCGGGATCACCACGGCGGACACTATGCGTCTGCTGGTGTCCATCGGGCAGGAGCAGCTACGCGCATTGGTTGACTCCGGCTCCACCCACTCCTTCGTGGCATCCGCCACAGCACGACGCCTAGGCCTGGTGCCAGAACCGCGCCCCGGCCTCACTGTGGGCGTGGCCAACGGCGACCGTGTCCCTTCGGAAGGCGTCTGCAAGCAAGTTCCGGTGACCATTGGTGAGGAGCGATTTGGCATCGATCTCTACGTCTTACCACTTGACGACTACGAATTGGTCCTCGGCTGCCGGTGGCTCAAGACGCTCGGTCCCATACTCTGGGACTTTGAGCGACACTATGGCGTTCTGGCGCGACGCTCACCATGTCAAATGGCATGGCTTGGATGCGTCAGCCGCGCTCCAGATCAATTCCATGGGACAACAGGACTTAATGTCGCTCCTCCTGACGGAGTTCTCTGACCTTTTTGCGGAACCAACAGGACTACCTCCACAACGTCACCTGGACCACCGCATCACGCTGCTGCCAGGCACTCCACCGGTCGCGGTGCGTCCATACCGTTACCCACAGCTTCTCAAAGACGAGATCGAGAAGCAATGCGCGGAGATGCTGCGCCAAGGCATCATCAGGCCCAGCACATCGGCGTTCTCCTCTCCCGTCTTATTGGTGCGCAAGAAGGATGGGAGCTGGCGTTTCTGCGTCGACTACCGCGCCCTCAATTCCAAAACAGTGCGTGACGTCTTCCCGATTCCGGTCGTCGACGAGCTTCTTGACGAGCTCAAAGGGGCCACGTTCTTCACCAAGTTGGATCTCTGCAGCGGTTATCATCAGGTCCGGATGCACCCGGACGACATCGACAAGACGGCGTTCCGCACACACCATGGACACTTTGAGTTTGTCGTGATGTCCTTCGGCCTTTCCAACGCGCCCTCGACATTCCAGGCATTGATGAACGAGGTCCTGAGGCCCTTCCTCCGCCGGTCAGTACTCGTGTTCTTCGACGACATCTTGATTTAAAGTTCCTCCTGGTCGGAGCACTTGCGACATGTGCGGGCCGTCTTCACCACTCTCCGCGCTCACAAGCTCGTCCTCAAGCGATCCAAGTGCGCCTTCGCCGAACGCAGCGTGGCGTATTTGGGCCACGTTATATCCAGGGATGGCGTGGCCATGGATCCTTCCAAGGTGGAAGCCGTCCAGCAATGGCCTCAACCCCGTACCCTCAAGGCGTTGCGGGGCTTCCTCGGCCTCACGGGCTATTATCGCCGCTTCATCAACAACTACGGCACAATAGCAGCCCCGTTGACTTCGCTCCTGAAGGACTCCTTCTGCTGGTCCTCGTTAGCCTCGGATGCATTCAGCGGGCTGAAGGCCGCCCTCACTTCCGGCCCTGTCTTACAGCTTCCCGATTTCTCCAAGGGTTTCACCGTCGACTGCGACGCCTCGGGCTCAAGCTTTGGCGCCGTCCTCCATCAGGGCGCAGGTCCCATTGCTTTCTTCAGCAGGGCCATCGCGCCACAGCATGCCAAATTGGCAGCCTATGAGCGCGAGCTCATCGGATTGGTCAAGGCGGTGCGCCATTGGCGTCCCTATCTCTGGGGGCGCTCCTTCACTGTGCGCATAGACCACTTCGCCCTCAAGTACCGTCTTGACCAGCGACTATCCACAATTCCGCAGCATACATGGGTAAGCCGTCTCTTTGGGTATGACCTCCAGGTGGAATTCCGTCCCAGCCGTTTGAACACGGCTGCTGATGCTCTGTCTCGACGGGATGAGGACACTACCGCGATGACCGCCTGTGCTATCTCCCGTCCTGACTTGGAGCTGTTCGATGACCTTCGACGTGAGGCGGCGCATCTTCCGGAGCTGGTGGACAAACGTTCGGAGATTGCGCAGGGCAGCGCCGGCGCCTCCTGGACCGTGGTCGATGGGTTTGTCCTCCACTGCGGCCGCATTTATGTGCCGGACTCTTCGGCGCTCTGGCCACACATTCTCGCCACGGCTCATGGCACCGGTCATGAAGGAGTGCAGAAGACGCTGCATCGCCTCCGAGCCTCATTCTACAATCCTCATACCAATCGCCTGGTGCGGGAATTTGTGCAAGGCTGTTCCGTGTGCCAGCAACACAAGATAGACCATCTTCATCCGGCCGGTCTTCTTCAACCTCTGGCCGTACCGAGCTCGGTCTGGGCAGACATTGCTCTTGACTTTGTCGAGGGGTTTCCCAAGGTGGCTGGAAAATCAGTGGTGCTCACGGTGGTTGATCGCTTCTCGAAGTACGCCCACTTCATCGCCCTCAGTCACCCATACACGGCAATTTCAGTAGCCCGTGTTTTCTTCGACAACATCGTCCGGCTTCATGGCATTCCGTGCTCCATCGTCAGCGATCGCGACCCGGTCTTCACCAGCGCCTTCTGGACAGAGCTCTTCGCTCTCTCTGGGGTCGAACTTCGTCTGAGCTCCGCCTTCCATCCACAAACGGATGGCCAATCCGAAGTGACGAATCGCATTCTGGGTGTCTACCTGAGATGCCTTGCCGGCGACCGTCCACGCAGCTGGCTGCGATGGCTTCCATGGGCGGAGTACTGCTACAACACGTCCTACCAGACGGCTCTACACACGACCCCGTTTCAGGTGATCTACGGTCGCCCGCCTCCAACGATGGCCAGCTATCAGCCCGGCTTGGCACGGGTTGCCGCCCTCGACAAGCAGCTGGTCGATCGCGACGGCTTCTTGGCTGACATACGAGACCGCCTCCTCCATGCGCAAGATCACATGAAGCAGTACTATGACTCCAAGCACCGCGATGTGCAGTACAAGGAGGGTGACTGGGTATGGTTGCGTCTTCATCACCGCTCGGCTGCTGGCATCACTGACAAGTCCGGGGGCAAGCTTGCTCCTCGCTATTACGGTCCGTATCAGGTGGTGGAACGTATCGGCTCGGTGGCCTATCGTCTTCATCTTCCACCCAAGGCCAAAATCCACGACGTCTTCCACGTCGCTTTCCTCAAGCCGCACCATGGCACGCCACCATCTACCATGGCGGCCCTTCCACCCATGGTTCGCGGCCGAGTGATTCCCACTCCAGCATCAATCGCGCGCGCACGGCTCAACCGGGGCACATGGGAGCTGCTTGTGCGATGGGTGGGCCGCCCCGACTCGGAGGCTACATGGGAACGCCTTGAGACCTTCAAGGAGGAGCATCTGGCATTCCAGCTCGAGGACGAGCTGTTTCTCCAGGAGGGCGGAAGTGTTGTGGACGCTTTTGTCGGCAAATACTATACACGCCGCAATAAACAATCTAAACCAGCGTCCACAACAGAGTCCGGCTGCAAAGGCACATGATTTAGTTACCAAGTTTGTTAAGATTAGAGTCCTAATTTGAGAAGGAGTAGAGTTATCCTTTAGGAAATAATGGCCTAAGGGCCTATATATATATCTGTAAGCCCTGATTCATGAGGGCAACAAGGAGATTAATATAGCTTAAAGAGATTACTCAGAGCCTCCTTACGGAGGGAGAGTTCTCTGATCCCCTTGCATCCAATCTACTACAACATGTTGCTTCTATGCATGCTTTTCCCTTCTGGACATCGTTTTCAGTAAAGTGCCTCCAATGATTCTGCTTCTGTTGACTCCTGTTCTCAAGTTTAACATAAGATGTGATGAATCACTTATGCTGGCACTGCTTTACAGTTTGAGCTTCCAAGGTCCATAATTTTTAACTTTTTAAATCATTTCACAGAAAAAAATATCACAGTCCGGGTGTATGTGCATCGTTTAGACCTGTAAAAGAATGTACTGTGTAGTGCTGATTTGTGAAACTTATTTTTCAGCTGCTCGTGATAAATTTTACAAGCAAATTTCTGCCGCTGTTGCTAAATACCGGGATACTAAGAAGAACATAAACGAGGGCCTAAATTTTTATGCGACTTTACAGGTATGCCGTATGCATACATCTCCATTATTGCATATTGGCTCCACTGTAGTGAAACTATAAATGCTGGTGACACCTCTCGTTAGGACCACTGTTTAAGACTTTAAGTGATTATATTCTTCTGTGCAGGAGGCAATAGGCAGAATAAAACAGCAGTGCAGTGACTTTATAATGACCCGAAACATTCAATGCCGCGAAATGATCGAAGATGTGCAGAGAAAGCTAGCAGGTTTCAACTTCTCATCTTCCAGCCACACGACCAGGCCGAGAACCACTTCTGTTCCACCAGATCAGAACAGTCCATCACCACCACCACATGCTTCTCATGCTCAACCCCACTATGCTGCTCCACCTGGAGGCGATTCAAGGCCTGGGTACTCTCAACCAGAGCCAAGACCAGCATACTCACAGCCATACCCCTCCTATGGCACGCCACCGCAACGGCCACCATATGGCGCACCACACCCCTGTCAGTACCAGCAGCCGCCGCATCAGCCACCTCCCAGTCATGACTATGGTCAACCAGCATATCCTGGATGGCGTGGGCCATACTACAATGCACATCAGCCGCAGCCGCAGCAGCCAGGGCCATATCCTCAACCACCGTACAATGCCCCTGGGGCTTACCCTCCTCACCAGAGCAACTACTACAGGCCTCAATGAGAGATCATCTTGTTATAACGGCAACTATTTATTTCCTTCTTTTTCTCTGGATCGTGTCCCTGTGAATTACATTCACCGGTGTACCGGCATACGGCTTGCAAGTTCGGGTGGTGTAATATCAATGGTGGTCAGGTCGGCTAGACAGTAGCCTGTATGATTTGTGCAGTATAATAATGTATTGGATATGGTATACAACTCCTGCAATCGCCACATTGTAAGGAATTGAGTTTGAAATATCACTCTAGGCAACTTTTTTCTCATAGTTGGTTCCCGAATATCCATTTTTGTAAATCTAGCCTCCTTTCATCCACCAGCCGTGCAGTGGCAGCTCTACTCGTGACAAACTACAGGAGCTTGGCAGGACTGTAGCTACAGTACGTGACGAGCTATTGTATCTTGGTAGGGCTGGTGTCGCGCGCGATAGGTTGGAGGCTAGATTTGTAAAAACGAACGTTTAGGGGCTAATTAGAAACAAAAAAGTTGGCTAGAGTGATATTTATGTAATGGATTCCATTGTAAAACCTGCCATTACTTGGCTTCAGTATTTCTATCTTTTGGCACATCAAAGGGACTGTTCTTTTCAGCTTCTAAAAGCTGCTTTTTGGCTTTTCTACAGTAACTATCTTTTAAACAAAATATTTTTTCAAGGTGGGGTTTACAAGTTGATTGTAGTACATATTGTAGCGACTTCATTATATTAGCAAAAACTGTATGCAAGATTCTGTTACTCTATAATCTCTCACAAACAGCCTAAAAGTTATAATCCGCAACAAAAAGCTATAAGACAGCTAAAAAGAACAAGCCCAAAGTATTTTGGTAGTGTATCATTAGGTAGCATCTGTACTTCAGCTCAAGGATGTCAAAGAGAAATATTGGTTGGGTTCGGTAGGGCTTTAGTTTTTGTTTTTTTATTTATTTTTGCTACAATAACTTGATTTTAAACGGTGTGTTTTTTAAGATGGGATCTACAAGTTGATTGCAGTAGAAATTATACCGAGTTCAGCTATACCGATCAAAATCGCATGCGATTGATTTTCTCCTTATATTGTCTCTTGTGAAAAGTCAAATGTCATAAGTCACAGCTCAAAAGAAACCATATATTGAATGTACAAACTGTAAAATAGAAGTAGGTAGGATTGTAGGAGCATAGTTTTATAGACATGTTCAAGGTGAACCTGATTGAAAAAGCCCAACCTTTCCTGACTGAAAAAAGCCCGACATTGAAAGATCAGCCTGAAAATTCTTTTTTATTTATTTTAGGTGTAAATATTTTCTACATTCCATGAAAATAATATTATGAGTTACTTATTATTAAATTAATTTTATCGGGCTTTTTGGGCTTCTGGCCTCCTGTCGAACCCAAGCTTGACTTGAACCTTGGAAAATCTGATCGACCGGCCCACCCATGAATTAATCTGTTTTACAAAACTAACACAGTATACATGCTATTGTGGGGGTGCCCAACCCCTTGAGTTATAGGATTAGTTAGTGGGTCTTAAAATAAGTCTAATAACATGGTGTTGTATGTATAAAGGAATGTATCGATATATCCTCATCCTTAGTAATTGTTGAGAGGCAGAATAGCTAATTCTTATCTTACCTCATTTATGTATATAAAGCCCCAGGAGTATGAGGGAAGAGGTACACTTGCTCATTTTTATCACTATCTCTCTCTCTCTCTCACATAAGTGGTGGTATCTAGCTCTCTTTTAATGTGTCTCCTATGGAGGAAGGGTAGTAACTAACCATTGCTTTGGCTTGTTCCACAACAGTTGGCGCCATCTGTAGGGACCACGCAATAAGCCATGCCAGGAAGAGCCCTAGGAGTCGCTACCACTTGGGGGATCCGCTTCACGACTGGGTTGGGGCACGACTTGGCGTGCTGGAGTTTGCTCGGCTTGGACGAAAACACAGTGTCAGGCTTCAGAGGTAAGAGAAAGTAGGAAAATATCTGGCTAATTGATTTTGGTTGCATACGCTAAAGTAAGGAGGGTAGGGGTGCCCATGGTGACGATGCTTCTTAGCGTCTTTCTTCTCACGAAGCTCATGGAAGGCGAAGCCGGTGCTGTCGACGGCGATGGTGCCAGCAATCCCTTCCTTGATCTCATGTGAGTGCGTGTGCTTCGGGTCCTTGTTCGCCTTGTGCTTCTCATGCTGCATAGCGTAGTCTCCGACGGCGATAGCACCAAGCTGGGCAAGCTACTCCATGTGCTTGTGGTGCTTCTCCTCCTCAGCGTAGGCCCATCAAGATTTTCATGACTACCAATGGTTATCTCGACCTTAATGAGGGGGATAAATTTGGTAGATTTAAAACTTTGTAGATCTATGGTCGGTAGTTTGCTTTATCTTACTTCATCTAGGCCCAATTATATTTAGTGTTTGCATATGCACAAGATTTCAAGCATCACCAAAAGAGTGCTATTTGGTGGCCATGAAAAGAATTCTTAGATATTTAAAGTATTTATTTAGCATCGACTTGTGATATTCCAAAGGCACTAAATTTGATTTAATTGGATATTTAGATTTCGATTATGCATGTTACAAAATGAATAGAAAAAGCACATAGGGTAGTTGCCAACTATGAATAGAAAAAGCACATCGGGTAGTTGCCAACTATTAGAGAGATCTTTAGTTTCATAGTCATCTAAGAAATAAAATTCTGTACCTCTATTTATTGCCAAAGCCGAATATATTTCTGTGAGCAGTTGTCATGCATAATTGCTATGAATGAGACAAACATTGATGGATTATAGAATTGAATTTAAAAGTATGCATCTTTTATGTGATAATGATAGTACCGCGAAGATAGCCAATACTCCGGTCCAACACTCAAGAACCAAACATATAGATATTTGTCACTATTTCTTGAAAGATCATATGAGCAAAGGCGATATTGTGATTAGCCACATACGGATCGAAGATCAATTAACTGATATCTTCACCAAGCCATTAGATGAGAGCTGACATTGCAAGTTGAGGAATGAGTTAAAAGTCATAAGTTATTCTAATATTGCTTGAACTCATGCCTCATGCTATATGCTCTCATGTGGATTTTTTTTGAAGCTCTTGTGATAACCTATTTAAAATCCTTTTCAAAAATTCTGATTTGATAAAAACTATGTTAATTGGTGATTTTACTGTCTATCTCATGCATAATGATCTTGAAAAATATTTACTTTAGTGATTGTATTATGGATCATTTGCACGGGTACTACCGCACCTCAATGTGGTACTACCGCTCCTGACTATTGGTCCCAGTAACGGTTGTGACTAAATCCTTATCCTTTGCTCTTCTTGTTCACTGTGGTCCAACTAGCCATTCACTCCAAAACCACCAAGTCTAAACTCTCTCTTCTTCCTCAAAACCTCCAACCTCAAATCTTTAAGGGAACCAAAAGATACTTTAAGTTCGTGCCATTCTCAAGTGCTTGGCAGCTTTCTACTTCCGTTGCCCTATGTAATCCTTGTTAGAATCTTCTCTTTCCTCTTGTTTGCTATCCTTTGGAATTCTAGGGCTAAAAGTAAAATGTGCTTGATTTAGTCTATTTCTTTTGGGAAAAATGATTAGAACTGGTATTTGGTGATTATAGATGCAAGTTTGGTCAATGCCCTAAGAATTCCCTGTGGGTGCAAAACTACCGCCCGAGGCAGTGTGGTATTATCACCCACCGGTAGTACCGGTGTGCCAACTACGGTACTGCCACTCTTGCAGAGAAAAGTTAAAATTATCATGCTCCTTTACTCCGGTTTTGTCCTAGTATGTCCTGACCCCTTTTCCTTTATTCAACAATCATGGTAAGGACCAAAACCTCCATGCGTAAGAATGCCACATCCGGGAGAGAACTGGAGGATCGCTATAAGCCTCAAGCGACTCCAATCTCTCACCACAAGGTAACGTCATGGAAATCAGTTTAAGGGTAGTCCCTGCTACAAGAGAGGACAGTGATTCGGATTCCTTCTTGCAATCCGTGAGGGCAAGAGATCGAAGTCATTCTTCAAAGCAAGCTCTAGACTAAGAAGAAGAAGAAGAAGAAGAAAGTGATGATGAGGAAGAGGATGAAGACTATTCTCAAGGGCACAATGAGGATGACGATGACGACGAGGATATGGCAGAGGCCAAAGAGCCAAGGATCAATCTTATGCAAATCACTAGCGACAATTATGTGCTTCTTTACCACCCAAATCTATTTGAGAAACCAGTGAGTTCTACAGATTCGAGATTCTACACCCATTTTCAACAAGAGTTGTACGTCCAACTCTACAATCATCACCGACAGTTTGCAAAGAACAAGTACGTGGATTGGGCGCACTTCAATTATCTTGATTGGATTGCCAACACATACCATATCTTCTATGCTACAGGTTTACAAGACATTGTGGCACTCATGTGCGACTACCAAGAGAACATAATAAGACAATTCGATCCATAGTTTATGTCTCCCCGGACTTTGATTATTTGGTGTGGATAATGGGCACAAAAAGAGTAAAAGCATAAAAGGCCGATTTTGAGTAAGCCGTTTGGGCCTACTCAAGCTCATATGAAAAAGTCTATTCTTGTGGAGCTCTTCAGACCTAGCATGGTGTACATTCTATTATAAGAATATGAGGTATACACTTGGGAATCTTGTGGATCTTCTTCCTTTGCCTAGCTTAATCAATCGTGTCATCAACTACCTTCTTCCCAAAGAGCGGGAACTTTGATTCTATTTATAGGCATGCATAGAATATCATTGAGCATCCATCCCCCTTGATGTCTTCGCAGCCGCCGCAGCCTTCATCGCCTCTCCACTATAGCCATCGTCGCTGTCATGACCCATCCCCTAACTAATGTGTTTTTAGTATTTGATGCCAAAGGGGAAGAGATCAAGGGGGAGCAAGATGAATGAAGCATGAAGCCTCATGACCTCAAGACTTATGCTATCCTATGTTATTTTAACTAGCTATCTATTTGGACTTATCTTTTGGTTATATGCATTTCTTGTAATGGTTGAAGTTAAAGTTATGCATGCTTGGATAACTTTGTAAAACTTGGTGCCATGCTATATTATTGCTACCATCTTATGGTATTTAGCATGTCCATCAAATGATTATGGTCGATTCATATTGTTCAAATATTTCTTACTTATCATGTTATCATGTTTCCTCAAATTCAATGAATAAACTCCAACAAAATTTCCTAAAAATCCACATATGTGCATGAAAATCACTTTATGAATCCATATGCACATGTTTAGGGGGGTTGTTTATTTATTGATTTACTTTGAAAGCAACTAATTCTTCATATCCTTTGAGCTCATTTCAAAAATTAATTGTAAATCAAAAGTCAAAACAACAATATGTAACTTGTTTTCAAACTTGATGTATATTCAATCCTTTCGATTCATTTATGTCATTTAGATTGTCATCAATTGCCAAAAAGAGGGAGATTCAAAGCATCTAGGCCCCTTAAAATGAATTTGGTAATTAATGACGACAATGATTAAAGGGACTAACATGTTTATTGAGATGATTAAAAGGTCTAGTCCCAAAGTTTGTTGACGTCATGAAAAGGCATGCAAAAGTGATCAAAGAGTAATGTGAATCGAGATAAAGCTCAAAGCAAAGGTAAATTGTAGTCTAAAGACCTCTTTATAGCATTTCACTGGTCTTGGTGTTTGGATAAAAAAAATCGAATTTGTAGAATAGTGCCGACTATAAAGAGAGGTCATGGTTAGTAGTTTGAAGCTTAACTTGTGCCACTTGGATAAATGAAATGTTCATGCATGCATTTGAAATTCTTTTGGAACTCTCTTTGGACATGATTTGAAAAACCAGTATGACTGCTCGTCTTGAATGGTAGTACTACCGCTCGGTATTACCGACCTCTTTATGCCGGTAGTTAATTTCCAAAGATGTATTCTTTTGGCTTCCCTTGAAATGGTACTACCGCATGTGTTGTGCGGTAGTACTGCGAAACAATATAACCGCATGATTGGTGATACTACCGGACGTTGGTAGTATTATACATGGCGGTAGCTAATTTTCAAAGAGATATATTTTAGAGCATTTTCTCTTCTCTGGAAATCAGAACTACAGCAGCTTGGGTGTGGTACTACCGCGCGGTCGGTACTACTGGTCCTTGTGAGGGCGGTACTACCAATATATGAAGTAATAGCTAGTTTCTATATATATAATGAAGCTCAAATAGCTATTGAACAGTGAGTGTAGTAGTATCAGCCACTACATGGTGGTAGTACCACACGTCCTCTTTTTTGGGATTTCGACCCCAACAGTTATTCTGGTGGTTGGGGGATATAAATACTCCACCAGCAGCTACAAGTGAGCTCTCTTAGCATTCTTGGACATTCATTCAATACTCTTAAGCTCTTGCTAGACTCTCTTGAACACATTTACTCTATTTGCACATTTTGTGGTTGTTGAGAGCATTCAAGTGCATTGCATCATTTGTTGATCTTTGTAGTACTTGATAAACCTTTAAACAAGCATTGTGACTTATTACTATTATGCTTGCCGGTATCTAAACGTCTTGAAGGAAGATTGCATGGCGATCTCTTCAAAGAAGGTTATGAAAAGGTCAGCACTGTTTGTGAGTGGTTTAGTGCTCGCTATCTTCGGAGTGGGGGAAGAGCAACTCTAGTGAACTTAATGTTTTCTAGCTCAATTCGTGAAGCCGGTCCAATTTATTTGGGCTTACCTCAACGTGGACTAGTGAAGACCAGCAAGTCTTTGATGCCACGGGAAAACATTGCGTGTCTCCATTGTGGTTTATCTCTTGTTTTTACTTTTTGCATTTATATTTCTAGCATTTATATTTAATTGAATAGTATAGCTAGAAGTGCATCTAGTATTAACATTACTTGTGATACTTTAGTGAAACCTAAAAGATTTAGGCTTTAATTATGCAAAAGGTTTTTTGATTTAGTTCATACTTGATAAAATTGTGATTTAGCGTAAAAACAATTTAGAAACCTTCTATTCACCTCCCTCTAGTCGGTTATCTTTGATCCTATAAAATAGCAGAGGGAGGCAGTGTCATGTTGTTGCTACACCTCACCATCCCATGTCTCATCGCCTCATCGACTTCCCCGCTTGCTGAATCAAGGACGTTGGCCACCAGATCCGGACGGAGGACTTTCACCGGTCGCCAGATCCAGATGGAGGGAGGTGGCTGTAAGGACAATGGAGGGAGGTGGCCTGGCCCTAGGGACGACAGGGCAAACGACGGGAGAGACGATGAAGGGAGGCAGCAGTAAGGATAGGAGCTAGGTTGTGCTTAATGCCACGTGTTAAGGTGATGCTATGCGAGGTCGTGAAGGCACATGAGATTGGGTTGATGTCTCGTCACTCTTGGTCGCCAGACATTATAGGTACGCTAATATCTTAAAAAATATATAAAAGGAGCTTGAGAATATAAAATTCTTCTTAACAAGACCAGCGAACTAAACATAATTTAATTTTGGGTATTGATAAATATCATCCGGATGTTTTCTTTTTAACTATCATCCAAATTTGTGACCGTTGGATTAGAGATCTAACGGTCACGAATTCTCCCCACCCCCTCCAAAAAAAATCTCCCCCTTCCAAAAAAATCTCCCCCCTAAAAAAAGGTCATTAGATCTCTAATCCAACGGTCCGAAATTTAGATGATTATTAGGAAGAAAACATCCGAGTGATCCCTATACACACCCTTTAATTTTTGGTGCAAATTATGAGCTTCTGATGCAACATGCAGACATCTTCTAGTTTCATTGAGAAGGGGGGCAAGTCGAGAACGAGAGAACATTGAGCAGTACAGCCTTCGCCGATAAAATTCCCTAGATTATTTGTCAATAAACATAATCTAAGCTACTCGCTCACTCTAGTTAATTTGGCAACTTTTAGCGTTCTGAGAACATCAACATTGCAATCAATCTGCGGTTAAAAGAGAGAACTCCAGCCACGCAGTGACCCCTGTTCTGTTGTCCTCTGCCACAAGACTAGTAGAATCTAGTTCCAGCTTGGATACGGACCGTGCGAGAAGACTGGGATGGCTGCGTGCCCTGGCTGTTAGCGCCAATGAAGCCTTGCACAAGGCTCTGTGCAGCTTTCACTTGGTCCGGCATACCCTGGATCTCCACAATGGATTCAGAAGAACCAGGATGAGATTCAAGTAACTTCACTCTTGCACCGGAGATCTGCGATCAAGCAGGAGAGCTTGCATGAGGAAAACTACTGGGCTATCACAAGAATTTAATGAAGACCGGATAAAATGGAACAAAAAGAGTAGCTACTATACCTGGCGGATCTCCGCTAGATTGACACCACCAATTCCGATAACTGATTCCAGAGAACCATTTGGAATCCTCAGTTCGACAGAGCTACTTGAGTACCTGCCAAAGGATCACCTTTCAATGAAATTTGTCCATGTAAAATTCACTTTTATGTTTTGGAAGAAAGCCAGTCTGTGAAACCCATACCCAGTAACACCTGTCAGCCTTCGATAATCCTCACGTCCATGCATCTGTCCAGCAGCCTGAAGACAATGAAATTTAGACCTACTCAGAACTTAAGATTTTCTGCAAAGCATAAGCAGAACCAGGCAACAAGGGAAGTAAGAAATATGAGAAAAGACCAACTCCCAGTCAACAAAATTGGTCAACATCAACAGCAGCAGAGAACAGCTCAACAGCTAATGCAAGCAAACAACAATAAATGAATAGTGTTGCACCATCTTGTCCACATTATAGAATGAAAAAATTGAAGTGTTGGCTAGAAAGATGAATGTGGATCACCATAGCATACACTAAAATGTGGATTTTTTTCAGGAATCCCAACCAATTATCAAACAAAGTAGGCACAATGCAACAGTCTTGTATACAGTTTCAAGTTTCTGATGAAAACATAGGCAAGGGCCATTTGTAAAAGAGGGATGCTAACAATTGAAAATGTACCTCAATATAATCATAAGCGTTGGAATTTCCAGCTCTGGTGACACCTAATTGTTGCACATTACTATTCCCAGTTCTCAAGTGGCCTAATTGCTGTGTACCCCTACTAAAGTAGCTATCAGTAGGTACATGACCACGATAAGAGAGACGGGACATATAATCCGCACCAGCACTAACAGACGAGGGCAGTTCTCTAGTAGGCAAGCGAGCAGGTGCTGGATATCTGTCATACGAAGCAGACAGTGGAGCGTTGCTAACAAAAGGAGGGCTTCCACTAGGATACTCTCTTTTATAAAAGTAATCTACAGGATATGCAAGGGAAGGATCATGAGGTGTATTATTGTTCAGTCTCCCATATGGTATATTACTGGCAGGTCTTCCATATGGTGGATCATTGGCAGGTCTTCCATATGGTGGATCATTGGCAGGTCTTCCATATGGGGGATCATTGGCAGGTCTTCCATATGGTGGATCATTGGCAGGTCTTCCATATGGGGGATCATTAGCAGGCCTTCCATATGGGGGGTTGGCAGGTCTTCCGTATGGTGTGAATTCCCTGCTGGGCAAGATATCAACAGGAGGGCCATCAAAAGGGGCAACAGGTGGAGGGTTATTGGCAGAACTTCCATCTCTGAAAGTCCTAGTCCTAAGCCTCGAAGCAATCTCTGTGAGGGCTCCTCTTGCAACAGCTGGAGGCCCAGCAACCTGAAAGCTTGGAACAAATGTAAATGCACAATAACAAGTTAACAAACAAAAAATGCAGATATAGAAACAATGTAGACATCTTGACGCATCTATATGATCAGATATAAATCACCTGCACAAGCTCCTCATCAAAAGATAAGTACTTTGGTTTATCCGCCTTCGAATAAACTCGGATTTCAGCCCCAGTTCGCCTTCTCATTTCAGTAATTACCTTCCCACCTTCCCCAAGAATACAACCAACTTTGTTTGACGGTACAACAAGCCTAGTAGTCAAATGGCGTTTCTCAGAAGGTGCACTTACTTTACTATGGAGCAAAATAAGTGCCTCAATTGTTGGGGATATTGGATCGGCTGGAATCTGGATAAATACATTGGAGGAGATAAAATTCTGAGGACTCGTAATGAAGATTGGTATGAGAAGGGGATGGCAATTGGGACAACCATCTGCATGTTACCTCCTTAGATGAAACAACAATCAGCCTTTCTCCAGAAGCATCTTTGTCAACTTCTTGCACCTGAATGCAAGCACCAGTCTGCTGCTCCAGCTGCCGAACATTGGCCCCACTTCTCCCAATAACTGGACCAATGTGCTCAGAAGCGCACAGAATTTTAATAGAAAACTCTTCTGCTTCAGCAACAGGATACCGCAAGGGCCCGTTTCTATATGGATCAAGCAAGGGTATTGGTGGTGGATGATCAACATTCAGGTGTGGCAACATTGGATTTCCGTGAGGTAATGGTGGTGGGGACTCGCACTTCCTTTGTGTGCTTGCATCTATAATTTCTTCAAGAGGTGGATTTTCTTTACGAGGATGTTCATGGAGACGAGAAGATATTCCGTAGAGAGCTTTTCTTACAAGAGAAGGTGCTCCAGATATCTGAAACAATATAAGCATCAATGCTAACAAAGCAATCATGCTTTAATTGACACACACACCTTGGTAAAATTTAATTGCAAAATGAAACTACACAAGATTAAGACCAAATTTTGCTAAGAGACAAGAACATCACGCCAGATGCAAAAATCCACTATTTAGTTCATCGAAGAACTTAACACTTTAACAGGGCATATCAACCGCAGAGAAATTTGCCTAGTAGGACAGATCAATATGACCACAGTGAGTGATTTGCTTTCATAAGGGTAATGCATGAATACAAATCCAAGTTAACAGGCACCATTACATAAGGCCATGGAGCAATGGAAGCAAAAGGAATTTACCAAGTTGAACACAAGATAACAAAGGATTTCTTACTACTAAAACAAAGTTACCTGCACCAATTCATCACTTTTAAGTGCACACCAGGGAAGGTTTTCGGATGGTAAGACACGGATCCCTGCACCAGTATCATTTCGCAATTGTTGTATAATAGAGCCACCTTTTCCTAGCAGGCAGCCAACTTGATTGCCTGGAACCAAAATTCGAGCAGTCACATCATCAACAGTTTCAGACCTTTCATGGACACCTCCATCATGGAGATCTTCATTTGCCGCAATCCTATCATGTATCTTCAACAAGGCATCTTGGGCAAAACAATGGGGCTTCGAGTTCTCTAAGCCATCATTAGAAATATTTTCAGCAGCTTCATCAGCTTGTTCAGACTGATTCTGGTAATTGAAGATAATAATTACTCTCTCGTCAGCACCAGGAATGGAATCAGCAACCCTTATCTTTGCTTTAGTTTCCTCTCTAAGGGCCTTAACAATGTCACCACCTCTCCCCAAGACACTGCCAATCTTTTTTACCGGGCACAATATCCTGTAAATGGTTTCTATTGGCTGAGAGGACAAAGATCCGTCATCATTCCTGGAGTTTAGCCGTTTCCTCTTTCCATCATCTGAATTGGAATGTGTCCTCTTTTTAGGATTACTTGAATTATGTCTTCTAGATTTATCATAATCCATCAGCACCAACTGTATAATTCACCTTTGTACATAAAAAAGGTCCATCAATATAAACAAACCGTACAGGTATATTGATAAGCAGGCAATGCAGAAATAAAGGATGTTGCACATACTAGGAATCTAGTAGATGTTTGATGATGACACATACATAACCTTGTAGTTTGTGCATACCTCAAAATTGAGAAATTTTCATTAAATGTTTATGCATTATTTTGGCTTATGGAATACTAATATGGTTGTTTACAAGTATATCAACAGGTATTGGCTGTACACAGATCAAGTCATCTTGGCGAGCATGTCGTACTAATTAAAAAGATACCCTTACCCGCTATTTTCTTATAATATATTCACGCAGAGCTCTCCCCTACTGTATTTCCTTTAAATAAAACATTAGCACTATGTAATTTGGTTCCATTATGACAGCATCTTAATTGGCCAGAAAAAGATAGTGAATTCAAATATGCACATCCCAAGAATCAATAATTTTGGAAGTACTTTATGCAAATCTGGCATAAGAATTAGCCGCAGAAAGTATTTTGAGCCCAAATTTTCAGACACACAGATCAATATATCATGCAAGCATGCCCCCAAAAAGGTACATCGTAGAAGGTACCGCACGTAATTTTAAACAAATAGAAGAAAGCATTGACAAGCGACAAAAATAGAGTGCATAGATGCAATAAATGACTTAGCATAATATTGCTTCACTTGTTTTTCACAAAAATAGAATAAAAAGAATAAGAAACACAGCATGAAAATTAACCGATCATCCTCCAATAGATATCCAAATGATCAAAACATGATATGCACTTATAGTGCTGTCGGTCACTACATGCGAAAATATCCTAGATGTACCAGGGTAGGAAGGCTGCTAGGCAACTGGACAGCTAAGTCTTGTATTTATAGTAACATAATCAGCATAAAGTCATAAGTAGCATGCGGAAGCTACAATCCTCAGCTCAACAAGGATAATATAGCAAAAACAACTTGCAGCAGCTCAGTGTAAAGTGACATCTAGAGTAGCTGGACTTGGCATCCATAAATGGCAACAAATGATGTGATAATTACAACTCATGAGGCCACCACCTAAAGCAACATGCCAAATTGCCAACTGTACATCTTGCTGCCACTCTACTAACATGTAACTAGGTAAGGCAATCCATCACTCCAATTTAACCGCACAAGGGGCCTTATTAGAGCACTTTCAGCATGTTAACAAATTATTTGAAGCAACTCCACCTGCAAAGCCCACAGTAACATGCTAAAGATGCAGTTTGACATCACATATCATATCAGCTCACTATAGCATTCAGGCTTTAATTCTAATTGGGAAAAATCCAACAATCTCGACATACTCATAAAATAGCGTGCCAAAAGTGCCAAATTGATCACACATGTCCACTTACAAAGGCATTTGCACAGAACTTTAGACCTGCAACAGCTTCAGCCACATCCATCTAAGACATCAAACAGAAGCGGCATTCCTTATTTCAATCCAACCTGCATTCCCGCAGACCAACTTATTGGAGCATAGACGTCGTCTAGCGAGCCGTGAGCCATCTAAACTAGACGCACCTACAAATCATGCGCCTAACCTACTCCGTTCAGGGCTTCAATCACAGGGAACATTGTTTTCTCGCGCATTTCTTGCAGAACACACAAATCCATAAGCGTAAGTGCGTAACCCATAAAGATGTGATTTTGATCTTACAAGGGCAATCAGAACGCACAATTAACACCTCCCTTCCCCCATCTCAACCCCCATCAAACCGCCACCATAAACCCAACCCCCAAAGAAAACATGCGGGAACGACGAATCGCGAGACGAAGCTAACATTCCGGCGCCACGGACGCCCAACTCTACAGACCCTAAGCATCGATCCCCCGCCGCCGCTACCCACGAAAACCGAGAACAGGCTCCAGGCTCTAATCCCCCCAAAGCAACACCCAAAGAAACAGCCGAGGCCCACGCGCGCGAGGGGCGCACAACTAGGATGACCAAGCTACGGGTGCAGGCTTCCAGAAGGTTCTGGAAGGGGGCAGAGGAGTGGTCACCTCACCTGTGGTTTGGGTTCACCGCGCGAGCCCTCGTCGTCGTCTTCGAGGCAGAGGATTTTTTTTTCTGGGGATTAGCCTCTAGGTCTGGAGACGCGACCCCATCCGATGGCGCTTTTTAAAGACGAGTTTAGCCAAGGTTGCTGATGCCTGTGTCTGATCGGACGGTGACGACGAGCCCAGGTAGCCTGAATGCGTGATCGGACGGTTAGAAATGGGGCCTATACGTGTGGCCCGGTATATCGAGGATGAAGTGAACATTTTTTTAGCTTGTACCGTACTTGCACGGTTGCACCAGGTAGCCCAATCAATGTTACTCGAAAAAATATTGGCCGGTAGCTGGTTCACCAGTACCGTACTTCTGTTCCTGTGTAAATGGTCACGGTTCAAGTCTAATAATTACTCTTTTTTCTGTAATATAAATCTTTCTTTTTAAAAAAAATATTTACCTTATAATATAAATTCATTATGGAGATACAATATTTTTACCGTATACCATCACAATATATGTCTTTCTTTTCTTGGACCGATGGATAAAAAAGGGCTTTCTTTTCTCTCTCTTCTAATGCTAGTGAACATATTCTCCGGACCGAAAGGGGGGAAAAGCTGTTGTGATTAAGGTTGTGATCGTTTTGGCTTCAGCTTCTGTTGTGATTAATGGCTGTGATCGTTTTGGCTTCAGCTTTTAGCTTCTGGCTTATTTTTTACTATTCATAAATTTCGTCTTTTTCTGAACTTTTGGCTTTTTGTTGAACTTTTTTGCTAGTTCTTTTTTTCCCATATTTGTTTGTATTATACGTAATGGGCTAACATATTTTTATATATTTTTTAATTTTTTTAAATTTATTTATGCTAAATAAGCCTCTGTCAGCTATAGTATTTTTCAGCTACAGTGTTTTTCAGCCAGCTACAATGCTTTTCAGCCATAAGCCACCAAAAAAGCCCAAATGATCACCACCTAAATGCGTACTAATTAAATAAAATATGATTAATTTAGTACTTTAATTAGTACTGGTTAAATGTGGTCAATAAATTAATTATGATAAGCACTAATTAAAACGTTATTTAGGTGTGCACACTACTGGCCAACTACTACCACGCATGGGGGCTCGGCAGGTGCCTGTTGGGTTATTGGCCTACTGAGCTTTCGTAGGTATCTATCGAACTCAATAGATCTATAAAAAAGACTAAATTTACAAAAATAAATGTTCACAAGTCAAATTCTAGAAATATCTATAGTAACATTTATGTGCACAGTTCTACCCTCGCCAGCGCGACGCAGTCCCGTCGCTGTCGTTACCGCCCCCACCCATCTCTACCTCTCCTCGTCCCTCCCGTCGGATTTGTCGCTCCTAGGGGCTCGACATTGAATCTATGGCGGCGCCGGCGCCCCTTCCCATGTCTCCCGGCGGTCGGATCCGAACGCAAAGCCTCTTGCCAAGGCTCTCCACAGGCTGGATTCGACGGTGGTAGCTAACGAGCTGTCAGCCCATTGGCAGCAAGGAGAACGACCAACGCATGCGGCTTGTTTTTGCTTAACTTTTTTTTTCTTGAGACCAAAGTCGCAAGCTTGAGGACTATGGTTCGTTTTTCCCGCAAGTGTCCACTCCAACATTTGAGGTCGACCCTAAGGATCCTAGTCAGCCTTGGTACTTGGAGCAAAAATTGTGGATGCTCTTAAATAGGGGTGAAACTAGGTCGTGTACCTTATTCATATTAACTTTTAAAAGTAGTTTTTTACAGTAAATACTTTTTATAGTAGCTAACTTTTAAATAGAGTATCTTTTTAAGGCAAGGTCTACTAGTCGATTAGATACTGTGGTGACATTTATATTGGTCAAAGTTGTTAGGAATTTTATGTGGCTTTCAATATTTATTATGGTTATTGTCTACTTTACTCAGTGTGGAATTATTCATATTACTGATGCAGGTGATAGGGAATATTTGATGTGGAATTTACCTCGAAAAATTAATACTCGAGGTGCCGAGGACAGTTGTGCTGAAATATGGTAAACAGATTTATTGAGATCAGTCTCCTAGAATTTGATATGCATACATTTGTTTAATCCGGACATAGCACAGGGCGGAATAGCTGGGTTTGTTTTGCAAGATCGGCTTTGCAAGCTATTGACCCACATAATTAGATTAGAATTGATCTCATAAACAAGCTGGTCATAGCACATGACTCACACATATGTGCTTGAGACTAATATATTTTAGACTCATAAAACTGGCATGTCTGATCGTGGTTGGTAACATGGTTCAGAAGTCTCACGGGATATCGGAAACAGATGGGTCACTTTATAACACTTAGAAGTGGAGTCTATAAATAGGCCCCTACCCTCTAGCCTCATTAGGTATTATAAGCAGTACCACGTATAAGATAGAGGAATAGAGAGTAGACCAAAAGTCTCTATAGAATCAATTAGGGTTTAAAGGAAATCCAACATATTGATATCAGAGAAAGGAACGATTCGGAGGTGGCACGCATGGCGGCCCGTCCCGTTCGTGGGCGTCGCTGTCACATCTCGCACGGCGTGTCTTCCTCTGTCCTCGTCCGCTGCGCCTGAAGAACAGGCTCATCCCGTTCTCTCTCCGTCCTGCCTCATCGCGCGTGTGACTCTGCCTTCCGCGACGTGTGTACCTCCACGCATGAGGACAAACTGCTTCAGATTGAAGACATGGAAAGAAGGCTCGTGCGATCAATGAAGTCCCCGTGAAGTCATATTAGCCACCAGCACGTGAGGAATCAAATTAATCAAAGCACATCACTTTGGAATCAAATTAATCTAGCATGTCACGGCGACTTGCTTTTCTTCACGTGAGGGTGAGATGGTATTAACAAAGGCAAAGTTACATAGCCTAATTATTCGGAGATGCCGAGCGCATGCTCAGTGAGGTGCCTCACCTCGAACTTTGGTCAAAAATAGATTTCTGTAGCACGTAAATACCAAATCTAGCTTCCGAAGCACTGTAATTCTGTTTCTAGTCTCCTTCCGACCGCACATTTAATTTGGCAACAACACGTGGCAGTCGTGCGGTCGCCGACCGCATGACTGCACTGTTCATGCGAGTTGTGAGCTGGCATGGTTTTGCTGTCTGTCCCAGTCGAGAAATTCTATTATGCAACGGGGATACAGCCGAGTTTGTGTCACCGGCCAATCGTGTGGTGACACGTGGCAAGCAAGAATTTCAAAAATAATATTTCACTGTTTTATACTGTAGCACATCAATAAAATTTTTTACTGTTTGCTACAGTAGAAAACAGTAAAAAAATATATATCTTTATTGATTGCTACAGTAAAAATATTAATTTTTTAATATTTGCTGCCACGTGTCATCCTCCGGTTGGCCGGTGACACAAACTCGGCTGTATCCCCGTTGCATAATAGAATTTCTCGTCCCAGTCCCAGGCATGAATGCTGTACGAAAATGGTCTACATGTGCGTAGCAATGAGTCGTTAGCCTGAAGTCGCGCAATACTTGAAACGGATAACTTGACATTCTTCAGCTAACCCACTAGTCACCATGAATGCACTGCCACTGGTCACAATGAATGCACTGTACGAAAATGGTCTACAAAAATGACTCTGAACTGGGTGGTTGCTGCTAGTTGAGTCGTCCAGTTACCGACCGCACGATTCGCATGAACAGTGCAATCGTCGGCGACCGCACGGCTGCCATGTGTCATCGTCAAATTAAACCGCACGGCTGAAGAACAGGCTCATCCCGTTCTCTCTCCGTCCTGCCTCATCGCGCGTGTGACTCTGCCTTCCGCGACGTGTGTACCTCCACGCATGAGGACAAACTGCTTCAGATTGAAGACATGGAAAGAAGGCTCGTGCGATCAATGATGTCCCCGTGAAGTCATATTAGCCACCAGCACGTGAGGAATCAAATTAATCAAAGCACATCACTTTGGAATCAAATTAATCTAGCATGTCACGGCGACTTGCTTTTCTTCACGTGAGGGTGAGATGGTATTAACAAAGGCAAAGTTACATAGCCTAATTATTCGGAGATGCCGAGCGCATGCTCAGTGAGGTGCCTCGCCTGAAACTTTGGTCAAAAGTAAATCCCTGTAGCACATAAATATCAAATCTAGCTTTCGAAGTACCGTAATTCTGTTTTTAGTCCCTTTTCGATCGCACATTGTGCGGTTGCCGACCGCACGACTCAGCTAGCATGGTTTTGCTGTCTGTCCCAGTCCCAGGCATGAATGCGCTGTACGAAAATGGTCTACATGTGCGTAGAAATGAGTCGTTAGCCTGAAGTCGCGCAATACTTGAAACGGATAATCTTGACATTCTTCAGGCTAACCCACTAGTCACAATGAATGCACTGTACGAAAATGGTCTACAAAAATGGACTCTGAACTGGGTGCTTGCTGCCAGTTCAGTCGTCGGCGACTGCATGACTGTCACGTGTCGTCGTCAAGTAAAACGTACGGTCGGGAGGGGGTTAGAAACGAAATTACGGTGTTTCAAAGGTTAAATTTAATATTTACGTACTACAGAGTTCTATTTTTTACCAAATTTTCCTCGCCTCGGTCCGATGTGTCAAGATGGAGTCCTCAGGAGAAGTCTCGTCCTGCACGGTATCACTTCGTCCTCCCGGCGCGCGGTCAATTTTTTTATCTTTTCTTGGCGGAAGCCGGAAGTGGTACGGCACAAATTAGTGGAATACTGGGATCCGAATTTGTATACGAGTGGCCTGATCTTTCACGGTACTTTCCCCAGCTTTGGGTACAGTCTATAGTGTTCTCTGTCTTCTCAAAACCAAATGTAGCAGCAGCCTTCTCTGTTACTCCCGAACAAACCAACAACAGCTGCAATTGATTGGTTGCTGATCAATCGAACACCAGTAGCAGGTAGCCTCCCTTCGCTAATCAGTAATCACCTAAATAACCAGCGGCAGCCACACTCAATAGCAACTAGCGGCGTATGGACAGGGAGTGTAAACCAGCGCAAAATAATTGGTGTTAAGAGATGCATCAATAAAGTGGTAGAATTTGAAGAGATCAATAGTATGGAGTGAATTTGCATAAGTCAATATAGGGTAGATTATCGCAGGATGTTATGTAGCAACGGTAAATTTAGTGGCGAAAACAGTATAGATGGTGATAATTTTTTACAACAAAATAGTTGTTTCTGGGACATTCTGTACAGCAAAATAGCTGGTGTCAGTTCGCATAAGTTTTGAGGGTAGCCAAGATGTCAGTGATGTTTATACATTGGACAGAAACAAGAACGCTGAGCAGCTGGCCGTATGGCGTCGTAGGAAGGTATGCTGTCTGCTCTGAGTAGGGCACCTGCTTTTGCTATCTGGAAATTAGAAAAGTATTAGGGTTAGAATTTGGTAAATATGTATTCTATGTACAGCACAAGGTAACGTTTTTGAGGAGCGTAACGTGATTTACCTAGTGTTGCGCGGCATCTTTTGCATCAGGGAAGAGTTCCTTTGCAATTTTAGTTTTTTGGCTAACATGTGTGTCTCTGGAGAGAAGTATATATAGTAAGTGCAGAAAGGATATATTTTGAGCATGTATAGTTGCATATTAGAAGAGCAGTATTGAATATAATGAGGGACATTAAAAAAGGCACCTTTTACTTGATGCGGCTGATGAAGCACCAGGATCAGTTTCTGCTGGCATAGCAGATCCGTGCGTCCTTTTTTCAGAGCGTGGTGAGGATGTAGGCTTGTAAAAAAGATATAAATAGTTAAATAGGATGAACAATGTGTAAAAAAGGTACTCTGTGTAAAGCGTGTGGTAGTTGAGGTTACAGGAAAAGAGATGATAATGGTATAGTTTTTGTTACCTGTAAAGTAGTGATATCTGTTACTGGGGTAGCTGGTTGTGGACAGATGGTAGGAGCATATGGGCCTATGAATGGTAAAAAAAAGATGTTATTCTTGCCATTTCTGTGATATTGAATGGCGCGGTGTGAATTGCGTGTTGAAGATAAAGTTTTTTGGGTTACCTGGTAATAGGAGCGTAGTATGATCTGATTGAGGCGTCACTGAGCGGACATGGAATGTTGGGGCATCAGTTTGAAGCGATCTTTGTGACATCTCAACAATAAGTTCATATTTCCGCCCAATAATTGCTGCGATTTCAGATGGGATTTGTTGCGCCTGTCCTTCAGCTGTTGCTACTAAAAGCATCGCAGGTCTTCCGACAAGTTGTTGAGCTATGTCGCCGAAAAACATAAATTCTGCATAGACTGGTTTGTTTTGTTCATCGTTCTCAGAATCAATGCCATATACGTTTATCTTGTATCTGCTCAGGGATTCGAAGAGAGGAGCGTATGTTAAGTTTATTGGTCATTAGGTAATGATGAAATGTAAAAAAGGTATGGTGTGTGTGAGCAAGTATATACCTTGGTTCCGCTGTTGTAGTACCACATTTTCGACATTCATATGCATCTCCAAGTGGAAAGGTTTTTTTCCAACATGATGAGCATGATATGTACCACCATGATTGTTCTGGCACTAAATCAGTGATAAGAATATTGACCTTGTAACGTTCGCCCTGCGTATACAATATTTGGGAAGAATTAGTATTTAGGTTGTGTAAAAGATGGGATGTAAAGGGAGGTATAAACTTCAAGTGTATCTTACTAAAGCTTCATTGGGGACAAGGTCAATTAATTCGCGGACTGTTGTGGGTATAGGAATGTTATCATGATGCCTGTCTTCTTGCCATTGAATTTGGTGTGGATGGTTGCTAACTCTGTGTATTATATTATAAGGTGATGTTAAAAGAAGGTATTGCCGGGAAAAAATGTATCATGGATATGTGGTAGTATAGTTGTGTGAATAAGGCAGGAACAATACGCGTTCTGCAAAGTGTGTATTTCAGGAATTGGTATGTTGATGTACCACTTTGATGCAGAAGTGCTCTGTAGTGCTAGCTGACCTATATGTGCAAAGGAAAAAGATTCATATGAGGGAGTAATGAAGATAGGTACATTTGATATACATGGTGCATACTGTATATATGTGCGGTTGCTTGTGCTTTTGTAAAGAAAGGAAGTATGATATACCTGAGTATGTACCAACAAGCATGCCAACAAATAAAGCAACTACTGGTGTATTTTGAGAGATAGTTAGGAACATTTCAGCATTGAATGATTCAGCATGATGGCCCCATAGTGTTATGATCGCTGATTGGCTATAAACAGAGAGCGAAAGAAATTTTTCATGTAAACATGAGTATAACGTAAGCATAGATGGAAAAAACCAAAGGGATTAGAGAGGAACAAATAGTCGCAAAAATATATGTACCTTCCATCAGTAATGTTAATGGTTCGTTTAACAGTTGGACCTAGTTTTGTTGTTGTTTGCATGACTTCTGAAGTGGCCGTTATGAGAACAACAGTATCTGATAAATTATGGGTAAATTAAAAAGAGGGACAGATAAGATGTTGTGAATACATAAAGAGGGCAGTATACTTATGGCAAAGTAACATGGATTAGACCTGATAGCAAGGCATTTTTTCCAATGCGATCATTTAATACAGAAAAGGGGACAGCATTGTATGCATAAACAGGAAATCCTTCTGGTTCCGGCAATATCTCGGTGATCTTGGTGTATTTTGAAAAGCGGGCTAAATTATTGGTTTCAACTGCTTTGTATGTGTCTTTTGCTGGAAGAACCTCAAAGTATTCGATTTCATAAATAGATCCTTCTTTCAAGAGGGATGTGAATTTATCAAGCCATCTCTGAGGAACCAATCCTTCCATAACATTTCCCTTGAAAAAGTTAAATTATAGTTTAGGCACAGAAAATATATACTATATTGCATATACAGAATGATAAATGTAACAGCTGTAATGCATTGATAATATATGTACAGCGAAGATAAGAATGCTGTAAAACAGTGAAAGAGCATTTGTATGGATTGAATACAAAAGTCAGCTATTACGTACCTGTTCATCAAGCATGATGAAGTCGAGATGGTATACATGCGTTGCATCACGTGGGTTTTTAAATTCCCAAACTCGTGGTAAGCGCACAAGGATTTTCCATTTGTGCGAATTCTGGTTTATATGATTTAGCAGTGTGTATGCCATATGGAATCTGTATACCAAATAGAAGGTAGGTTATAGATGTATTTATGGGAAAAAGCGTTATGTTGCCATGCATGGTGTATTGTCAGTTGGGAGAGCAGGTTTGTAAGATAGAACAAAAACATTATAAGTTTCATTATTAGAAAAGATAAATAGATATAAAGGGAAAGAATGTGTGAGAAGAATTGAATGACATGAGATATGCACAAAGGGAGGAAAACCGAAATAGTTTCCATGTGAATATAAGAATGGAGTAATATGTTGGCATAGGGAATGGATTTGTAAGTGACGTAGATAAGGAGGAAAGACGTAACATCTGTAATAGGGAGATGCGAAATATATAAATGATTAAGATTTGTAATAGTTGAATAGTGAATGAGAAAAGAAGCAAAGCTCTTAAAGGAAAGCATAATGGTAAAAATTAGAGTTTACACAATATTGAAAGGGAAAAACAAGATAAAGGAATAGGCAAAGGGAGGTGAGCATATGGATATAAAAACAAAGATAGCGTAATGCTGGAGCAGAATTAGTAACATTGGTAAAAGTTGTAAAAAGAAGATGCTGTAGATGTGAAACAAAAAAGAATGTGGGGGGGGGGAGAGCATAGTGTAAAATAAAGAATTATTATTATAAAAGTAGGAGGATAGTATATGAAAGTAGAATGGCAGAAATAAGTATGATGTAATATACTAAAGCAGAAGGGTAGAAATAAACATAATATAATTTATAGATATTAACGCATATAAATGGATATGCTATATAGATAGATATAGCACAATGTAAAAGAAGCAATTATGATTAGAAAAGAAGTAAGTAACATAGGTAATGAAATCAGAATGGTATAACAGTAGAGGAAGTATAACGCGAAACAACTAATTAGCATTACAAAGGGACAAATTAAGACAGCGTATGAAACCAGAAACAAAAGCGTATTTAATGTTTTCAGATTTATTATATAAGGAAGGATGTCTAAGTAATGTATTGTATATAAGCATGTGTAAAAAGTATATAAGTAACAAGAAAAGTATATTTAAGGTATTGAAAGGGAAATTCTGGTGTGAGTATATGACAAACTATGGAAAGAAAGAATGGTATGGTAAGAATGAAATAGAAATGGTGTGTCAGGCAATTAAGAGTGGAGATATTTTAACTGCTGTGATGTTGATAATGAGTGATGATGATGGGGGCCTGGAAGGTCAGCACAATAGAGCGAAACCAGTGAACCTGAAATGGCAAAGAATCATGATTATAATCAGAATGGTTCTGTGTTGAAAAGATAACGTCGATAAAAAAGAAGAGAAAATAAGGACTAAACTTAGTGAACTAAATAAACAGAATTAAATAGATGAAATAGTATAATAACAGATATGGCAAAATAAAAATTTGGAAAACCTAAACAAAGCGAGGAGTGAGGGCTGTATTTATTACATATTGCATTAAGGATAAATATAACGGGATGAAGACTAATGCAGGCTTAATGAAATTGCAATGGTATGTTATATAGAAACAACATATAAGGAGTGATTATTATCACAGTGAAAATTAGCACCGATTAAGCTTGTAACGATTGCGTAGTGTGAAAAATGTGCTATTAAAGTGGATGAAGTTTGTAGGCATAATAATATGTGTATCATAATAGCAAAAAAAGGTAGCAAAAGCTAGCAACATGATGGAAATGCAGCGATGTACATAATGAGTAGGGTGGTAATGTTTTTAACATGGATAAATAAATATATCAAGACGTGCACATATCATAAATGCAAAGAAAGCTACAAATTGAGATGTGTATATAAGTAGGAAAGTATGCGTTCTATATTTCTTAAAAAAGGAAAAGTATATATTATAATCTGAGGCATAGAAATAGAGATGTATGCAATCAAAGCGCTGGTCATAGCTATCAGAAGTGTAAAGAAAGGTACAACTGGTGATGCGTATACAAGTAAGAAAGTAGGTGTTCTATATTTTTGAAAAAACAGAGAAGTATATATTAGAATCTCAGGCAGAGAAATAGAGATGGATGAAATGAAAGCGGTCTTTGTAGCTGTTTGCTTCAGCGGACACAGAAGAGCAAACAAAAGTTATTAAGTAAGTTAAATGAATGAGAGAACAGAACAATACAAGTAACGAAATGTACTAAACACAAGCAAGCACTTCTTTATACACTATATTTTTTGTCTGATTACAAGCAACACCCTTTTCATTTTCAATGAGTATCTTTAGGCCTGAAGGTGATGTTACTCGTGATACTGCCACATAGAGTTGTCCATGGGAAAAGACTGGGTTCCGTAGATAAATGCCAACTCTGTTTAAAGTCTGGCCTTGGCTTTTGTTAATAGTCATTGCATATGAAAGTTTAATTGGAAACTGTCGTCGTTGTAGCGTAAAAGGCCATCGAGGACTCTTTGCATTTAGGACAACTCTTGGGATACAAACAGTTTGGCCAATATTTGTCCCAGTGATTATACATCCTTCAAGAATTCGATCACCAAGCCTTGTGATAATCAAACGTGTTCCATTACAAAGACCCATAGATTGATTTATATTTCTGAGTAACATTACTGGAACACCTATTTTGAGATAAATGGTATGATCTGGAAAACCATTGGCTGTTATAGAATTCAAAAATTCAGGTGGATATAACAGATTAGCATCACCAATTCGAGTATCAGACTGACAAATAGAGTCAAAGCTGAGGTATTCTTTGCTGTCACTGGGAATCTTATCAAAAACAGCTCTGTTTAGTTCATCAGCGACAGCATTAGTTGGGCAAATAATTGCACGCTGTGCTAAGTATTCACTGTTTTGATAGTTGATAGGAAACGAATCATAGATAGCATTGACAATCGTATCCATGTTGTTATCAGTTGGTAGCAGAAGAAGCTCATCAGGTATGACTATCCAGGTTGAATGAATTTCTCTTGGCTTTTGAATCATTGGGATTTCACCATTTCCAATATTAAGTACCCATTGAGCAAATCTAGAGAGGGCCTCACGTTCTGCAAATGGAAGGTTTGGATTATGAAGCCTCATGTTAGTAGATAGTTTGAGTATCTCATTGTGCTGCCAAAGTGATGACTCGATGAGTGAAGCTTGAATAATTTCTGCTTTAGTTCCATTTTCAATAACAGGTAAAATCTGACGGAAGTCTCCACCGAGGACAACAACCTTTCCACCAAAAGGTATATTCATATAGCCACCATCTTCGATAGACATAATATCACGCAATGTTCTATCAAGCGCTTCAAAACAGCGTCTATGAGTCATAGGTGCCTCGTCCCAAAGGATTAGAGAAGTCTTGTTGATAAGTTCAGCAAGCATTGTTCCTCGTGCTATGTTACATAAGCTCTTTTCATTGATGTCAAGAGGTATTTTGAAGCGAGAATGAGCTGTGCGACCACCTGGAAGCAAAAGTGAAGCAATTCCAGATGATGCTACAGCAAGAACTATTTCAGCATTAGCTCGTAATGTGGCTATTATAGCATTCCAAAGGAATGTTTTTCCAGTTCCCCCATGTCCTGACACAAAGTAAAACCCACTGTTTTTCTGACTAACACATGCTATAATCTTGTTGTATATGACAGCTTGCTCAGCATTAAGTTGAGCACATAATGAATTAGCATATGCTAACATATCAGCTCTATCATATGCTAGTTCTTCAGTAACAAGTCTGTTAGCAAAAGCAGGACCATCATGTGCTAAATCACTGCCTATGTTGTATGTAGCAAAACTCAGTCCATTCCTTGAAAAGATATTAAACAACTCATTTATCAATTGGGTCTGCAGATAAGTAGGTGGTATTGAATATGTGGGATTCTGCAGTGCTTGTCGCATTTTATATGCTATGTCATCAGCAAGGTAGGACCAATATTTATCAAATAGATTTTGGGGATTAACGACACTGCAGAATGAAAGTACCACCATGAAGAGATGCCTAAGTTGGTATGGAGTGGCCCAAGTAATTGCTTCATCAAAAAGTAAAAACCATTCTGTATCATCACCAACTAAGCCTCGAGCTTTGCAAGCTTCTTTGAAGGTAAGATATTGAACGCCATTGAAGGTTCTAATATCTTCATAACTCTGTGCACCAGAGACAACCATTAAAAGCATTCTGAGGTAAAATAAATCACCAGTACTTGGATGTACATTATATATACGGCCAATTTTTGATGTTCTACGTTTCCTTTTGATCCATTTTTTGTTACCGTTACACCATCTCCAATTTGATGGGAATTGATAATAAGTAGAAACCCTTGCTTCTACAAATTGTTGATTGGCAATAAACCATTCAGTTAAGGTAGTTTTAGAAGCTCTTGGATCAGCAACAATATGTTCCAAGTCTGTTTCTTCATGATATATCACTTTGTTCATACCAGGCATGTGAACAGCTAATCGTTCAACGGAAGGCATTCGGCCATGTATTTCGAATTCAAATAGTCGCCAAATTGCCTCACATGAGGATAAGTATCTACATAATTGTTATGTATGTAAAAGTATTAATGTAGGATAGAAAAAAGCAATCTAAAAACAATTATAGTGTGGAAAGGCCTAATGCAGTGTATAACAAAAACATTACCTGCATCTAATATAATTTGCAATTTCATCTATCCCTTGCTTGACCTGTGTATTACTTGGGCCTGATGGTTGGTCATTAGTAGAAAAAGCCATCCTTGCTTTATCTTGTCCTTTGGTAAGATATTTGAATAAATACTTGATAAGATTTGTTTTGTTACACCATTCAACATTGATATGAGCTTGGAATTTTTTTAGCAAACCCATGTTGTATGGAACAACCCATCTGTTGTCCAGTTTAATTCCATTTTTGGTAATAGAATGATTGCTATCTCGGCGACGATATATTGGAAAGCCAGATTCATTAATGAATGTTTCTGGGTTCAATTCTTTCGGATACCGTTTTGAACATATACCATTTTTCATGCATGGACAGCTTTTATTAAGATTTCCGCATGGACCATGCATCATGAATTCTTCAACAAGAGCATATCCAAGTGGGTCAATAGATGGGTCAGGAATTTCAGCACATATAAGAGAATCTATGAAGTCAGTGGACAGCTCGACTGTGTGCTTAGCAAGCCATATAAGTGTATGAACATGAGGTAGACCTCTTTTTTGAAATTCGATGGTGTATAAAACTGTAAAAAGCAAGGAAGATAGTTTAGAGGGAAAAATAGCACATAAAAATGAAGCAATATCTAAAAGATAGAAGCAATAAACTAACCTGCTCGTATAATACCAAATGTGTGTCCACTCTTTATATCGGAAATGTATTCAGCAAGCTTCATATGAAATACTCGAGTTACAATATCAGAACGGTCTAGATATTTTTGGCCAGATTCGTGTCTGAGTGCATCACTAATTTCTGGCCATCTTGAATTGCATGTGAAGGTAGAGAATAAATCAGGAGGGCCATATTCACGGCAAATAGCCATAGCATCTTGGTAATTGAGTGCATTGTATCGAGGGCTACCGGTAAAGCTGGCAGGAAGTAAGATCCGAATGCCAATATTTTTCCCTTCTGATGTGCCCTCACCAAGTGCATCTGAAATGCCTTGATATGTATCTGAACGCAAGACATCTTGATTGAACAAATGAAATGATAAACGATTTGCTTCTACACATGAATAGCAGTCAACTTCTATTTGATTTGAGAGGCGGCCACAGCATGTGTAAGGATTTGGTTCATTTTTACGGTAATGGCATTCATAGCAGTAGTACTCAAGCATTGAGACTTCATCTCTAACAGCAGTGAGACTGTCATCAGTAGATCTGTATTTAATACCAAGATGGAAGCCCTTTTGACCATATGGAAATAGTAATGGATATTGAAGAGACATTAGAGCAGGATTGAGAGGTGATATTTGTTTTAGTTCACCAGGATGAGTCTCGACAATGATATCAAATCTATTGTTTTCCAAAGATAGATCACCCACAATTAAGGCAGCTAGTTCAGAGACAGTTGGTAGAGAATACCGATCATCATGTGTGTCAGATGAACCAATAAGCCGAATATTGATTTCTGCATTCTGTTGAGAAAAGAGGCGATCTCGTGCCATTCTGAATTCTTTTACTAATGGATTGAAGCAGTTAAGCATATGAATCAGTGCAGCAACTATGTTATTATCTGCTTCATCATTTGGAGCATCCTCTTTGCCAAGAAGAGATAACCTATTGTGAACCTCATTCTCTGTGTCATAAATATAAAGTTGTGCATATTGTGGTTTTTGGCCTGGTCTAGGAATCAATGAACCAATTCGGTGATGAACAACACCATTTATACGGAAAACATAAGGGCCTTGACCGGTGTTAATGGTTCTATCAACATCTACGCCCAAGGAAGTGAATGCAAATAGGGAGTTATAATGGCGTATCAAACGCATGAACTGATTTGACTGTGGACTTTTATCAAAACCAATAAGTTCTTGAAGTGGGTATGGAAATTGCTTGTGCGGTGGAAGGGAAACTTTACCACCACGACAACATCTATTGTAAATAATTCGTTGATGCCTAGAAGAACTTCTATGGTGAGACCTTTCTTGGAACCAAAAAATAGCGCCACATCTATTACACTCATAGTCTGGGCCACCATAGTACGATCGATTATCATAAGTGGCTGAAATGGTGTAAAAAGCAATATAAAAGAAGGAAAAAACAAATAGTTTTGATAGACATATAAAAAACACTCAGAATGAATAGTGTAAATTCAACAATATGTGCGAACCTTTTAAGAAGGAAACATATTCCTTAGAAAAAGAAATGGTTGGTTCTTTAGGTGGGTTTAAGTTAAAAAGCAGTGCGCTACCTGAAATGCCAACAAAATGTAGAGGTAGATATAAAGTAAGGGATGGCAAAATATGTATGTTTCAAAGGAAGGGAAAACAAAAAGCACAACAAAACTTATAAAAGAATATAAAAAAAGAAAAACACCTGTTTTAGCAGCGGCACGCTGCAAGTTGGATAATCTCCTTTTTTTCCTATTGTTAGCTGACTCAACTGAACTAAACAATGGGCAAAAATGGTCTCCTATTATGCAGGCAAGGAAAATAAATAAATTTGCGCAATAAAAAAGAGATGAAAACTATTACAAAATTAACTAATTGGGCATAAAGAGTGTGGGTAACCATGTTGACGCTTTGATCGAGGAATCATACTAACATCTGGGATAAGTGCTGTGAGATAATAAATGAAACCACAACAAGATATCAATACACAGGCTGAGTTTTGAAAGGGAATTAGAAAATGTGAAAATGGTGTTGTCTGTAAAGCACGTAACATCAAGAGTAATCATACACGGCTGTGATGCTGACTGCCAAAGTGATGGTGTCAAAGTATTAGGCAAAAGGTGTGGACGTAACAGCGAAGCGGGTGTTGATTTAACTGGTTGTTTTCCACGCAGTATCTCTTCGCGATAAGCTCTACCAGAACGCGATGGATCCATAAAACTAAATACCAATAAACAAAAGCAATGATCAACGAAAATGGTTGACTCCAAATAAATCAACATAAAATCACATGCAAAATGTAATTTTAAAAATACATTTGTGTAAACGCTATCAAAATAGGTATATTGAAATAAGCAGCAACTCAACAGAGATCATAAGTATGAACGCAATATAATTATTACCTAAGATTTATGATATGATACAGATCATAGCTATAGATGTAACATAGTAATTAAGATCTATAATAGACTAATAGTGACTGAGGAAAGAAAGAAAGTTCTAAAAGAAAAGGAGAGTAGCAAAAAATAAAATGTACATGATACTAAGATGATTGCAGCAATGAAACAAAGAAATCACAAAGACAGAAAACACTAAGGTCTATAATAATTTAATGCAGAATGAAGAAAAGAGATAGATCTGTAAACAAAAGCATAAGGGTAAGAATTATAGACGTCATTTTATCAATAAAACAATGAAGCAGGAGAGTAGCAGAAATTTAGATTTATAAAAAGCAAAAAGGGGACAAACAAAGAACAGCAATAAAGTATAACATAATGTAATATAATAGTTAGGTAATATAATAGGTATAACTGAATACGATATAAATATTTCATTATGATGTATATAAATATGTATTTCATGGAAAGAATAGGAGTGAATAAGGAAAGAATAAGAATTTGTAAAGAAGATGAGACGGTAAAAAAAATTCACATCATAGTAAGATAGCTTACTTAACGAAATGAAGAAATTGGAAAGACAGGAAAAACAAAGGGCTACTGTAATTATCAGCCAGCAAAGTTGGAAAAATTGTAAATAAAAGCATAAGGGTAAGAACTGTAGTTTAGATAACAATAACTACATTTTAACAACGAAATAATGAAATAAATAAAATAGCAAAAGTTTATATCTATAATAAGTAAATAGGGAATGAAGACAGGAGAAGAATACCTTGTAATATAAGACAATATAATAGACAGCTAATAGAATACATATAACTCAATATAATATAAGTATTACATCATAACTTATGTATATACATTTTTTATATAAAAAACAATACCAAACGACGAAAGAAGGAAAGTGTGTAAAGAAAAGGAGGGCAGCGAAAAAGAAAGCCTATATAATATTAACATGGTTTCACAAATGAAATGATGAAATTGAAAAGGTAGAAAAGATGAAGAATTATAATACTAATTTAATATAGAATGAGAAAAGTACAGAACTTTGTAAATAAAAGCACAGAGATAAGAATTATAGTTTACATAATAGAAACACCGTCTTACAAACGACATAATGAAATGGGAAAAGAAGTATAGACATGTATATAAGTAACTATTTCATAGAAAGAATAAGAGCGAATAAGGAAAGAATAGGATTTTTGAAAGAAGATGAGGGGGTAAAAAAAACAAAGTTTACATCATAGATAGCTAATAAAGTTTACATCATAGATAGCTAATACAATACATATAATTTAATATAATATAAGTATTACATCATAATTTATGTATATAGATTTCTTATATAAAAAAGACAAAATGCAGGACGTATAGGAATTTGTGAACAAAAGCACAAAGGTAAGAATTATAGTTTACATAATAGAAATACCGTTTTATGAATGACATAATGAGATGCGAAAAGAATTATAGAGATGTATATAAGTAAATATTTCATAGAAAGAATAAGAGTAAACGACAAAACAATATGAACTTTTAAAGTAGATGAGGGGCCTAAAAAACAAAGTTTACATCATAGTAAGATGGTTTACTTAGTGAAATGAAGAAATTGGAAAGATAGAAAACAGAAAGGATTACAATAACTATCAGTGAGCAAACTTGACAAATCTGTAAATAAAAGCATAAAGGTAAGAAATATACTTTAGATAATACTAATGGCATTTTAACAATGAAATAATGAAATAGGTAAGACAGTAAAGATTCACATATGTAATAAGTAAATAACGTATGAAAAAAGGAGAACAATAGCTAATAGAATATATATATAATTTCATATAATATAAGCAGCACATTATACTTTACGTATATATATTTGTTATGTAAACAACAATACCAAATTAGGAAACAAGCAAAGTTTGTAAAGAAAAGGAGAAGAGTAAAAAATAAAACCTATATAATACTAATCTAATACAGAACGAACAAAGTATAGAAGTTTGTAAACAAAAGCACAAAGATAAGAATTATAGTTTAGATAACAGAGATATCATTTTATGAATGGCAAGAGTAATAATGTATAGCCTAATACGATATAATAGGTACGTAATAAAAGAGGCCTAGCTGAATATACCATAACTATTTTATGATAATGTATATAAATAACTATCTGATATGAGCAATAAGTTTATATAGAGAAATAAGGAAAGTTTATAAAAAAAGAAGAGGACTAAAAAATAATGGTTATCTAATAATAAGATGGGTTCGACAATGAAATAATGAAGTTAGATAAATAGGAAAGAGTAAGGGCTAGAGTAACCCAATACAGAATGAGTAAAGTAGTGACAACATTTTATTAATGAAATAATAAAGTAGAAAAGTTAGCAAAGATTCAGATTTATGACAGGTAAATAGGGAGCAAAAAACATACAGCAATAATCTATGCTCCAATTGAATATAATAGCTACCTAGTAAAATAGGTATAACTGAATATAATATAATCGCTATATGATAACGTATATAAATAGGTATCTTATACAAGCATAAAAAGGACTGTAATAACAGCAAACCATAAGGACTATATTAGGTACGCAAGAGCGAAGAAAGCTTAACTATAAGCGCGCCGAAGCTCAGGAAGAAAAGTGGTCGAATGCGCCGAAGCTGACGAAGAAAAGTGGTCGAATAAAACAAGCGAACTTTACACGGTAGAGAACAATGAGCCAACTCTCAATAATCCTGCATTAACGAAACAAAAAGAACAAAACCAAGAGAAATCAATGAGTATAACATAATCACTACATATCAGTATATATAAATGGCTAGATTGTAGGAACAAGACGCCAAAAAACCACCTGAGAAAGCATAATCACTACACACTAACAGTATAAATAATAAAATAAAAAGCATTCTAAACAACATAGAAACAGGCACACATGTAAAAGAGCGAAGAAAACTTAACTATCAGTGCGCTCAAACCCAGAAACAAAAGCGGTGGAATAAAACAAGCGATCCTGAGATGACAGAGAAGGATGACCAAACTTTGAATAATCCTGCATTAATGAAACAGGCAGAATAAAACCAAGAGGGATCAATGGGAGTACAGCATAATGAGTACATAAGTGTAATAGCAACGGTAGATAAACCACGCTAAAACAGGAAATTACCAAATAAGCAGCGCAAGTGATTGTCGGCCCGTATGCAACACAGCTATGTTCACCAACTAAGAACACCGAAAGACGATTTAATCCAGAACATTCCTGTAAATATATAAAAGGCATTTACGGTAAGCATGAGTGGTTAAACAAATGATGTAATAGCAACGGTAGATAAAGCAGGCTAAAACAGGAAATTACCAAATAACCAGCGCAAACGATTGTTGGCCCGTATGCAACACAGCGATGTTCACCAACCAAGAACACCGAAAGACGATTTAATCCACAACATTCCTGTAAATATATAAAAGCCATTTACGGTAAGCATGAGTGGTTAAACAAACCAAGAAAAGAGTGACAGTAAAAAAATGAAGAAGAGAGTGACATGGAGAGCAGAAGAAAAAATAACCAAGCACAACAAAAACGAGCAACCACAATAACGCAACCTATGGCGGACCAACTACGACCAGAAAGCGATGCCCGAAAACCCCAATACTAAGAATAGGGAGACAAACTATAAAACACAACAAAAACGAGCAAAAGGGGAAGCGCAGCACACGGCAGGCCAACTATGAGAAGAAAACGATTGTCAGTAGCACGACATAAAGGCAACGCCGAAAAAGAAGCTAAAGACAACAAAACAGGAAAAATTCTACAAAAAGCCGAACTGTCGCAAACCAAACCAAGTATCACAAGGCGATGAGCAAACAAATCCCACGATCTGAGAAAGCGACCGCAGATATAACAAAAAGAGAAGCTGCCTGCATCAAAGAATCAAACCAGGCATCCCAAGATGACGACCAAAAAAACCCAAACACGGCAAGAAAACAAGCTCCCTGCATCAAAAAGCAATTGGTCGCATCTACGAACGCACCGCAAACAAATAACAAGCAAGACAACCAGAAAACCACCCCGGAGAGAATCTAACCGAAACGAAGCTGGATCGACGCAGATGGGAATGCAAACAGACAAGAGAGAAGCCGAGGAGACGAACCAAAAAGCAGCACGCGAGACGCAAAGAGCAGGCCCAAAACAACCGGACGCATAACAGAAACCAAACCACGAAACAAAAAAGCTGGCGAAGTCCACGATGCAGGGAGGAACCATCCGGAAGCGATAATGGAAGCCACGCGTCGCAGCCACGCCTACGACGGACGGAACGCAACGCATCACAGCCACGGCTCCGACGGACGAAACGTAACCCACCACCAAATGGCTCGCGCGATCGGTCGAACCAAAAAAAGGGTCTCCAGACCGTACAGGGATTTGGGCGCCACGCGCCGGGCGGAGCGGCCGCAGGGGCGACGTGGCAGCAGCAGTTGTACCACCGAACAGCAACACCAGCAGCAGCCGCACGTATTCAGTAGCCACACAACAGCAGCAATCACGTCGATCACAGCAGCTACACGACTGGTCTTCACGTCGAGCAGTTTAATGGTTTCTCACGATCCAACAACTAGCAATCTCGCAGCCTTGTTCAGTAGACTGACCGGCTTGATCAGGAGTAGTAGATTCAATCCAAACTAATAACACTCCTTCAACTCGCGAGCAAAATGATCACGAACTGGAATGGAAGATCATAAGATCAGCATGTAAGAGTTGATAGGAAGATCAAAACCAACGAAGCTGTAGTGAAACCTGTAGGACCGAAATGGCAACAGAGGGGGGGGTGAATGGTGCCTTCTAAAAACTCCCCAAGTACTCACACGACAAATCGGGCGAAAGAACTAGCTTCTTCGATCGAACACACGTGGTCGTAAGCCAACTGATGGTCGAACACCACGTGGTCGAACACTTGCCTGAGCCGACAAAAGAAATCAAACAGTGATAACTGAGAGGATGAACCAAGAACAGAAGGACTCGAGGCGCACAATCATCCGGTAAAGTGAACTTCTCTAATTCGACTCCTGCTCTCAGGAATGAACTGGCCAAGTGGCCTTGAGACAGATTCCCAGTTCTGAGCTAATCAAAGCACACAAAGACGAAAGCAGACTCACGAAGAAGAGAGGAGAGAAAAGGATAGCAAGAAGTCCAAGCTCTCAAAACAGATCGCAAACAAGTCAATCACAACATCTCAAGACGACAGAAAACAAATAGAGGAAGAGAGATGAATGATTGATAATGGAGGTTTCTACAGCCACTCCAACTGGGAGATACATGAGCACACTTGCTCCATCCCGAGAACCCACACACTCACAAATAACAAAGGAAGAACAGAGCAACTCGGGGATCAGAATCTCACCAGTACCCGAGCTCTACCCTCTCTATTTATAGCCACACACTCACACACCAAAGAAGGGGAACCCGCAAACCCCCACCTAACACCGGGTTTTCAACTCACTTTACCCACTAGCAAGAACGAGCTCCAGTGCTTTACCCGTTACACCCAACGGCTCCACTGCTTTGCCCGTTTAGCGCCAACAACTCCTGTGCATTGGCAGAGACACAGCTTCCTTTTGCAGCTTTTCGCATTTCTCCAAAATGCCACTCCACTGCCTTCCCGGAAGCTTCCTCCTGCCTTGTCGTTCAAGCTTGCAACCACCTCGCAAGACTAGGTCTCCTTCGGCTTCCCTTGGTCGTTCTGGACCTCGACATCCCCCATGTCTAGTCCCGACCACTCCAAGCCTCATCAAGACTTGTCTCCAAGGTCCTCTGGCAGCTCCAGCTCCGGTTCCTCATCTCCTCGGCTTGCAACCACCTCACAGACCTCGTCGTCTTCAGCACTTCCTGGCCGCTCTTGACCTCAGCACCGCCCGTGCCTAGTCTCGGCCCTCCATGCCTCGCCACGACTAGTCTCAAGGTCCTGCAAACATCACAGACAAGCAAACCATTACATAGCACCGCCCACAATAGTATCCAACTACTTGAGCCAGAAAACAGAACTCAAAACATACTCTTACCAAGTCGTATACCACCTACGACCACTCGAAAATAGAGAACAATGAAAGCACACGACATACGACCACAAAACCAAGCCATATGATCAGGAACAATGAGTCTACGATCATCGCTAACTTGCTACGACCAGCCCCAACTCGCTACGGCTTTAACGCTCAAAGACTACGACTTCAACCCAAGTCGTTACGACCGATCGAAAAGATAAACCAACAAGTGCACAAGGTCCCTGACTTCATCACAAAGCCCTACGACCAAATTCCAGCTCAAATGGTCAAGTCTGCAGGTCATACGACCGATTCCAACTGCGTGCGAGCACGTCCGACAACGCCAGACTGCTCTACGACCAAATCCGACCGGTACGACTACAACCGACCGGCTATGACCACAACCGACTGAGTCTGACCCCGACCCGACCTCGTTCGACCGCTTCACAACATGGTCGAAGTCCGCCGACTTCCCACGTGGTCGCAAGCTCGAGTGCCGTCTCCCAACCACAGTGGTCGAAGCATCGACTTCCGACCGCAGCTCTCAATAACGTGGTCGTAGGTCATCGACTTCCCAACGTGGTCGCATACCCGAGCACTGAAGCACGTTACAACGTGGTCGTACACTTGTCTGGCAGGCTTTCGACCACGGCCAAATGCTACGATTTAGCAGGAATGCGCCTGATGAAGTCGTAAACGACTCGGCTGGCTCCCGATGCTTGACAACATGGTCGTAGACTTCCTAGCTGGGTTCCGACCACAGTCAAACGTGGTCGTAGGGCTGCTGCTGACTTCCGATCAGCGACAACGTAGTCGTAAACCCTTTCGACTACGTTCAAGTTGCTTTGAAATGGTCGTAAACCATTGGTTGGCTTTCGACTACGGCCAACGAGGTCGTAAAGCTATCTGTCATCCTCCGATCATGACCAAGAAACGACTATAGCAAAACCAGTCTTAAACTTCCCTGGAGACCTACGATCACGGCCAAACGTGGTCGTGCTGGCCTTCTGGTGCCCTTCGACCATGGCCAAAGTGGTCGTGCTGGCTGCAGAGCACTTTGCCAGGGCTACGACATTGCAGAACTGGCACAAACCTCAAAAGCTAAACTCAATCTTCCTAGATCAAGAGTCAAATACTCATCACAACCATGGGGTGACCTTCACATGGTCTCTCAAAACCCTAGATGGATTTCACAAAAAACACAAGAACACAAGAAGCCGTCGTCATGACGTATTTTCTCTGTATAATTCCCAATGCCCAAAACGTTCCCCTTACATAGGCATCAGCCAACCCTTTATATGGCACACACGTACAAACCTAAACAAACTCCAAATCAACTAGAACACTATCTGAGCTTGTATGCTGCGGCCGTATGCACGTATATGCATACGTATATACGGACTCGGACTTGAGCATGCATGCAAACATGTCTAACACCTCGTGCGCACGCAAGTGCATGTACGTGACTAGAAACACCAACCATGCATGTACACATCTAGAGCACAAACCATGCATGTTGTTGTGTACAGGACTCAACTAGCTTTGCATGCATGCTGGACGACTAGAAACTCACGTGGGCTACATGCATTTGCTGTAAATATTGCGGTATAAGCATATTTCTATATTTAATTCCAGCCAAAACTATAACATAAAAGACATATTTCCAGCATGATAAGAATGACATAAATTGCATGTAAAAATGTAATTCTATATTGCCATTCAAATTCACATATATATTCAAAGAATATAACATCATCAATGCTGAAAATAACAATGTGCAGAACAGTCCTAAGACCATTGAAACAATTAAATCTAGCATGAAACAAGTTAATTGTTTTGGTGTTGCTCTCAGAACAGAGTTGCTCAAGATCTGAAATCTTGGCCTTCTCATGCCTATGTCATATCTATTCATGAATGATCTTATGACTAAAAGCAGAGTTTGAGCTCTAAAGGTTTTCCAACTGACAGAACCGAGAATAAATGATATCTAATCTGAATATCAGTTTTAAATGTTCACATGCAAAGATATACAGTACTTTATCAGATTTCGGGATAATGAACAGCAAGCAATTACAGTTCACAGAAAGACTGAATTGATATAGAAAATATTACTGCACAAAGGTAATCTGATCTAAACTGAACTGTATAGAAACTATCGCATAATCAACAGACTCAATTGCATGTTAACACTTCTCCTCAACAAGCATATGACTTGCTACGGATCTGACAGTGGTATCACAAATAGAGCTCAAAGTAATTCTTTAATCAAGATCACTATTCAGATTATGACTAGATCATCACAGAGCAAATCGATGCGCCCACAATCATCCACAACAGTTCTCCAACACTTGAGCAATATAATAGATCAAGTTCAACTGCTGTAAATGAGAAAGAATCAAATATACTCACAGTACTGACAGTACTCAAAACTGTCAAGAAGTAAACAAGCCGAAGATCACAGTAAATATGGCAAGGCACGAAGAACTCGCTGTCCCAGAAAATCTATCAACCCGCTGTCGCAAGCGAGTGGATGATTCACGGAGATACAATGCCGCTCTTCACTTCTCAGCCGAAAACCAGAGGTGAAGTCGAGGTACAGAGATGTCGCACAAGACCACGATATGCGCACTGGCCGAGCGCGCACACACAGCAGGGAGCCGTCGTCACCTTCTCCTCTCTCGGATGGAACTCCAAGATCCCGAGTCCCCACACCCCAAATTAGGGTTTGCTCAGGAGACCAAGATCAAGCATCAAACGGAAATGGCCGAAGCCAGTACCCTCAGCACCACCAGAAATCAAAGAGGAGGAAGAAGACTCAAGAGGGCAAGAACCAGATCAGAGAAGTTCATCCTTCACCCATGGAGGGAGCTCGGTATATGAAGAGAAGAGGCGGGGTCTGCGAGAAGGCGGCGCGAGCGGCCGGCTCCGAAGAACCCGGGCCAGCTCGCGCCATCCCCGCTCGCCTCTCCACGCGCCATCTCCCCTCAAGCCCCGAGCATCCCGGATCTGGGAGAAGATCAAGAAACCGCCGCACGGGAGAGAGCCACCAAAGCCGCCACCAACCGGATCGGGGAGGAGACAAAGTCTCCTCCCCCTTATCTCTTTCCCGTGAGACCGACAGGTGGGCCCCACCTTTTAGGGCTCCCTTCCACTCTTATCAATTGGGAAATTCCCAAAATGCCCTCTCAAATACAACAGTCCCCACCAATTTACCAATTGGTAAAAGATGTCCAAAGCCTTGTTTAATATACAGTTGTTCGACTATGGGTACCTTGCGGGTTTGAACCCAAAGTCTAGCGATAAGGACTACGACTCTGCACAGACAAAGGAGGACTACGCCTTGATCCAATGCCTTGGTGTGAGAATTTTCACCCAAATCACATTCTGTACTGGGCGGCTTGCCCTTTCCCTCTCGGGTTGGGACGTTCCGGTCATGTCCCCGTATCTATCTCATGAGTGTTTAAGAAAGTATACCCTGATCTTTCTTCGATCGCGACCTCACGATCTCACTCACGTAGGTGAATTCTTCTAGGAATCCTGTAGGACGATTCCATAAGTCATATAGACATCGAGTTCATTAAGAGCCAAAGCTCAACCTTCCATACAGACAGAGCACTGCAGCTAATGGGACCCGTTAGATGTGCTCTTTAATCTCACACAGTTTGTTGTCCTAGAGCCTAGTTCACGGGATCTCCAATCTCCTAGGATAGGTTACTACCAATGTGAGCCTTTATACGGGTATAAGCCCCATTCCCTGTGACGCTGCTTGGATGACCTTTCGCGCCAATCCTTTAGTGAAAGGATCTACCAAATTCCTTTCAAACTGGATGTATTCTACAGAAATAACACCCGTCTCTCTGGCATGCCTTACCGACTTAAGTCGGCGCTTTATATGTTTTGAAGACTTCATATTATCCTTCCTACTCTTCGCCTTAACCAATACGGTTTGGTTATCGCAGTAGGTCAAAATGGCTGGAATAGGTTTTTCCAGCACAGGTAGGTCAGAAAGGAGTTCTCAAATCCATTCTGCCTCTACAGATGCTGAATCAAGAGCTACTAATTCAGCCTCCATGGTGGACCGTGTAATAATAGTCTGTTTAGAAGACTTCCATGACACGGCCCCACCTGCTAGAGTGAATACATAACCACTCGTAGCCTTCATGTCATCCGAGTCACTGATCCAGTTAGAATCACTGAATCCTTCCAAGACTGCAGGATGACCTGAATAGTGTATTCCCAAATTAGGATTTCCCTTCAAGTATCTTACTACTCTTTCTAGTGCTATCCAATGATCATCTCCTGGATTGGACGTATAACGACTCAATCTGCATACAGCATATGAGATGTCTGGCCTCGTTGCACTAGTTAAGTACATCAGGGATCCTATGATCTGAGAATATTTAAGTTGATCCTTCCCATGTCCGGTGTTCTTATGTAGCTTTGCATTTGGATCATAGGGTGTAGCTGCTGGCTTACAGTCCGTAAATTCAAATCTGGTTAGGACTTTATCCACATAATGGGATTGTGAAAGAGTAATCCCATTCTCACCCTTTATAAGCTTAATGTTTAAGATAACATCAGCTTCACCCAGATCTTTCATATCAAAATTCTGGGAAAGGAAAGACTTAGTGTCATTGATCACATCCATGTTGGTCCCAAAAAGCAGTATGTCATCTACGTAAAGACATAAAATGACACCTTCGCCCCCATTAAACCGATAGTAGACACATTTATCGGCTTCATTTACACAAAAGCCGACCGACGTCATCGTACTATCAAATTTTTCATGCCATTGCTTAGGGGCTTGCTTTAGACCATACAAAGATTTAATCAATCGACATACTTTCCTTTCTTGCCCCTCAACCACAAATCCTTCAGGCTGTTGCATATAAATCTCCTCATCCAACTCTCCGTTTAGGAAAGCGGTCTTTACATCCATTTGATGTACTAGGAGTTTGTTTGCAGCAGCTAGTGCTAAAAGCACTCGAATTGTGGGTAAACGAGCCACATGAGAGTATGTATCAAAATAGTCTTCACCTTCTTTTTGCGTGAAACCTTTAGCCACTAATCGGGCCTTGTACTTTTCAATAGTACCATCAGGTCTGCGCTTTCTTTTAAAGATCCATTTGCAACCTACTGGCTTACAACCAGGTGGGAGATCTGCAATTTCCCAAGTTCCGTTAGCTATGATGGAATCAATCTTGCTACGGACTGCCTCCTTCCAGTAATCCACATCCGGAGATGTGTATGCCTCTGAAAGGGTTCGTGGTTCATCATCCACGACATAAGTGACAAAGTCATCCCCAAGTGACTTCTCGGTCCTCTGTCTCTTACTCCTCCTCAACTCCAAATCTGGAGCGGTGTTATCCACACTAGGAGAAATAGAGAGATCATCTATGACGACATGTCCACTGTCTTCATTCGGTCTCATAGGAAACACATGCTCAAAGAATGTCGCATCACGAGATTCCATCACTATATTAGTAGCAATGTCACTCACCTCGGATTTGACCACTAGAAATCTATAAGCCGTGCTATTAATAGCATATCCTAGAAAGACACAATCAACGGTCTTAGGACCAAGCTTCCTTTTCTTCGGCAACGGCACATGCACTTTTGCAAGGCATCCCCACGTTCGAAAATAGGATAAATTGGGTTTTCTCCCCCTTCCATCCTTCATAGGGTGTTTCCTCCTGATTGCGAGGTGGAACCCTATTCAGGACATAGTTAGCTGTGAGAACTGCCTCACCCCACCAATAGTCCGACATACCTGAACTCTGAAGCATGGCGTTAACCAAGTCACAAAGAGTTCGGTTCTTTCTTTCGGCTATTCCATTAGATTGGGGTGAGTAAGGTGGAGTAACTTCGTGAATTATTTCACTTTCTTCACAGAATTGGGAGAACTCATGTGAGACGTACTCACCGCCTCGGTCCGATCTTAACCGTTTGATTTTCTTTTCTAGTTGATTTTCAACTTCAGCTTTGTAGATTTTAAAGTATTCAAGTGCTTCATCTTTCGACTTAAGTAGATAAATATAACAATACTTAGTCGCATCATCTATGAGAGTTAAGAAATATCGTTTGCCACCTTTCGTTAATATTCCATTCATCTCACAAAGATCAGAGTGGATTAGTTCAAGTGGAGAAGTGCTTCGCCCTTCAACGCTATGAAAAGGTTTTCGGGGCTGCTTAGCTTGCACACACACTTCGCACCTTGAACCCTTCTCATAACTGTAGCTTGGAATTAAACTCATCTTACTTAACCGCGTAATGGCTTCAAAATTAACATGACACAACCGTGAATGCCAAATATCATGAACTTTATTGCAATGGGAAACATTGTAAACGTTTACATTATTCAAATCAAGAATGGATAAGCGGAACATGCCTCCGCTATCATAGTCTTTGCCCACAAAATTACCAAACTTGGTCAAAATGACCTTATTTGATTCAAACACAAGCTTTATTCTTTGCCTACATAACATTGACCCGCTAAGAAGGTTGCGCGTCATCGCAGGCACGTACAGCACGTCTCTTAGGATGAGTGTTTTGCCCGAAGTAAGCTTCAGGCAAACCTGTCCAATCCCACGTACTGTTGCGGCGGCTCCGTTGCCCATTAGGACGGATCCACCACCTTCACCCTGAAATGAAGAGAAACAAGATCTATCAGCACATATATGTCTAGTAGCACCTGTATCAATCCACCAATCAATAGATGGACTTGCCATAAAGGCCATAGGTACGTACTCTTCTGAGCTGGTGCTAGCCAGCGCGACATGAACCTCAGCCTTGTGGCTCTTGTGCTGACCTGGAGATGGACCCTTGCCCTTCCGATTGCGACAATGATTGGCCTTATGGCCAGCCTCACCGCAAACAAAGCAGACGATGTCCTCCTTCTTCTTCTTCATTTTCTTAGGCTGTAGCTTGACTTGGGGCTGACTCTTGAACTTGGGTTTCCCAGGTCCTCCACCATTCTTAAGTTGAACTTGATGAGCTTGAACTTGAGCCTTTCCCGAGCCGTCACCGGCTCTAGCACGCTCCTCGACATTAATAGCAGCTGACAGCTCATTGAGCGTCAAGCGCTCCTTTATATGCCTCCGAGCGGTCACAAAGTCACGCCATGAAGGCGGTAACTTAGCCAAAATGACATTGACTTGAAACTTCTCAGGCAGAGCGCAGTCGTACTGACATAAGTCACGTACATGGAGCTGAAGCTCGTGGAGCTGCTCCATCACCGACCGGCCCTCAACCATCTTGTAGTTCAAGTAATTGGCTGTAATGAAGGACTCATTTCCATTATCTCCCTCGGAGTATTTCTCCTCGAGCTCATCCCAAAGTTGCTTGGCATTAGTGAAATTGACATAGACGTCAAACAAGCGGTTAGACAGGATGGCCAGCAAACGGGCTAAGACTGCATTATTAGCATCTTCCCATTTCATCGTCTCAGGGATCTCCAGCGGAAACGCCGGTGGATTTGAGATGACCCAGAAGAGCTTAAGATCAGTCAGCCAAAGTTTGGCCTTCGCCTGCCAGCGCTTGAAATTGGCTCCGTCAAACACTTCAGGTTTCACGACATCAGATGAGGAAGTCATTTCTTTCAATATAGATTTTCTGGATTGTTGTAAATATTGCGGTATAAGCATATTTCTATATTTAATTCCAGCCAAAACTATAACATAAAGGACATATTTCCAGCATGATAAGAATGACATAAATTGCATGTAAAAATGTAATTCTATATTGCCATTCAAATTCACATATATATTCAAAGAATATAACATCATCAATGCTGAAAATAACAATGTGCAGAACAGTCCTAAGACCATTGAAACAATTAAATCTAGCATGAAACAAGTTAATTGTTTTGGTGTTGCTCTCAGAACAGAGTTGCTCAAGATCTGAAATCTTGGCCTTCTCATGCCTATGTCATATCTATTCATGAATGATCTTATGACTAAAAGCAGAGTTTGAGCTCTAAAGGTTTTCCAACTGACAGAACCGAGAATAAATGATATCTAATCTGAATATCAGTTTTAAATGTTCACATGCAAAGATATACAGTACTTTATCAGATTTCGGGATAATGAACAGCAAGCAATTACAGTTCACAGAAAGACTGAATTGATATAGAAAATATTACTGCACAAAGGTAATCTGATCTAAACTGAACTGTATAGAAACTATCGCATAATCAACAGACTCAATTGCATGTTAACACTTCTCCTCAACAAGCATATGACTTGCTACGGATCTGACAGTGGTATCACAAATAGAGCTCAAACTAATTCTTTAATCAAGATCACTATTCAGATTATGACTAGATCATCACAGAGCAAATCGATGCGCCCACAATCATCCACAACAGTTCTCCAACACTTGAGCAATATAATAGATCAAGTTCAACTGCTGTAAATGAGAAAGAATCAAATATACTCACAGTACTGACAGTACTCAAAACTGTCAAGAAGTAAACAAGCCGAAGATCACAGTAAATATGGCAAGGCACGAAGAACTCGCTGTCCCAGAAAATCTATCAACCCGCTGTCGCAAGCGAGTGGATGATTCACGGAGATACAATGCCGCTCTTCACTTCTCAGCCGAAAACCAGAGGTGAAGTCGAGGTACAGAGATGTCGCACAAGACCACGATATGCGCACTGGCCGAGCGCGCACACACAGCAGGGAGCCGTCGTCACCTTCTCCTCTCTCGGATGGAACTCCAAGATCCCGAGTCCCCACACCCCAAATTAGGGTTTGCTCAGGAGACCAAGATCAAGCATCAAACGGAAATGGCCGAAGCCAGTACCCTCAGCACCACCAGAAATCAAAGAGGAGGAAGAAGACTCAAGAGGGCAAGAACCAGATCAGAGAAGTTCATCCTTCACCCATGGAGGGAGCTCGGTATATGAAGAGAAGAGGCGGGGTCTGCGAGAAGGCGGCGCGAGCGGCCGGCTCCGAAGAACCCAGGCCAGCCCGCGCCATCCCCGCTCGCCTCTCCACGCGCCATCTCCCCTCAAGCCCCGAGCATCCCGGATCTGGGAGAAGATCAAGAAACCGCCGCACGGGAGAGAGCCACCAAAGCCGCCACCAACCGGATCGGGGAGGAGACAAAGTCTCCTCCCCCTTATCTCTTTCCCGTGAGACCGACAGGTGGGCCCCACCTTTTAGGGCTCCCTTCCACTCTTATCAATTGGGAAATTCCCAAAATGCCCTCTCAAATACAACAGCATTCACATGCATGCGTGTACATGTATATACATACATGCATGTAGACATTTGCTACACATGTAAATATTTTTTAATTCTAAGTTAAGAGATATGTGAAATCTAAATACCTCCTATCAAAAATACTGACCTACGAACACACATTGTTTCGCCGTGGCCGTAAGCTCGCCACGCTCGCACTCCGCAGACTAGCCATACTTGCGCTCGGCTTCTAGTTTATCCTTCTTGGTCTTCCATGCTGTCCTCCCTTACCTCCATCTTGGCACTAACAAGGATTTTTCCGACTAGAAAAGAATTAACACCACTTGAAGTGTTTATGGTTTTTAGACCCGCATCAGGAAGCCCTGTCCTCGGTGCATATGGTGCACACATAGCGAGGTGTCGGCGCAGCAGTGGCGACGCATGAACTGTATCAGCAATCGTCCGTTCGATAGTGCTTGCGTCAACTAACGCACAATTTGGTAACATTTATTCTCTTAATGGTGACTAATGGTTTTTTAACTGTTTATATCTTGCTTAATCTTGCATTAAGGATGAACAAAATACATGAAAAATAATGCGTAGTCTGGAACAAGACTTTGGAGAAGTATCTCTTATTAAAGTGTTTAATCTTGTTAATCGATTTATCTCTACTAAGATGTCTGATAGCACTTCAGTTAATGAGCATTTCAATAAATTCTATGTTTTAGAAGAGAAATTAAAAATGCTGGTTATCCTTTTTTCTGAAGAAATGCAGGTCATGGTTGTTTGAAACTCTTTGCCAAATTCATGAGAACAATTTAAGATATCCTTTTGTCATTCCGAAAGGATACTTAATATGCGCACTCTGAGGCATCATTTGCTCATGGAAGAAGATAGAAAATTCTCTCAGGGAAAGGAAAGAAATACTTTTGAGTTACACCTTAGAGAGGAAAAATGCAATAATAAAAGAAATTGGCAAAAGAGGAGGTCTAATGGTGATTTGAGAGAAAAGCTTAACATGAAACGCGATCGGGATGATCGTGAAAATTATAACTCAGTTTAGAGGAATGAAAAATATAAAAATTTTAAGTGTCACAACTGTGGTCAGTATAGGCATTTCAGGGCTGACTGTAGGGAGAAGAAGAAGCAAAATGAGCAACGAAATCAAAACAATCAACCAACTGAGCGTAAAGGAAATTCTTTGCCTAACGGTATGTCTAATATTTTTGTATGCACTAAATCTTTACTTACTACTACTTTTCCAAATAGTAGGGTTGTCGATTCTAATGCTACTTCTCATATTAGTAGAGATAATAGAGATTTCACTTCTATACAAACAATTCCAGGGGAAATAAATATATCTTCTTAGGCACTAATGCTAAAGCTGATGTACTTGAAATTGAAAATTGTGTCCTAAAACTCCTCAATAGAGAAAAATTATTATTACAAGATACTTTATTTTCACCTAGTATAAGACGGAATTTAAGCTCTGTTACTAGGTTAGAATCTATTAGTCATGACATATTATTTGGAAAAGGAAGAGTTAAAATATTACTCAATGTGAAATTAGTTTATACTGGAACTCGTCATGATGGTCTTTATTTTCTTGATGAATTATCAAATGATAACAAAATCGATTGCTTAGTTGGTGAACATAACTCCATAGTGAGGAATTCAAACGATAGGAACACATGTTCATAGTCATATTTATGGCATTTACGACTTAGTCACGTATCTAAAAACAGAATTAAGAGGCTTATTAATTTTGCAATTCTGCAGTTTAAGTGGGAGGTTTTTGGTATTTGTAAGGCTTGTATAATGGGTAAGATAACCCTGCGCCTTTTTTCTAAAGGCGGAAAGATCTAATGAGCCTTTAGTCATTATTTATTCTGATATTTGTGGTGATATATCTACTCCCACTAGAGATCAAAAACTTAGGTGCTACTATATCTTCAACTTTGTCAGCTGCTCCACCAATTGGTGTAGACCTCGAGGTGGAGCAGAGGTGTCTCCTTTCATCTCATCAAAATGATCCTCCTTCATATACATAAAATGAATTGGCTTCATCTGTGTATATGCTTGCTTGGTTGGAGCCGTGCAAGTTATGCTTTCATGAGCTGAAAAACGTGAATGCCAGTCTCGTCTCTCTGACACGGTAAGCCCACGCTTTGGCATCAAAAGGCCTTGGTTTCCAAAATCTGGAAATATCATTAGCAGTTCCAAGAACTAAAATGTCACCTTTATTATGCATCCTTTTGAAGGCGGCAAGGCGAGGTTGGGAGATCAGCACAGGCGCTGAGCCTCTTTCTTCCGGACATCTTTCAGCTGCCAAGCAGAAAGATGGTAATGCATACCGCGAAATCGCGAGATTTCACCCTCTGCTCCTTTTCGTCATAAAAGATATACAACAATATAGGATTAGCAGCTATAACAAAGAAATATATGGGAAACACACATGCCATCTTGGGCAAAAATGTAAAGCATTTTCTGGTGCCATCGGATTTGCGGTCAGATAGCCAACAGAATCTCTTCATTTACGATAAGAGGATGCAGAGATTTCAGCTCTGTATCATTGTATATTGACAGTTTTCAGTAAAAGTATAAGAAGTTTTCCCTTCTCTAAATGTCTCTGAGCATTTGTTTCATGTGTAATATATACATAAGTTATCATTTACACATGGATATATTTTTTTAACAAAAAAGCGTTTGTTTCATGACTCTGTGTGTGTGTCACCTACAAGCCTACAAGGCTTATAATACTGTAGTACGAAGTGCATGCAAACGTACATGTACTGTGTACACAGACACTCGCAGAGGGCGAAAAAGAGAGAGTGCAGTGGGCCCTCAGGCAGAGATAGACCCACAAGGACACAAGCATGATCAACAGCCGCAGGAGATCCCCTACCATGCCTAGGTGGGAGCCAGCATGCACGCGATTTAATCCGTTGGGTGGGAATCGGACGACCTAGGGAAGAGAACGGGAGAGAAACTGGCCCAATGTTTAGTACCACATCATGTACCGAACTAAACAAACACATGTTTATAAAGCGTGTGATATTCGGTGTCTCTTCGGAGACATCCGATAAAATTGGAACGATACAGAGAAGATTAGCATGGTCCCTGCGCCATAATGACACACACAAATCGAGAAATGGTCCAAATTGTTTTAGATTTTGCGTTTCCACCCCTTTTCCCTTTCAGTTGCCCCTTTGTATTTACATTTTCCTTGCAGTTAGGTCCCTACAGCGTAGAGCCTAACTCCCGTTCCCTTATTTGCATGTAGATTCCTAGATTGGCATTTTATCACAGGATAGCCCTCACAGGCTTCTCTATGCGCCCCTTGAGTTCACTCTTTTGTTACATTTAGGTCCTGCCAATGTACCAATATGAACAGTGTAAGGGGTTCGTTGTTTTTTCTACTGCTATGACATCTACATGATTGCATTCGTGCGCTGCATTTGTGTCCTGAGAAGTCCCCGTAGCCTTGTCTTTTGTTACAGCCAGGTCCTTACAGCTTTGTTGCTTTCAGCAGTTAGGCCCCTGCAATGTTGTTATTATGTCGAGTAAGCCCAAAGAGTGGCTGGCCATTGGCATCCACTGATCCACCACCCAATATGCAATTAGTTCTCTTAAGAACCACAGTAAGTAGGCTATTTCGACCTAGCTTAGATTTGCAACTAAAACATAAGACAGAAAATGGGCTGATGAACCCCATAAAAATTATAAATTTACAATAATATGTTGGCAACTCCTCCAACGCTGCAGCATATTTTTGAACACAAGTATTTCGTCAATTGGACAATGGCATTAAATCGTGCAGAGCAGACATTTCACAAATTGCATGACGACATGGATCCAGAAGAAAAGTTTCATTGAAACAGAATCACTCATAGCACCTATGATCAATCCACCAACAGCAGGGAAACCCATGGGATAGAATTGAGCCATCGAATTCTCACCAGTTACACGCGCAAAGGCAAAATTACAATTTTCTCAATGAAGTAAAATGTCATTTTGGCAACAACCATAAATTATCGCACAAAACTCATCAAGTTCTGTTAAAAGATTGCTGTCCGGCTGATGGGGGTTGTGTAGGGGGAGGTGGGGGAAGTGACATCTGCATTTGAATCAGCATAGGCATCTGTGCTAGAACACCCCTTCCATCACCACGATCAGCTTGACCTGAAAGATCCCTAGCTGGCATTCCTGGGTTCATCGAGTTGTCAGGAATGGCCCCAAATCCAGCTTGCAGGAAGGCCATCCCACCACCTCCCTGAGGATCACCTGCACCTTCAGCCATTCCCTGCCCAAGGGGCATCGATTGAAATGGATGATTTCCCATCAACCCCATGGCCCATGGGCGCTGAAGCCCCTCGGGAAAGCTTAAAGGACCGTGTGGAGGAGGTTGGACCCCCGATCCGGCATCTGGTAGTTGCATCTGGAAAGGAGCACTAAAATACTGTGGATTTCCATCTTGTTGGAGAGGAGGGTAATTGAATGATGTGTTGGGGATTAAAGTTTGATTCATATTCATGGGCATCACAAAGTTTGGCTGAGGAGGAATTTGGGGGAACATGAACGGTGCATTAGGCATCACTTGCTGCTTGTCTTGAGTACCATGGTCAGATTCTTGGCGAAGTGGGGTTGCCCCAGGTGCATTCTCAGGAGCCCAGTTATAGGGCCCGTCAAATCCTTGAGGTGGGTTGTTTTCAGGCTGAGTATCCCCTGGTGGATACGGGTGGTGACCATGGAAAGACGGCGGTTTTGCCAGCATAGGGGGCCTCATTGGGGTCTGTTCCCTGGACTGGTGGTGGCGAGACCGGTCTTCACGATCTTGCATGTGAGAACTTGAAGTGGGTGAAACACCTGGCCTTGGAGGAGCACGTGCAGTAGACATTTCAGGCATTTGAGATTGTCTTTGAGTATCCCCTGCAGAAGCTCGGGAGATGTTAGGAGCATCTGACTCATTACGTTCTTCCTTCTCAGGATTAGTTTGGAGGAGGTTGGCATGGGCTTCAGGTACATGAGACTCGAAATCTGCTTTCTTTAGGAAAGACTTGAGACACATAGGTGCAGCACAGATAAAAATCCCTTCCATCATTTTCACACTCTGAATCTTCTGAATGCGCTCATCACAACTGCAGAAATAAGTAAACAAAAGTCTCAAAATGACAGTCTCAGACCAAGCTGATCTTAACCAAAAAACAGTTTATCAATGTTAGTTTTGTCATTCTAAGTACTATATTCCCGTGCAGCAACATGATATAAAGTAAAGGTACAGGAAATATAGCTGTTTAATAGAAGTTTGTACTTATTGATGCTAATGATCAGCAAATCCATGGATATATACAGCAATACATCAGGATAGCAGAAAATGAGTTGCCAACAAAATGCAAAGTATGCCAAGGTTACTAATTGTACTGCACCATTTTAATCATATGCATGTTAATATATCGCATGAGCTACTTAGGTAAAACTCCTTCTGTAAGAAAAAATAACATCCTAAGAAAAGCAACACGTACGAATCAACAAAAAGCTCAGATTTAATTCACTTTTGCCAACTCTATCATGTTGTGCTGATAAATCATTGAGTTGCTGCATGCTACCCTAGCATGAACTACTGTGTAAGTCAATCAATATACCAAGAAGATGAGAATGAGACAAAAGCAAGTTAGGAAAAGTTCGGGGAATAGAATGCTTACAGATAGCAGCTGGAATCACTTCTTGCACAGGTCAAACAAAAAGCATGTTCACAAGGAATCTGAAACAAAAAGAAGGAAGTCATAGCACTATTTTAGGGCTCAAAGCAAAATAACTATAAAGTGAATGGGCACATACGGACTAATCATTTAGGCAACGGGTAAAAGTAAAACCATATATATTTGGAGACATAAATATTCAATATTGCAATATCACAGAAAAATAGATTATTCTGACCTATTTTAACACAACTTGGCACGACTAATTCAAGCATAAAAAGAAAAAAAATCTCACTACCAACTGGTACCGAAAGCTCATCTCATGATGCAAATGGGTGAATAGTAGGTTGAGCATTAAACAGTATTGAGTTAATATCAGGGATAGAAAAGCCGTTACCGGTCACGTTCCCGGCCGGAGGGCGGTAACCGGAAAAATCGGGGAAAAACTGGTTGAAATTCAAAAGTTAAAATTTGAATTGGGGCTGTTTTAAAATCAGTAACCGGAAGGTTACCGCCCAAAAATTTGAATTTGAGTTGGAAGTACAATAAGTGAAGCATATTTAACTCATATAATAGATAATCTCGCACCAAAAAGATCTAAACCAACCTAGAAAATGCATCATGCAGTCATAAAGTTAAAAGTAACCTGGCCAGTTTTTATACTCCCGGTTCCCACCGGTTTTTCTGGGCCGGTAACTACCTGCAATCACCTAAACCACTAGAAACACTAATGTTGTAACAGAACGACAATATTGCTTTCATCCAATATGGCTTTAAAGTCAACAATATTGCTTTCATCCAATATGGCTTTCACGTAGGCTGTAAGTCCCCCTTGACTGCCATGAACAAATGTTGTTGCTAACAAGCCAATAACCATTCCTGTAGGCGCTAGCGCTACTAACTATTACAAGCTTCTGATATTTTGATTCACACGATATGGGTAGTTTCACTAATCTCAGCTGCCAAAAACCCCAAAAAGTGTCACAGTGATAATAGCGACACAGACGCATACATCCAGTGCCTCATTAGACGACTTTATTAGCAAAAAAAGGCTGATTAGAGCAATTGGTGCCTCCTGAAGGATACAAAGCATCACCAGGCTTATTCTCAACCACAGCGCGAATAGCAAGAGTCGCAACTTGAGAGAGCACACAAGCATGTGAAGGTGTTTGGGTTTAGGGCTCCATACGAGGCGGCCGTAGATGGCGACGGGGAACTCGCAGCGGGAGCAGATGTGGACGCGCTCGCCGAGGGGGCGGCGGGAGCGGCGACCGATGGTGCGGGTCGCGGCGATGGCGGAGGTCGTGATGGCGCCGATGCTCTTCGCCACGGCGAGGTCCGCGATCACCAGGTGGTCGGGGCACACCACCGTAACCGACTCCGGAGCGCCGCCCGCCGCCACCCCCGCGGACTTCGCCGGGGCACCGGCGCCTGCCCCGGCCACCGCGCCGGAGGCGGCGGAGCCGGAGTCCGACGAGCCGATCTTGCTCAGGCGAATCTGAAGCATCGCTAGGGTTTCTTGTTTTTCTCGGGTTGGGATTTTTTTTTGTCGGTTTATTGGCTTCGCTCGTTCGATGTCGACTTGGGCGGTTTGGCCCCGCTTGGACAATCCGAATGGCAGTTTTTTTTTTTAAAAAAAAATATTTCTCCTTTTGTTTTTTAATGTGTTTCTCTTTTTCATGCGGCCACGGAGTAGACAATCCTCTTTAATTTATCAAAATCTCATGGTTATATGATATGATTACATGTCGAAGACCCAAAATGCCCAGATTCACCTCCCTTCAACCTGTTCACGAGCAGCCTGGCCCGGCCTAATTTGAGGGCTTAGGCCAGTCTCACGCTCTATTTTTTCCCAAGTGAGTAGTATACGATATTTGTATTGGCAACATACATACAGCTTTAGGTGTTGATCCTAAGATAGGGAGTAAATCTATCAATATAAAGGGATTAGGCAAATTCGTACACATCCAAAGAAGCGTTTGAACAGGTCAAACAGACCCACTGATCAATTTGGCGTCCGCGGTAGGCTTTTGGTTGGAAGAAGCCCGAAGCCAGGCGGAGCCGGAGCGGTGTCCCAAGGATGCGGCTTCTGGAGGGAGCCCCAAAGCGGCATTTACGGCTCTTCAATACGCCACCCACCCCGCAGCAGTTGGCTTTTTCCCCCCACCCACAGACGCTCCCCTACCCCTCCTCTAGCGATTGCGCGATCTCCGCCCCGTCGTCAACCGTGGTGACCCCCTTCACGGCGGCCACTCGGGCCCTCCCCTACACCGGTGGTGCAGTCCCAAATCAGGGGCCGCCAAGTCCCACGGCCGATCCGCCATCTCAAGTTGGGCCCACGCACCAGCTCCGCCATCCGCAATCTGTGGTGCTTCCGATCGCCTACGCGCACCCCATCCATCGGTACCACTCATAGGCCTGGGCGAGGTCCCCCTCGGGTCGGCCTAACACCTTGCGCGGACGCCCTTTCCCTTCCCCATAGTTTTTGTAGCTCCTGCTTCCCCGGGTACGCTTAGCTTCCGTTTTGCTCTGGCATGTGCACCACCCTTCCTTTGGCACTTGGCCGCCATGCCTACAGATGGCCTCGGCTACCTGGAGTGATGAGAGTACGCATGCGTTCCTGGAAATATGCGCTGAAGAGGTGCAGGCACATAACCAACCGTATTCAGTATTCACGATTGAACACGCAGGGTGAGCACAACCTTTTCTGTAGATTCACTGAGCGAATTGGCTTAGTGTACACTAAGAAGCAAATGAAGAACAGGTGGGACACCCTGAAACGTGATTACGGCAAATGGAAGGGATTGAAGCTTCATGCGATGGGCCTTGGTGTCGACCCTAACACCGGCTGCATCGACGTGGATGAGTCGTGGTGGGCTTAAGTTCGCACTCCGAAGTGTAGTGGTCTTTTAATTACTTTCGCCTCGCATAAAGCCACAATGACGGTCTCATGTACCATCGTGCCATTGCAGGGAAAGTTGGTGACACGCAAGTTCAGGGAGATAGTTCCTCAACATGAGGGTCTACTGGAAGTCGTCTTCGGCAACAACGTCACCATGAGTGAGTGTGCATTCGTGCCGGGCGCCAATTCGATCGACTTGGACACCGAGGACCTCACGAAAAGCTAAGAAGGAGATGCCGGCAGTACGCAAACCCCAATGTAGAGCACTAGCAGTAGTGCAACAGCAGGCTTATCTCGGGGCAAGAGGCCACACCCTGCACTAGTGTACCTAAGCAGTAGTCTGCCAGAGAAGCACATGGATCGTGACGTCCAGATGAAGCGACTGGTGGACCTCTACGAGAGGGGTCTCATGCCATCCACTCGGGTGTCCAGCTCGAGTGTCACGTCCCCTGAGAAGCATTCTACAAGGGAAGACTTGCTGAGACTCATGAGGATGGTGAAAGAAGCGGGGGCTGCTGAAGGGACCAATGAGTACTACCATGCCTCCTAGCTTTTCAGGAAGCTAGAGTGCCGCGACAGCTTCCTTTCAATAGAAACGAATGAGGGTTGACTAGATTTGGTTAGGCGGACATGGGAGAGGAGATTGACCTCTGAGGAGACTTTACCTTCCTACTGGTTTGTTATTATGTGGTCACGGAACCTTTGTTTCAGCAAAAATTGCATCGTTGAGTTCATTAGTAGTGGGATGAGGGTGTATTTACTTTCGTCATCTGTGTTGTTGTGTAGTGGTATTCAATTCATCATGTGGGTTGTAAACCTTTGAATATCTTGTTACTCTCTATATCTTGCTCATCTGAATTACTTCTATTGGAGCCGACAGGGTGAATGTGTTGTCACTTTGCAGTTGAGTAATGTAATTCTGAATACCTCAGTTGTGCATGCTCCATGGATTTGTGTCATATTTGTCTAAATAACTCACTTGTGCTTGCCTATTGGCTGCATAAATTCTTAATCATGTATCCATGTTGTATCCATATTGCTGCATAGTCTGGACTATATGGGTTGGTTGTTTGTTGTATGCATTTTGAATCTCTCTATTGTGCATCCATGGGAATATTACTTGGCATTGACTGTTATTTTTGCAGGCTGCCCCATATTGCATACCACAGTTTGGATTGTATGGGTTGGTTGTTTGTGATGTGCATTTTCAATATCTATGATGTGCTTGCGCATGTTAATTGGTCTGATGTGCATATGTGTTGTGCTTGTGCATGTGAATATCAGTCGGCTTGATATGCTTCTAGTTCTGCATGTTAGTCGGTCTGTGCATTTTCAATCTCTCTGTTGTGCATCCGAATATCACTCGGTGTGATCTGCTTCCAGTTGTGCTTGTGCATGTGTATACCAGTTCACCTGATGTGCTTCAAGTTCTGCTTGGCATTGACTGTTATTTTGTCGATTGGAGCAGGGCCGCACTCTCGCCCCTATTATGCGCACGTATCTCACCCTTATTTTTCCACCGTTCTTTTTCTCCTTCTAAAAGTCATTTCTTTCAGACCAATGAAAACGGATTAGATAGTTTGGACCAATTTAGACTATTTTTGAATACGGATATTATCGGCTCGGATATTTATCAAATAGTATCGGATTGGAAACGAATACAGATTTTTTGTCAGATAGGAATACAAATTCGGTAGTTCACTATCCGTCGAGTACATATTCGGATTATCCAGATATTCATGGACTAGATATCCATAGAATATATGTTTTTTACCCCATCCCATTTACATTATACTTTAGTAGCCTATTATACATTAGCATATGCTCTCTCCATCTAAGTTTATAAGATGTATTTTTTAGCACATAGACTAAGGAGATAATGAAAATAGCTAGATTACCCCCCAATTATTATCTCTAAGCACTATATTCAATGTATGTATGTAGAGAATAGCAAATAAAAATACATATTTATTAGAGGTATAAAGAGAACATCATACTAATCTTGCAATGGAATATGAAATACCTTATATTTATGGACAAGACCATTCAAATAATTCGCCTTATAAACCCATAATAGGATATTTGCATACCATCCGCTTCGCTGATTGTATATTTGATGAGGATAGTTTCCCAACATTAGGGGGAGGAAATCAACCCTTTGATGAAAAATATCGAGAAATTACGTGGCAAGTCACGAGAATCCATGCACATGACCCGCGCACTAGTGAAGCAAATAGAAAAGTCCAAAAAATCATTGATTTGCAAGCATTAGCAAATCAACTGCCTGATCATTTTAGTGATTTGAAGAGCGTGACCAAGTCGCATGTGCCTGCACGTAATGCACCGGAGAGGGTTGAAATACTAAAGAAAGTAGAAGGTATCCCTAATCCCATTCAGATGCCTCAAAATAAAAGGATGAAAACTCCGGCCCCTCGAATCCCAAGTAATCAGGGACGCCTGGTGAAGAATGATAAGAAGGACTTGTCATAGCCGATCACTAAAGTTCCCCAAAACCAGAAGAGGAGCCAGTTGAGACCTGGCATTAGTATGACACCTTCAGAAAAGGGCATACTAGATCTGAATATCCCCATGGAAGAAGAAATCGGCATGGATGTGTGGGCACACATCGAAGCCGAAAAACTAAAGCGACCTATCACCGTAACTGGAAGAAGCGATGTGCAAGGAGAAGCTCCAGAAGAAGCAATTCATGATGAAATAGCTATAAATTATGTTCTCATGGAAGAGTCCATGAATAGGACAACAGTCAATGTTGATATCTACTTCACAAAGAAAATTGCCACAATCATCGATCTTGATCCCGAGCCTGCATCGCTCGCTGAATGTAAGAAAAGATCAGATTGGGAAGATTGAAAGAAGGCAATAGAAACTGAATTATTATCTCTGAACAAAATAGAGTTGTTGGGCCGATATGCCGCACACCTCCCTATGTGCACCCTGTAGGGCATAAGTGGGTATTCATTCGAAAGAGAAATGAAAGAAATGAAATTGTAAGATATAAAGTAAGGCTGGTAGCACAAGGTTTCACTCAACGTCCAGGAGTTGATTATGAGGAAACCTACTCCCTAGTCATGAGTGGAATTACCTTTAGATATTTGATCTCAATGGCAGTGAACTTGAACCTAGAAATGAAATTGATGGATGTGGTAACTGCATACCTTTATGAAAACTTGGATTTGGCGATTTATATGAAGGTACCTGAAGATATCCCCGTCCCGAACCAAGATAGAGCAAATAGAAATATGTATAGTGTGAAGCTCAGGAAATCACTATACGGACTGAAACAATCAAGCAGTATGTGGTATAATTGCTTAAGCGACTTTCTGTGCAAGAAAGGCTACACTAACAATGAAGATTGTCCATGTGTATTTATACGACGATTCCATAATGGATTTTGTATAATCTCAATGTATGTAGATGATTTGAATATCATCGGGACAATAGAAGACATAAAAGAAGCAAGTTCTTACCTGGATCAGAATTTGAAATGAAATATTTGGGTAAAACCAAATACTGCTTAGGCCTGCAGCTCGAGCATGTCTCGGAAGGAATATTAGTACATCAGTCAGCCTACACCCAGAAGGTGTTAGAAAGGTTCGGCTTTGAGAAGGCATACCCATCGAAAGTACCGATGATCGGGAGGTCTTTACAGTAAGAAAAAGATCTATACCGACCTAGGGAAGAGGGGGAGGAAGTCGTGGGACCAGAATTCCCATACTTTAGTGCAGTAGGAGCACTTATGTATTTATCAAACTACACTAGACTGAACATTGCATTTGTCGTAAATCTATTAGCAAGGCATAGTGCAGAACCTACCAAAAGGCATTGACAGGGAATAAAGGACATCTTCCGATACCTCCAAGGAAGTATGGACCTTGGATTGTTCTACAGAAATAATCAAGATTTGAACTTAATTGGCTATGCAGATGCTGCGTACCTGTCGGAACCGCTGAAAGATCAAGCTCCGATTAAGTTGGTTAAAGGGGAGATTGAAAGATCAAGATCTGAATAAGTTGGTTTTGGTGTTAATGACAAATATCGTTATGAGATCTTGGTAATAATGACAAATACTTTTATAATGTGTTGGTGGTAATGACAAATGCATATATGAGACTAATATGATCCAAAATATAGATTGAACTCCTCGATTAGTCCAAAATGAATATGTGCATATGTCTTCATTGTATACACTTGTATGCACACATATAGGGGGAGCTCTCTATATGTTTTGAAGTATCATAAGTATTGATTCATACTTCTTTTAATATGCATATTTGGGATCTTTACTTTGAAATACATTTTTCAGTATATATATAGCTTGTGTAGTTCATATATACTCATGTGCAATCATGTTGTCATCTAACTTCTCCATTATGTATTAATGGTTGAATTATTAATGACAACCGGATAAGTAAGCTTTGATTAAAACTTATCTTAGAGTATACAATTGTTGTGTACAAGGTGTATACTCGTAAATCAATTTTTATATCTCATTGTTTGTTGATATTGTCATGAATTACCAAAAAGGGAAGATTGTTGAATCTAGTCCCTCCATTATGTGTTAATAGTGAAGTTTGGTAATTGATGGCAATTGTTTTGTGGACTAACGATTTCTATGAGTTGGATGAATTGGTTATATTTCACTAATGAGGATGACTTGGGATGACTTTATATGTTGAAGATCATCAAGTCAAGATTGAGAAAAAAATAGCTTCATGTGTTAAAGGCTATCAAAGAAGAAGACGCATCATAAGTTGATGCATGAGGAGATGATCATGTGTTGATCATCAAGTCAAGGAAGACCATTATGTGTTGATGGAGTTGATAAAAAGGATGCATCATGAGTTGATGCATATCGAGACGATGAACCAAGGCAAAGTTATGACTAGCTAGGGTTAAAGATGTTTTCCAAGTCTTTTACCAGTCTTGGTGTTTCGTTGGAAGACCGGATTGCTAGTATAGGTTGCCGTACTATTACGAGGGGTCATGTCTAGTAGTTTGAGTCTCATCATATGTTGATAACTCAAACCCCACTTGCTCTAGCTCATCTTGACATGAAACTTGCATTCGCGAATATGTTTTGCAAATGGTTGAAGTTCATGTGTTAAATCTTTGTAACATTGGATTATGCATTGCAAATGTGTTTTGCAAGTGCTTGAAGTCCAAGTTTCCATTCCTTGTGATATGAGGTTTATATTTGCGAATGTGTTTTGCAAATAGTTGTAGCTCATATTTAATACTTGTGTCATGATTTTAAAAGTGTGCGAATGTGTTTTGCAACTTGTCGAAAATCATGTTTGAGCCTTGTGTGCGTGATATCGTGGTTTGCAAATGTATTTTACAAAAATCCGTTGAGATATCTACATTTCTTAGGAAAATCAGAAGTACCAGCTCTATGTGAGCAGTACTACTGGTCCTGGCGGTATGACCAGTATTGTGTATGCGGTCTGACTGGCCAGACCCGGGCCAAGTGAGCAGTGTGACCGAGGAGCGGTCAGACCGACGCTATATGGACGGTCAGACCGGCCGGCAGATGGCGATCAAACCGGCCGGTTGTAGGCTGTCAGACCGATAAGGGCCCGACGGTCAGACCGGCTTGGTGAGAGCGGTCTAACCGACCAGCGGAAGTTCCGCTTCTTCGCGTGGAATCTTTTTTCCGAAGAGCGAGCAGGCTGATTTTTCTGAGAGCGGTCTGACCGGTGGTGGCAGTCTGACCGGACCCTGTGTGAGCGATCTGACCGGTTTTGCAGCTCAACAGCTAGTTTTTGTAGCAGTTGGGAGGGCGGAAGTACTGGCCATATAACGGTGGTAGTTCCGGCCCTCGGACTGATTTCAACCCTCTCTCTTCTCCAACGGCTAGTTTTTTAGGGAGGTGTCTAAATACATCCTCAAGGCTGGTTGGAGAGGTGGTTGCTTGACCTATTGCTGTGTTCTTGAGCTAGAGTGAGGCTCTCCACTCAATTATGCATGTGTTGCACTTTGTGAGAAGGGAGAGTGGTTCTAGAGTGCATGTGTTGTCTCTAAAGGAGAACTTTGTGTCCAAGTTGAGCTTGTGCATTCGTTGCACGTGGTGAGAGTCAAGTGAGAGACTTGACTTGTTACTTTTGGAGTTTGCCGACTCCTAGACGGCGTTGGAGGCATCGTGCGCGGTGATCTTCTCAAAGAAGGTTGTGAGAAGACCCGGTGAAGTTGTGAAGGTTGGAGCTCACCTACCTAGAGCGGGAAAGAGTTATCACTAGTGATTTGAGGTGGAAGGTTTAATTCGTGGAGCCGGTCCGATTAGTTCAGGCTTACCTCAACGTGGCCTAAAGGAGACCAGCAAGTCTCCGAACACCACGGTAAAAAGAGAACATATCATTTGTGGTTTGCTTTTTTGTGCTCTTTTTACATTTAAGCAATTTACTTACTTAGCATTATTTTGATTTCTTGTAAACCTAGAATTGCAAACCTTGACCTAGACTAGAATTGTTAGTGCACTTAGGCGAGTTTATTTGTTCTAGGTGCTATTTGAGCTAAATCAACTTGAATTAAGCTTCCGCATTGTTCACTTGGTTTAGGCAAATAGAATAGGTCTTTAATTGTTAGTAGTAATTCGAAGAAAATTTTTAGACCGCCTATTCACCCCCACTTTAGTCGGTCTCCTCGATTTTACACCCGCATACAGTAAGGTCATAAACAGGCTATGTATTTCTGTGTGGTGGAACTGTAATTTCCTGAAGATCGTATAAGTAAAGTCTTGTAACGACTTCGACGAACCACTCAGAAATTATATCATTGTATGAAGCTGCACGAGAATGCGCTTGGCTCCGACGAATAACTCACCACATCCAGTAGTCATGTGGGATGAATATTATGTAAACTCCAACAATTGTCTATGAAGATAATGTAGCTTGTGTTGCACAAGTACAGACGGGCTATGTGAAGAGTCATCTTACAAAGCATATCAACTCTAAGTTCTTCTATGCTCGTGAATTGCAAAAGATGGACGAGATTAAGGTACTGCATACTAAGTCATGTGAGAATCTGTTAGATTTATTCACTAAATCACTCTCTACCTAGCTTTGAAAGATGCGTACGAGGAATTGGAATGATGAGACTTAGAGAAGTGCAGAATTCAGGGGGAGAATTTTCTCAAGCCCATTATTAAACCTTGATCATGAAGATCGAGTACCCAAAGAATAAGTCCTGAAGATTGAACGAACTTAGGTAGATTGTACTCTTTTTCCCTTGACAAGTTTTCCTGAAGTTTCTCGGCCAAGGTTTTTAATGAGTCAATACGTGCAACGCAGCATAACATGTATCATGTACTCTTTCTCCAAATTTTTTCACTGGGTTTTGTGGAGTTTTGATGAGGTATAAACGTGTCGGATGAGTGCCCAAGGGGGAGTGTTAGGAAACCTGGGCCTGGGCTGGAAGCCTTGACCCATGGTGGGCATCTCACCAGTAGACTTGAAATAGGAAGCACTATTGGCAATTTGATATATGCAATCAGAAAGAAAGCAATAAAGAAAGATCAGGAGTTCTCTCTACCTCTCTGTATTTTAATCTGCTATTTCCTATTTTCTATTATTGATCTTGTTTTGTATAAGTAGATAAATTGATCGGACTGGTAGGCAGCGACGGTTCTTCAACAAAACTCTCATTGTACATTAGTTCCTCTGCAGTTAGCTCAAACTTTGTTACTTTGTTCGGACACGAAGTTAGTTGTGTAGGCTATTCATCCTCAACGCAGGACACCAACCGTTTCACTTGCTAGCTTTATGAGGAACAGAGTAAGGATAGCGTTCTTGTTCCTGAATTTTATTTCGTCAGTGTCTCGATGTGCCACGATCTACACCCTCTGGCATCTTGATGAAGTGAGCGTCGGTCCCATGCAAATCAATGCAAAGAAGAACATAGCAATTACTCATTTTATTTTTTTCTTTTCCTTCATAAACAGCTGCAGCTATGAGGTCTGTTCTTTTAAGCTATAATTTATATATTTTAGCTGTGACTTATTAATCTAATAAATAGTAATTAATAAAAAATCCAAAGCAAAATACTGGCTAAAAAGACAAAAAGAACCGAGACACCAGCTTGTTGCAGGTTAAGTTTCTGTACAATTGGGGGTTTGGTACTGGGCCGTCATTAAATTATTGGGCTTAATGTACAAGGGAACTCCATGAGCTCGGCTCAAGCCAGGATGGGCCCATCTCATCTAATTCCATTTCTTCAGTTGATCCCTTCTTTGGTTTCTTGCTTGGTTAATTTATTGGAAGCTTGCACTTAACGTAGCAGCCAATCCAAACTTTGGTCACACGTTTTGTTTTAAAAATTGAAAACACGGAGATATTTCCACATTTCACATGCTCTGTCAGCTACATCTTTGAACAGTTCGGTTTTTTTTTTCTGAAAGCAATCTTTGAACAGTTCTTTATTTTTATTCTTTTTTGGAAATCAAGCAATCTTTGAAACAGTTCTGATTGGACTTGAAATGTTCAGCTTAGTATTTTAGCCCTTCTTCACGAGCTCAAATTAATTAACCAGATTGCTACAACTACAAGCAATTGGATCATGGATGATACCCATTGATTCTAGAGAGAGAATCGCATGCCGTGGACGAGGTCACCACAGAGGTCATGAGCGAGTTGAGATCAATCACATGCATAGCTATTAAAACTGGACCGATCATCAACCCATTCACTTTCTAATTCACAGTTTATCGGTCAAATTGGTGGTTAGCCGATCAAATCGATGGTTAGCCGATCAAATCGCCGGTTCAATATAGCTTAATAATATACTTACTTTCCATGTTTAACATGAAGTCGCGGATTTGAGTCCTCTCTCCTCAATTCTTTTTCCCAAAATCCCCTGTGTGCACAACTTTAGCTGTTCTCTGGTCCAACTGGCGCTGGTAAATCTGACTTTGTGCAAAACCAGCTGGTGACTTTGTGCAAAACCAGCTGGTTTAACGGGATTTCTCCGGTTCAGTGCGGTTCAGTTGCACAGCCGATCCAATAGCAAAACCAAACCGGATTAGGCTTTGGTTCTGGTTTTTTCGGTTGAACCATGGATCTGTTATGGTTTTAATAACTATGATCACATGGGCTCATGCTATCGGTTTGACCAGAGCCAGTCAACACCGTTCGATGGATCCTGCATGCACAGTGCACTACATCAAAGGAACTCGTCTTAGCTTTTGTTTCAAACAGCTTTTAACTTTTAAAAGTTAACTTTTAAACAAAGTAGATTCTCAAGGGGTTTCTATACGTCGTTTATAGGAGTCACTGTAAGAGCTGTTTTGATGAAGTAACTTCTCAACATAAATATCTCTTACTTTCTTAATCTCTCTCACAATTAAACCATAACACTTTCAAACAACACCTTAGTAGACCTAGTTCGTACTTAGTCGACTCCAGTACCCTGTAGTATGGACATGCCTGAGGAGTGGATAACAGAAGGTAATGCGAAACACGGAAACAGAGCACATCAACAGAGTTCAAAAGCCAAATTTGAGGTGATTTTTGTAGAGTTGACTTTCTTTTTTTTTTTGAAAAATTATGTCCTCGATTTGTTTGTGGGACTTGCGTGTCCATTCCTTAGGTGTCCATGATTGATCACTGGTGGTGGTAATTAGACGGTAAGACATTACTAACACCTGGCTAGGGAGACGGTGGGGTGGTGGATTTAAGCCTTACTCTAAATAATATTCGATTTCTGGAACACGTCAACATTTTAATTTTATCTTTTTTGGGATTTCTAGTTTTTTTTTACCTTTTTTCACTTTTTTCATTTGTATTGTTTGTGATGATATTTTTTTTTATTTTTTAATTTAATTATCTATAAAAACTAATAACTGCTACAGCATATTTTTAATTTTTACCGGACATTTTTAGTCAAAAGCTGTGAATCAAAAGTTACTTTGTGCGCTAGTGCAGCTAGGTATGGTGGCATTTTTACCGGACCTTTTTAGTCAAAAGCTGTGAATAAGAAGTTACTTTGTGCACTAGCAGCTAGGTATGGTGGCATACTGGCATGCGAGGAGTGGGCTAGGTAGTGGCGCTGTGGCGGAGGAGGTGACGTGACAATGTTAGTAGCGTAGCCTGCGACGGTTACAACAAGGCGAATGAAATAACATATACGAAAATTAACCCCACATCTAAACACAAAAACAAAAAATTACCCCACGAAATCCCATCCATATTTACTTGCCGTATCCAAGGGATATGTGTACGGCTACAAACTTGCAATCACATGATATCCTATTTTTTTAGCTATAACTAATGGTTTTTAGGTATAGCTGGTATTTTTTATCTATATTTTTAGCTATAACTGGTATTTTTATCTATATTTTTTTTAAAATAACAACAAAAAATGATGATACGGATGATACATTTCGAAAGCCGAAGCCAGAAATTATATTAAAAAAAAAACAAGGATAACGCTTTCATTCTTCTCGTAGAACCCACGTTGCTAGGAATTGAATGGACATGATGCGGAGCGGGCACTGCTGGACCCACCAACCTTGTTGGCCTGCGTCGTCCTTGAGGCTCATCTTTTGGACTTCGGATAATGAAAACCACTGCTTGCTACATCCAACCGTCCCTTTCTCCCTTGGCTTCCAATGCAACAAAAAATCTCTCTCTCTCTCTCTCTCGATCTCGACAACGCATCACCGAGCAATTGGCATGGGCAGTATCTCCCTCTCAAGCCACGGCTCGTGCTACTCGTGTATACCGACCTGTTTTGTGGCATGATTTCACGATATCAATTCACATTTCGAGGGTACTCAAAAGGGCTTTTTTGTGGTTTATGACTAAAAAGTATTGTAGCTGGTTAAAATTGCACTGTACTTGATGGTGACTTATTTGACGTAATTAAATTTAAAAATTAAAAATAGAAAAAACAGGTTACTCATCACGGACAGTACAAACAAATACGGGAAAAAAGAACCGACAAAAAAAACTCAAAAAAACCAAAAAACAAGAAAAAGATGAAATTGTTGAATAGGGAAAAATAAGCCAAAAGCCAGAAGTGTAAGCTGTTTTGAGCGGGGCAGAGTTGATAAATAATTGAGACAGATGGATTGCAAATGTTACCACCTCCATTTACAAAAGCTCTATGATTTTGTTATGATAAATTTTTGTTATTTTAAAGGAGTAAAAAAATTAAAATTTGTAAATTTGCAGATCTTTATGGTTAGCTTGCAAAAATAGATGATTTTGAAAAATTTGAGTCATGTAATGATTTAGTGACCAAAGCTTAGTGGTATAGTTGCATGAGACATGTTATTTGTAATGTAGGTCAAGTTATGAAGAACATATGTTCGAAAATGATTTCTTTGTCTTTGGATATGCAGAGTCATTTGGAATCAACCATGGTCAACGACAAGGATCGGAGCTACGCTCATAAAGTAGCCAAGGTCCAAAACGATCAACGATGCCATGTGAGATGACTAAGTTCAAGCATGGTACGAGAAAGACGAGAAATGTTGAAAGAAAGTTCGAACGGCGGGTTACACCATGTGGCTTGGTTGGTCCAAGTGAGACGTGATCTAGTGGAACCAGAATGGGAGAGACTTGCCGATGCGTGGTAAGCCAATAATGCATCTACATGTGGCAAGCATAACGATTACTTGCAATGGAAGGAGATGTTGGGTCAAGAAAGGGTATTTTGTTAGTTTGATCAAAATACTAGACACTACCTTGGATTAAAATCATAGCACTTGGGAGAGTGGTTTAGTTAAGGTGAAACTGAGAAGATCAAGTTGGATCAATGCTAAGGACTTAGTGGATTCGGGTTTATGCGCTCTGAAAAGCATGCATAATAATAGTCTGCAAGTTAAAATCTGTGTGTGTGTGGTTATCGAGTTTCCGCTATATGTGCTAATTGTATAGTATCCACTAAGAGTTAGATGGGGCTAACTAGCCCATCTATTTAACGAGCTGGGATAGAGACTTGTAGTTAGCCATACTCTCTTGAGACAAGAGTTCATAAGTCCTAGTGTTAGGGTTTGAGAGAAGTTAAATGTTGTGGTGTGCTCTCTTATCCTTTAGGTGATGTGGTTGTAAAACCTTCAGGCTCAAGTAGCAATACATCAATATTTGTTCACCTCCATAAATCTCTGTTGTGTTAGTTGACTTGCTCTTGATTTAGTTGCTTTTTCTTCATCTCTCACCACTTTTTGATCTTATTGTGCAAAGACATGTAACAAATAGAGATAACCTCTGAAAATCAATCTCCACCCATCTAGTCACTTAAATGGCAAGTTCATATTAAAAAAACCCGATTTTTTTTTATCTTTTTAGCCTTTCTAGGTGATTTCTTAATCCAACTGTTTCTATCTTAATTTCTTTGGTGCTCTAGCATACTGTGAGATATGGTAATACATCTGAGTCCATCTTGGGTATCATTCACCCATGATCAAGTCATATTCACAATTTTTATTTTTGACTAATTTTTGTGTAACCTTCCTTCAAACGGAACAAGGTTAGAATTTTGGCAATGATTTTCTTGATTGTTGATTGAAATAGGTTCTTGACATTTTAGATAAGGAGTATATCAAATTTCAAGAGATTTTGGAGTTGTGATTTGAGAGTTAGCTAAATTTTAGATTTCGGCTTAATTTTGGAGCAATAGAGCTTCACGAACCAAGATCTCAATTCTCTCAATTTCTTTCAAGATTTTTTATTGGGGATAGGTTCATAAGGTCATGATCTAGCCTTGGTTAAAATTTCAAGTCATTTGGATCTATGGATCAAAAGTATTATAGATTTTCATTTTTGAAATAGTGCTAGATTTACTGTTCATGGGCCTGAAATTGTTGTAGCACAGCGATTTTCAGAATTTTGGATTCTTAATCTTCATAAATTCTCATAGCTATTAGAGTAAGGAATTGATGAATACTTGAAAAAATTGTAGGCACCATTCACTTGCTCTGTTGCCATACCGGTCCTACACAATTGACGTGGGCAATATTACGCAAGCGTTGGGTCATGTGCGACTTGTTTGTTACAAGATTTTACAGCATGAATTGACCATGCAGGTGTGGATCCGAGTGAGATTTCATATGTTTTTTTTGGACAAAGCAGAAGAAATGTTGAAATTGAGAGATGTACCAAATATGATAATGAAGCACCATAATATCGAAAAATTACCAAATCTCGCTACATTATCAAATTGAAGGACTAAATAATAATTTTCAAAGTCACCTATCCCATAAGCCCATTTTGTGGCGCGGTCACTCTGCCTTACCCTGCTTCCTACCATCTATCATTCGATCCACCATTCGATTCCTCCCAACAAAAACACACCACATCCACCCCATACTTTCTTCCTCGCGCTTACTCGTGGGGCATTGTTGTGTGACTAGTAGCAATGACACGACTCACGAGCTCAAAGTAGGAAGCAGTGGCGGCCAATCTCCGATGTCTCCATGTTGGTAGGAAGGATAGATTTGGTAGGGCAAGGTCGGCCCAGTGCACTTCCAACCACCACCGCCATTTTGTCCTCTCTGTGTGGCCGTCAGAGAAGGAATAGATGGAGCAACAAGAGGAGCTATTTGATGGTGGCCATGGAGCTTGACGCTGCTGCTATGGTCTTAGGCTATGCCTACTCTATGCCTAAATAATTCCAAAAACAACAAACCTATTTATAAAAAGCTATTGCATTCCTGTAACAGTTTAAATATGCATATGTAACAATTGAAAATACCTTCTACAACATCACAAATAACTTGTTGCAACAATCTATTTCAAAAAAAATGTGCAATAAAATAATTATCTCATTACAACAAAAATTGTTGCGCAACAAATCACTCCAACTGGAAGAAAATTTATATTTGGCTACTAGATCTAAGAAAAAAAAACATTGCAACAAAAACTACCTCATGCAATAATTAGATAAACACCTACAACAAGCCTACCAAAGAAGAAAGGGCGTGGACGATGACGAGTAGCACAGCTCACCAAAGGAGGTTGAAGTGGCACCAGTGAGGATCATGCGGTAACAGTGCTCTGCTCGCCATGGCAAGGCTCACGGGCGGAAGGCTACTGCTCGTGCACCGGGTCCATGAGGGAGAGAGATCTGTGAGGTTGGTGATGATGATGTCTGGTAAGAGATCCATGAGGGAGGGAGTAGCAAAGAGGGGAAAAGGATATGGAGTTTATGCATATGTGAGAGAGAGGTCGAAATGAGTGGTTTGTGTTTGGCCGGTAATGTGGATGGATAAGGTAAGGTGGGAGTTAAGTTTGTCAAAATCTTGATTTTGTCATACGATCCTACGATTTTATGTTCCAAGATTGACTAGACCGATCCGATTCTATGGTAGAATCTTAATGTTCTTGTGATTCTACCCAAACTTCTGTAGGATCGTGATCAAAATTTTCATACGATCCTACTCGATTTTGTTAATTCTATTGCTTTATTATAAACAATTACTTATATACTTCCATTTAGTTGAAAATTTTAACTTTATACTTTTAATTGAAAATTTTAACTTTTATCTCTTCATATTCACTATAATTATCATAAAATAACACATGATCTTACTTCATTCTACAATTTGTAAAAAAAAGTTCAAAAGGCATATTTTTAAAAATGCAGTAGTGTTATACTACACTGTAGATTTTTTTAAAATATTTCTTCGGTAGAATCATGCAAGATCTTAGATTCTATATCGATTTTACGATTTGCAATCCTACCAAATAACCTTCAATCCGATTCAGGATCATGATCCTAACAACCTTACCAGGGTAACTGTAAGTGTGAAGTGTCCGACGTATCAGACGTCCAAACAGTAGCAAATCCTAAAAACTAAGCCCCACAAAACATGTAATTAAGCAGTGATCTATTGTCAGCACACAGCTGTGATGACATGGACAGGATCGCAGGAGTGGGCAAAGTTCATTTTTCCACGTAATCTCGGATTAGTATTTTGGATCATTTGCGCCGCGTCACACCAACGCGTCACTTTCCTATAGTGGCATCGACGAGCTGAGCGAGGTGCCTAATCGTACGGCCGTGTGGGTCAACTTTGTCGAAGGCGTAGAATTATCCCTTAAGTAGAGGGGCATCAGACGCTTGCTGTCAAGGGGCACGGAATTCTAAGATGATCCAAGCACCAAGCAAGAAGTCAAGCTTTGTGGATTCGCAGTGGACATATACCGGATAGTACAGCGTTCTAGAAGCAAGTTTTAGGGCTTAAAATGAAAAATGATCGAGTGGTTCCAACATCCAGCACTGGCTTCTTAAGATAAAGATTAGGCTTCATGTTCCTCCTTTTCAGCTGTAACTTATAGTTTATAGTTACGGATGATGATATTTTGTACTAGTGTCAGTATTTATGCGAACAAACTGCATATTGATAAGTCACTTCGAAAAAACTATCTCGATAAACCGTTTCAAAATAGCGGCTGAGAAACCGTTTCGTCTATTTATTCAAGAAAAATTATAAGTCATAATTTGGAAACAGTTCACATACTATCCTAGTGTATTTGTCAGTTCACTCGGCATTGTCACCCATCTGCTATGTTAACATCCAATCATGAATTCAATGTATTAGCATACTGGAAGCACATTTCACCATGTTTTATTTATCTTTCTAAAACAAATTGTATGTGTGAGCAACTTCATAATGCGAGCAAACTGTATCTTTCACCATGTTGTGCGTACGTTTAGACTAAGAATCTGCTTATTTCGGCTTGAACTTCTGGCTTATTTTTCACTATTCATAAATTTCATCTTTTCTGATTTTTTTGCTTTTTTTTTTGCTTTTTTGCCGGTTCTTTTTTTCCCCGTATTCGTTTGCATTGTCCGTGATAGGTTAACCTGTTTTTTCTATTTTTAAAAATTTAGTTACGTTAAATAAACCATCATCAACTACAATGTAATTTCAACCAGTTACAGTATAATTTTAGCCATAAGCTAACTTATTTCAGTCCAACCGAGTGGCACCCAAGGCACGCACGTGTGGAGTATAGTGGAGTCCTAAATACAAATCACTTATTAACGAACTAATATATGAAGATCCACAGTCTATTTGTTCCATCAATTTATTTAAGATCCATATCTTCTGAGTATCCATCCTTATTAATATATATATGTATCATCCGTTAAAAGGATATGATACATAGACACGGTTATATATATCCATGCCCGCTCCAATTTCAATTAGCACTTTCACCTTTTTCACATGGATTTCCATGCTCGTTACCAGACTGGCTTCCACGAGAATACCAACAAAACAAAAGGATTCGCAACCATCTCTATTATTTCCACAACACCACAAGTTTTATTATTACTCCACAAGAGATTATGGGCAAAGCATGGTTACAACACAACGAATATGTACTACCATTCTTCGAATGAAATTGTGCTACTAATACAAGGCTATCAAGATCGGGGTTCTATGTAGGATCGTTTTCGTGTTTGGTAGATCGGGATCATAAAGGCCCCGTTTGACACAGCTCTAACTCCGAGATTTATGCTGGATCTGTAGTTTGTTGACTAAATTAAAGTGATTTAAATATTTTTATTTAATATATAATATAAATGAAATGAGTCCTGTAAATGCACTTAACATGCCTGCAACTCTAGATCCAGAATTTCCTAGAGCTACAGATGACCAGCTCTAGGAAATCTACAGATTTCTTAGAGCTAGAGCTCTGCCAAACGGGGCCAAAATCATATGGTTGAACCGTGCCTCGGAAATCGTTAGTTTACTCATCATAAGATTAGACCATTATTTTTATGATTATGAACTTACGTGGGATCGGGATTAAAATGGTCTACTAGTATTGTATAATCGCCAGATATGAATATCATACGGATCGTGCTAAAACGAGCACGTCCCGGCATATGACATGAGCCTATGGTCCTGGTTTTTTTTTTTGAGCTTTTAGTTTTTGTCTCCTTTAAAAGTTAAAACAAACGAACGATTTCTTGAATCATATTCTATAAATAAATGGATTTCCCATGTCAAAATAAATGGACGGTTTCTTAAAGCATACTTCCTCTATCTCAAAATATAGATTGTTTTTGACTTTTTATGATCTTCAATACAAAACTTTGATTATAATTTATTATCATAATATACTAGTAAAAATAATATATATACACTATGAAAGAATTTTACAAAATAAATCTAATGATGTTATTTTTATATAATCAACCTATATACTTTAACATATATTAATGACAAAAGCTTAACCGTATAGAACACATTATGACCTACATTTTAGGACACATGGAGTATTCTCTAAACAACTTTCTGAGCTTAAAATTGTATACATCGTCCATGTTAGCGTCTTCGTCGTGCATTACCGTCTCAAAAAATGAAGACAAAAGTCATCAGCCGTAAAAAAATCATCAGCTGCAACCCAAAAGAACATTACCATAATTGTGTCAAGTGACAATTAATGCGACATGCACGTTTCAAAAAAACATACGTATAATAGGAACGTTTATAATAGGCAAACCTGGCCTGCTTTAAAGGGCTAAAAGCCCTAATTTTTGGCTTTTTATGTAGGCTTTTTACTATAGCGGGCGTTAGTTTTTTGTGAGTAAAAAATTAAAAAAAATGGTAAATTTTCAGAAAAATTGAAATGCACGATAAATCTTTTGGGACAATGTAAAAGAATAAAAGAGAAAAAAGTAAAAAATAAAAAATACTAAAAAAATAAAAAACTGAATTTTAGAAACTTAAAAACTCATACCGTTTGAAGCGGCCTTTTGATGATTTGGGAACCGTGAACCGCTGAAGAAACGTGACGCGTCCGGGCGGCGCTGCTGTTACCAGGTTAACGGGTCCGGACCACAGACCCGCACCCCGTGCGTGACGTGGGGATGAGACTGCGAGTCCGGCAAGGCAAAGAGAGAGGACTCAGAACAAAGCAAACCGCAGCCGGTTTCATACCCCGCGGCTTCTCCTCCTCCTCCTCCGACTCCCTTCCCTCTCTTCAATGTTGGCGGTAGCACACGCATAATCTTGGTTCTTGCACGGCAGTGTAAAGTGCAAAAGATTTGGCCGGATTGATTCCTCCTGCCTGCTTGGTTTCTTGGGGGGCCGGTTCTTTGTCCAGAGTTATTGGATTGCTGTGGTCTGTGGAGTGGGTGGTTTGGCGATTGGAGGGGGCAGAGTTGTGTGGAGAGGGGAGGGGAGGAGGAGGGGCCATGGGTGGGCAGAGGATGGAGGAGGGGAGGTCGTCCAACCTGCAGTGCTTCTTGGACTGCACCACCCCCGCCGTGGAGACGCACATTCTCCCCAAGGTGACGCGATTGCTCCCTGTAAAGTTCATGCTTCGATGTTCTTGGCAGGCGCCGGCTGTGCCTGGCATGATCTGTGGTGTCCTGGGAGTTTAGGATTCGTCATTACTCAGTTGCTGGTTTGTGTGCATCAGTTAGTGTTTTGGGTGGTGGGGGGCACTCATGGATTTATTCTGTATCATGCTGCCTTTTTTTTCTGATGTCAAATGCCATTGTGAAAGGGAAATAATGGTAGTGTGCTTGTCTTGTTTCTTTTCTTCATTATGAGAATTGTACTAGTACTACCAAGCTGTACTTTTTTCTTCTGCCTAATTGGGATGTAGCTGTGGTGAAGGTTGCCAACTTAAGTCTGCTTTGCTTTGTCAATTCTGCCTGCTGTTCAACTGTTCTATTGATGAATGCCTTGGATTTTAGGCTACCTAGGTAGGCCATGCATATTTGTCCTAGTCATCTTAGTCTGAGAGTGAGATGCTGCTCATGTTGATCCAGACGAATGGCCGGTTGTTTACCGACACTTGGCACCATGCCGAGATGGACAGCGTTGAGTACTTCAATCTTGCAGACCTCTGGGAGCAGTACTACGAGTGGAGCGCGTACGGTGCGGGAGCTACGGTGCAGCTCCATGGAGGGGACAAAGTAGTCCAATACTATGTTCCCTACTTATCAGGGATACAGCTATACACCAACAAAGTCCTGAATGCATCTAGGTCTGGACGAAAGATCCATACTTGTGCTGAAATGTTCAGCTCATGCCGGTTTCTAGATGTAGACTGAACCAATTTCCTGTTTCCTATAGGAGTTTTGGTCAAGATAATGGCATGGACGTCTGGAGTGATGATGAGGACAATGAGAAGATGTCAAGATCCTGGAGTTCAACATCTGACGACTCATTGTTTAACTGCGATGTGGTAGGGGGCAATAGGAGGCGTCCTGGACACTTGTATTTTGAGTTCTTTGAAGTTTGCTCTCCTTATGGAAGGATCCCACTCATGGATAAGGTGAATTTCTATGTCCTTTCTGCCAGCAGTTTATCCCAGTTGTGCTGTGCATCTCTATTCTTAGATCGTATGGTTTTGCTAGGTATATGAACTATCCCAGGGCTTTCCTGGATTGACATCGCTGAAGAGTGTTGACCTTTCCCCTGCTAGTTGGATGTCGGTTGCCTGGTATGATCAAACTTACATCCGTCACTTCTGTTATTTTGATAAAAGAAGTTGGCGGATGAAAGTTATATAATCTAGGAGTTTCTTCAGAAATATTATGCTTGCTCCTTTTTCCTTGCTGCTTATAATTCTAGATTGTAAGCAGTGGCGCTCAACCTGTGCCTAATCAGTTCGATATTCGATATAAGTGTTTATGTTGATTTTGAGTTTTGACGCTTCAAGGTATTGTTTATAGGTTCAGAAATCTATTCTCAGTTATTAATTTTATCTCAGTGATGATAGTTTTCACCACTGTCATTCATGTATGTTATTTTAATTAGGTATCCTATCTACCACATCCCCTACCAGCGCAATGTGAAGGACTTATCTGCATGCTTCCTAACTTACCATACCATTTCCTCCTCATTTCAAGGTATGTTGTTGTTGCATATCAGACAATAATTAGTATCAGTTTGGTCAACTGTAATGACACAAGACTTTCATAATTTCCCTAGACTTCTATGCCAGTGTTGCATGAACATCGATTGCGATGCTATTGTTGTCAGTACTCATCTATTTGGGGTGATTTCCCTTCGCGTTGTTTAGAATGTTCCTGTAGGCATACTGATTCAAATTTCGTCTTGCACTATGTGTGCTTCTTCCTGATTTCGATTGGGTTGTGTGCCTGGAAGAGAATGGCCGTAAGGTCACAGGATAAAATGACAGCTCCATTCCCTAATATAAATATTGTTATAAACATGTACTCTTGAAATACTTCTGTTCTAAACCGTGAGTTCACTGATTCACACTTAACATTAGATTAGGCCTTAACTATTTGTCAATGTGAAAAGTGATAGCTTACTCATTGTTTTGCTTTGGTCACATGACAATATGATCTGCACTACAGAAGTATATCGTTTACAACTTACAAGCACAGAGTATATATGTGTACCTTTTGGAGAGAAAAATACTCCCGGATCATTGGTATTTGTTTAAAGTGTAAACTATTCTTAAATAGAGGAGTGGCAGTTGGTAGCCCTGGACTGGAAGAAACTGGAACTGTAGCTTTCACAGTCACCTTGCTTGAGAGTGATCAATTGAGTGGTTTTTAGTGTTCAGATTATGTACTGTATATGTGGAAAAGTCACATTAATGTGCTTATCATCTTCTGTTATGTTGTTATATTTCAGAAAAAGATGCATATTAGATATGTTGATGTCAAGATATGTTTTTTGCTGCATATTGGTGTGCCGTGTTATCTTAAACACAATTGATGGCTTAGCTTGCAAGAGTATGAGAGTTTTCTTCAAGGGTCTGTCCAGCTTTTGCTATTTTCTATCTAAATCTTCATCGGTGGTTTCATAAGGCTTCATGTCTTAGCTTTTAAGTGTATAGATAAGGAAATCACTTACCAAAAGAAAAGTTGGTGACAGCAGTTTCTTTGCCCAATAAAGGGGAGGAAAGAGACTGCCTTGCACACATACCACTATTACTTATAGACATGCAGTTGTTTCTTAAAGACTAGAAATATGTATGTTCTACTATGGCGGAAGAGTTCTTTTATATACTTTTTATCCATCTCTGGTGCAAGCTTGCTTGGATTGCAATGTGTGCGAAAGCACTTAGGAACACCAGCTGGCCGCTTCACAGCATGAAAAATAATGGTACTAGAGAGCCTAAAAATCAAACCAGCTCTTTGAGCTCGACAGTGATATGCATATTAAGAAACATATTAGGTACTGTATTCCTTAATTACAGCTGTACTAATGATGACCTTACTACTGTTTTTGAACCGCAATGAGCTGCACTAATGATGACCTTAGTACTGTTTTTGAACCTCGGTAATCTGTATTCTGTGATTTATCCACAGATCACGTGCTCGAGACTATGGCCAATGGTTGTTGTCCAGCTGCCAATGGGAAACAAAATGACCATCTGGACAAGAATAACACAGTATCACTTCCCCCTTTTGGACTTGTAGCACACAAAATACAAGGTTCTCTCTGGACCAACCCCAGGACAGGAGATCATAAGAGGATTGTCTCCCTCTTCAGTGCGGCAAAATCCTGGCTTAAGCAGCTTGGAGTCCAGCACCATGACTTCAACTACTTCATCACTCACCCCATGTGAACTGCTGATTGGCCGGGAGTAGCTTTGCAAAGAACCCCATGTCTGCAAACCAAAATTACTTACATCACCAACAAGGGCAGCAAACCGTTTAATGTATATTGCCCTCGTAAAAGTGAGTAACATTCGCGGGATAGATTTATACGGCTTGAGTTTATTGCAGCAAACATGAAATATATCAGGACTTTAAAAGGTTTTGTGTTTCTTGGCTGAAGATGTAACTGATTCTGTACAGAAGTTTTGGAACTAATTTGACATCCAATGTGGTTGGATTCATACTGTAGTTACCTGCCTTGTGTACTTGCCCTAGGGAATGTTGTTTGTCCAGGATGAACTGCTTTTGCAGAGTCCAGTTGGACCTGAATCAGTTGATGACAATTTTATTCCCCTCTACGGTAGGAAGTTGTATTGAAGCATTTTCGTTCTGATTGGCGTATTAAAGAGTTGTACTTCGGAAGTAGGCCAGAACAGTAAGAGAGTTGCATAACTTGCATTAGAGGAAACCTGAAATTAAATGGCAATTCCACGTATACATACAGATACAGTCCCGTACTGTTTACTGATATCCGAACATCTCTTGGTTAAATAATGTAGTATACGGCCTTGCTCCTAAGTACTTCAGCCTCTAGCTTTTTTAGGCTTTTGACTTACTCAGAACACGTCGGTTTTTAATTTTGATTTTTTTCTTCTATTATCCGTGAAGATATAACATCGTTTTTTTTTCTCATTTTTTTATTTTTTAATTAAATAACTTAGAAAAAACTAACTACTGTTATAGTGTAATTTTAACCTTAAACTAAAAGCTACAGTTGTAAATCGAAGCTTTCTGCCAGATGAAGTGGCCTCTAAGAATGTGCAATGTATTGAAGAAGAGAACAGATAGCAGAGCCAGACACCAGTGACCTAACCACAAAACGGCAAAAAGAATTAGGACCATTGCTCAATTTGCATGTCATCTTTGTTGGGCATGCTAATCTTCTCCGCATCATTCCAATTTATCTGAGGTCTCAGAAGAGAGAGTAGCAGTGCCATCCGAGAGGACTTAGGCCAGTCTCAGTGGAGATTTCATGGAGTTTCATGGGTATTAAATACGCTGACATGACACTGTATTGATGAAGAGAGAGATGATAAAAGTTTCATAGGAGTAGAGAGAGTTTCATGGGATCCCATGAAACTTTTTTGCACTGTTTCTAAAATATAGATGTGTTGAAAACTGGAACATGAAACCTTCACTGAGACTGGCCTTACAAGTTCGTCCGTACGAGTCGGGTGCCCGATGTGGTACTGAAACAATGTCCTGCACCTCCGGAAACATAAACCGTTTGGAGACCCATCCGATTCACATCCAACGGACCATGGCCGAGTAACGTGTGTACTAGTTGGAGTCGGTGGAGAGTTCGTGTTTCTTTGCTCCGTTCTTTTCGTTAGTCTTTCTCCGTCCATCCAACTTGTTCGTAGCACAATGTGGAGTCTGGAGCCAGTAACCGCCGATTATCGTTTTTACTGGTAGAGACCGATAATAAAAAAAACCAGACGGTATCAATTTTTTATTTTCGAATTTTGTCTGGTTTTTTTTCAGTTTTTTCGGTTACCGGCCGGTTTTTTCGGTTACCGGTTTTCAAAACATCTTAAATTTTAAATTTTGATTTTCAAATTGTGACCCTTTTTTCGGTAACCGTCCGGTTATCGTTACCGGCCGCCGATCGGGATTTCTTTCAGTTCCGGTTTTTGGAACCTTGGTCTGGAGTTCTTCCTCTCATTTCCTATGGTTTCATCTTCGGTACAATTTTACGAACAAACATGCCAATTTTTTGAACGAGTCGGGTTTCGAATTAGGACGCTCATAAGTAGTACAACTTCCAACCAAAAATAAAGTGAAAAACGTACGCGCATTTCCCTCTAAAAGAAAAGAAAAGCACTATAACTGAATACATCATACACCATCTAGTAAGACAGTTTCACTGTTTCTCTCTCGAAAATGATAAGCTTCATAAGCTCATATCCAACAGGGGAAGAAAGCTTCTGAAACGTGACCCACAGGCGTTAGATGACAACCCAACACATACAAGTGCTTTCCTTTCATCAATTATTCTCATGCTTTCAACTACTTGTACAACGGGGCAGCTACTCCCCTATTTGACACCGTACAACACAGCAGCTCTGGTGTGAAGAATCATCTGATGGCATACAGTCAGATTTCTTTTTCTCTTCTCAGCTCCTCGTAAGAATGTTGTTGAAGTCTTATCCGAACTCCTTCCATATCCATGGCGGACACTGCATCATTTTAGACTAGACATGGTATGATTAATGCTAGGACAAAGCACAGGCTATGCTAGACGTGGCGTCAATCCACTACAAACAATTCTGATTCGATTTTTTTCTCCATTTAGAACTCATTTTTCTCGCCCTAGTCATATGTTTTATGTGTATCCTGTAGTCGCATGTTTTATATAACATGTCATTTCATGCTTATAATTTCTTTTTATATAGTGAATTCCGTCTCCATGCGTCGTGGTCTTTCCTGTAAGGATTTTCCACTAAAATCCGTGTCTCCTGTTTTTCTATTTTATAATAAGTAATATCATAGCATAGCATAGGATAGATCCATTCTAAAAAAATCATAAAGCATGGACACTATGGTGCCCCTGTTATTTATATATACACATACGTATGCCTATAGTCGCATGTTTTATATGATGTGTCGTCTCATGCTTGTAATTTCTCCTCATACAGTAAATTCCTCCTTTGTGCGCCCTTGAGTTTGTCCCACAAAGATTTTTCACATAAAAATTTGTATCTTCTCTCTATTTTACAACAAAGGTGGTACCGAAACGGAGAAAAATATGATTAGTTTATCCTTGGTAACCTCAGCAGTGTGCAGCACAGCAGCTATCGTGTGAATCATCTAATTATGTACATAATTTGTTTTTACCAGTTTATACCATCTTTTTCGGTCTAAACAAGGGGTGCACGTCTCTTCAAGCTGTGTAAATTGTTGGGGCCTTCGCCAATAACACGTACCTAATCTTCAAATTCCTGTCTGGCACCAATGAGTTGTTACAGGTGCTTCAGTGCAGCACCCATCTGTGACAGAATCTCATAAGCTTGCAACAGCCTCTTACTTCTCGCCTACAATGCTTTTGTAGCTAACCATATAGATGGCAGACAATGTCAGAAGTGCACCTCCAATCTGTACAGGTGAGAAGGTCTCTCCCAGACAGAGGAACCTGAAAAGGCAAGAGGTGCCGCAGAAGAACAGTTAGAAAACAAATATTGGTTTTTATGTTTGTGAAAAAAATTGTAGTCCAACATATTTTAAAGTATTACCCAAAAATGGAAGCAAACATAGGAGCTAAGAAAGTAAGAGAACTAAGTGTGGTCAAGCTACCTGCAAGAATAAGAGAAAACTAGTTATATGGAATGCCTAATAGCATAAATCATGGAGAATACCAGTAAGTTCTAACTGCATTGGACTGGTGGAAAGCGATCTTACCTCTTGTAGCATTGTAGAAGTACACACCATAGCTGACAGCAGTTCCAAATACAGACGTATAACCAACTGCTAATATGTCACTCCATGTAAGCTCTTGAATATGTCCATTCAGAGCAGGATCATGATTAAGAACAGATATAACCAACAAAGGAAGCCCACCTATTATCATGTGCTGCCATAAAGTGAATATTAGCATTTTATGCGGTGTAATGTCAGACTTTCATAATTTTAAAGAGTACTAAAATCATAAAAAAGGTGAAAATTGCAATAATCGGTAATAAAGGTAACATCTACACTCTGATGGAACCATTACACAAGTGGAAAGGCCTAAGTTGATCTGAGGATTCCAATAAAGGCTGTTCAAGTTTCACTTGATGTAGCAATCTATCTGCATTTTCGTTTCCGGTAAATGAGTAATTTTGTCAGAAATATGCATTAAGTCGTGCAATAAGAAGAACAATAGCTCATTACAAATAGTTCAGGGAAAAAGAGGCTGACTTGGGAGCAACAACAACAACTAGTTTATCAACTGTGCTTTAGCGCATGTGACATAAACTATCTTATAATAACAAGACTGTTTATTCAGCTGTGGATAACATACCCATCCTGTTGCCATGATTGGATCACAATACTTCGACACCCAACGGACCATGATAGTTCCAACGGCCAAGCTTTGAGCTGAGAGGAACATCCACCATTCCCCACTTCCCCAGATTGTTGTGGCATTTCCGTGAACTGACAGTGCTGGAACCTAAATCACAGCTAAACACAATCCATAAATTCAAGCAAACAACGTGCAAAAGAACATTAAAGTGGCACACCCCATGACTGAATTTAATAAAGTTAAAAATGGCTCATAAAAAATAAGAGCACTTCTCACCATTTTACAGATGATATGTCATGTAGACACATACTATAGTTGAATGTCCGTAGTGTTGGAAATAATCTTGATTTAGAGTTTTAATCAAGTCCAAGACGTAGTAGAGTATATGTCTGTATGTAACTCAAGTTGAAGTCGTGACCAACTTGAAGTTCAAGTATGTATATTAGTAGGAAAGTATTAGCCTATATAATAATGAGGCTTATAGCCAATTTTGTAAGAAAAAATCTAGATAATAGAAAAATTCAGAAATTCTCATGTATCCTCTCCGTTTATTTGCATTGTTTGAGTTTTCTCCTAAAACAAAGTTAACAATTGGTATCAAAGCAAGGCCATCGATTTTGCTGCAACGCGACTAGAAAGAGGAAGCAAGCGAGAAGCGTCTCGCTCGTCGGTCCGGTAATGTGTCTCGTACAGCACGAAAGCCGAGGAGCAAAAGCAACCGAGACGTCAGACCGAAGGACGTTCTTTCCCCTTGCGTTATGCGCAAACCAACAGCAAAGGCTGCAATCTCCTAAAGCTTTGACTTGCGTCAGAAAGGAGCATCTAGCTTGGAACCCAAGGAGGTAGGAAGCAGTTGGTCCAAGCGACAGATGGTGCTCATTTGGGCTTTTAAGCCCAAGTTTATGGCTATTTTGTACTGTAGCGGCTTTTTGGCACTGTAGTTACTAGTAGATTTTTTAGCGTAATTAAATTTAAAAATGAAAAAAGTTATATCATCACAGACAATGCAAAGAAATAAAGGGAAAAAAGAAAATACAAAAATCCCAAAAACCGAAAAGAGAAGAAATTAAGAAGCTCGAAGCCAGAAGTTAAAGCTCTAATGAGCGAGACCGCCTGCTCCTTTGTTTTCAGATCAACAGCAAGCACCAATCACGTCAATAGCAAGGAATCCAAACAAGATAGCACGTTGCGTTTTTTGCTTTCTCTTCCTCGTTTTACGTGGGACATCAAGCACAATAGCTGCATTTTCTTGGTCTCCGAGCCAAAGACGTCTTGCCAACTCCGAGTCAGAGGCAGTAGACACACTATAAAAGACGGCGCGAGGCGAGAAACAACATCAGTTTTCTTCGGTCTGAACCTTCAGTTAAAGGCAGAAACCGAACCGTCCAGTGCGCGACAGTGAAAAGCAACATTTTGCTTCAGTCCCTCAGTTCAAGCGAAAAAGCAAAGCCCAGTGCTCAGCAGCTGTCTACCCTAAATCCGAAAATAAGGTTCCATCCTTCGGTCCGTGATAGAAGCATTGCAAGAGATATTGTTTCTTGCCAGCTTGAGTTCTTGATCTGTGCCCAAGACTGTGTCGCGTTCTCCAGGAAGTGGTGTCATCGATAATGAGGCATCATCCAGTGTAATGACAAAGGAGAGTTCCGTTGTCTCGCTGCATTATCCGATGCTCACGACAAGTAATTATGCAGTCTGGTCAATCAAGATAAAGGTGTACATGAAGGCTCAAGGAGTGTAGGACATGATCACGAACGGCAACATTGATGAGCGTACGGAACAGATGGTATTGATGGCCATCTATTAGGGCATCTCATAGGAGACGCTCTTCCTACTGGCCGAAAAGGAGACAGCCAAAGATGCGTAGAAGACGTCGAAGATGCTATCCAGCGCTACATTGTGGGATCATGCATGAAGCCGATAGTGATGCTGAGTCGAGTCCGAGGTGTTAAGGAGCTGTGTTCGTCGTCCAAACTCAAGTAAGCGTAGAGTTGACTCTGGAACGTTGAGGGACTGTGTCACCGTTCTGTGTCAAGTATGAGTTGGGTAAGTATTAGTTGAGACCGACTGCCTCAACGAGTTATAATCTTTGCATCTAGATATATCTGTACCAGTTGAGTTGAGTCCTACATGTAGCTCGCATGTAGAACACTTTATGTGGAAGCTTAGCTGGTAGTTCATAATGCATTGAGATTAAACTAGAAGTATGTCGAGTCAAAATTAGGGGGGAGATTATTGGAAACAATCTTGATTTAGAGTTTTAATCAAGTTCGAAACGCAGTAGAGTCCGTCTCCGTATATAACTCAAGTAGAAGTCATGACCAACTTGAAATCCGAGTACGTATGTTAGTAGAAGAATGTTAGCCTATATAATAAAGAGGCTTGTAACCAATTTTGTAAGAAGAAATCTAGAGAATAGAAAATTTTAGAAATTGTTCCATGTTCTCTTGGTTTATTTTCAATATGTGAGTTTTCTCTGGGACAAAGCCAACACACAGAAGGCAATTGTTGTAAGTACTTCTATGAGGATTTAGACAAATCAGATAAGTAGGTTTGGTTCAAATATTACTGGAAGGAACTTCTGCCCTCCAAACGATGTAATTATGCAATTGACTTGAAGAAAATAGTACATCAATGCAACTTGTTGTCATAATCAACATTCAGGCCTCAAGATTGCTAACATCTACAATTCTACATTGCATATGAGAAATTATGGTACGCATTGCCAGAAGGCAAACCTCGAGAAGCAAAATCCCGAAGACACCTAGTACGAGCCCTCCAACTCCTATCGCACCGATTGATTCTCCAAAGAGTAGTGCTGCAAGGACAGCTACCGTCAATGGTCCGGAGTTAATTATGACCTGCAACGGAGAAGAGTTCCATAAAGGGCATCAGCTCACTGGACAAAAATGGCAAGCCAGTTGCTCGCCCGAGGAGCTAAAAAAACAGCACGGAGAATTCGCCTTACGCTTCCAAGCCCGGCCGATGTCTTCTGCAAGCCCTCCGCGAGAAAACCCTGCAGAAGGAGAGCAATGCAAACTTGCTTCAGGAACCGCACAACCACACGCTAAAGCGCACGCATCTTTCACCTCGAAGCAGGCGGCGTCGATGAGGCCGAAGGCGGCGACGGCGCCCCAGGCGGCCCACCCGGAGGGCTGCTTCCTGCCGCGCGCGGCGGAGAAGGCGACTAGCAGCGCGCCCGCCGGGAGCAGGCGGAGCGCGGCGATGAAGAAGGGGCCGGTCTTGGGTATGACCCCCTTCATGGCCACCATGGCCGTGCCCCAGAAGAAGAAGGTCGACACCAGAGACCCCCACTCCCACCACTCCATCCCCTCGGGCGCGGCTGAGGCCGCCTCGTTCTCCCCATCCGCCCCAGCCTCAGCCTCGGGAGGCCGCGCGAGGAGGAGAGGATCGGTTCCCGCGTCCGGGTCGACGAAGCACTCGACGTCGGTGCCCGTGCCGACCGCGTCGGCGGCGGGCGGGGCGGGAGGTGGCGGCGGCGTCTCGCGGTGCACGGCCGCGAGGCGGAGGCGGAGGACGCCGCGTCGAGCCGGAGCGGACGGGTGTCTGGGAGGGACCGGTGCGTGAAGCGGCAGGACGACGAGGCGGGGCGACGCGGGCCATGCGGCGCCGGCGGTGGACATCTCGGCCGGTCGGTCGACGCGGGCCTCTCTCGCTCGGCACGAGAGGGAGTGGCGGGGCGGGGAGGAGTGGTGGAGTGGTGGGGCGATCTTTTGCCTGGCCATGGCGTGGCTCGCTCCCTGCCCGTGTCTGTTTGTGTGGTGTTGGACTTGGATTGCGCGCCCTGCTCGCTTGCCCGCCCTCTTTCGTCGCGTCGCAGCCCGCGGGTGCCGCGTCCTGGCCTAGCCAGGACCCAGGAGCGAACTCCCACATTTATGTGTACGAATTTACAGCGACAGAAAACAAATAGAGACGGATATAGGGGAATTGTGCTGACCACAGCTGTGTAGCCCAGTTTTCTAAATTTTTTCTTTTTATCTTACAAAATTAGCTATAAGCATTTTTATTATATAAACTAATACTCTCCGATAACATATATACTTGGACATTAAGGACCTGCTCTTAACGGTTTCTAAAAGCGGCTTTTGACTTTTTGCTATAGTGTCTAATTTTCAAACGGAGTATTTTTTCAAGACAGGGTTTACAAATTAATTGTAATACATGTTAAAAGTTCAACATCTGTATCAACCAAAATCGCAAGCGAGTACCTCTCTCTCCGTAATTTCTGTCGCAAACAGCTAAAATTCAAAAATTTCAGCCATAAGCCGCAGTCATATCAAACAGGCCCTAAGTTGGTCACGACTTCAACTCGAGTAACACATAGAGACAAACTCTACTGTGCCTCGGATTCGATTTAAACTTTTAAGTCAAGATTATTTTCAATATTCTCATCTATAATCTTAACTCGATATACTTCTAGTTTAGTCTTATGTATTATCTGAACTACCAGTTACGCCTCCACATGAAACGATCAACATAGAAAGTAAACACATAGTTACACATAGGAACTTAACTCAACTGGTACAGGTCCACTTATATGCAAAGACTAACTCGTTGAGATAGTCGGTCTCAACTATGACTTACCCAACTCATACTCGACTCAAGACGAGGAACACATCTCTTCAATTCCCCGAACTCAACTCAACTCTACTTAGGACGACAAACGCTTCTCTTCAATATCCCAGACTCAACTCCACAGGATCGACTTAGGATGACGAACGCATCTCCTCAACATCCTAGACTCGGCTCTTCTTACCCCCCCCCCCCCTTTGCCGTCACCACCTTCTTATTGCACCCCATTATCTCCACAATGAACACCTTGATCTTCCTCTACTCTGCATATAGCGACTAGCAAAGCAAAGACAACCTGGTCGTGATCCCCTCCAGCGTTGAATTCCACCCGCAATGCGTCACGAAAGCGCCTGTCGCCTTGCGCAGCAGCACGTCCACCTACGGCACCCACGACTTGGCCTCTAGCCCCTGCAAGAACCCCTCTAGTAGGAGCGTGGTGAGGTCTGGTTCAACGAGCGCGTCAGTGAGAAAGTCCACCATAATCTTTGTTCAGACCACCCACAAAAACCTATGTTTGGACCTCTCTGGTCCAATGGCGATCTCCTCAATCTGCTTCTTGGGTAACGAGCCCATGCTCCCAAAGCAGAGAAGACGACGTTGTTGTTGGCTGATCGAAATAAATGCTGACTACATGCTGCACGATGACTGCGCTCTGATAATAAATGTTGGTCCAACTCTATGAGAGAGCTCACAAACTGCATGAATTCACGCTGGAAGAGAACAAACAGAGAAGAACACAGAAGAATTGCCTAGGCTGTAACTGCGTAGCCGAGTTTTCTCTTTTCTTCTTCTTCTCTTATAAAATCAGTTGCAAGCCTCCTTATTATATAGTACAATTCTCTTCGATCAATATATATATCCAGACTTCAAGTTAATTACGACTTCAATTTAAATAATATACAGAGATAAATTCTACTACTACGTTTGATTAAACTCTAAGCGAAAATTATTTCCAACACCGCGTGCGCTTCCGCAGGCCCGAACAGGGCGCGCGTTTCTCCCGTCCCACGGGCTCATCTCACGGTGCCGCGGCCGTGAATGCCTCGCGATTGCAAAGTGGGAGACGCGAGTTCACGGCAAACGGTTGGCTGGCAATTGCTAACCGGTTGGTTGATTCTTCCTGCGTGCTGGGCGTACGATCACACGAGATATTCTCTCTCCCTGCGCAAGCAACCAGTCACGCGACCTCGACCGTTCGGCCCACACGTTGCCCAACCCTATCCATACCGTGCTGTTTTCGTCCCCTGTGGGAACAGAGTACGTAAATCTCCTCGAGACAGCTACTCCCCGATCGTTTGGAATTTGCCGCCATGTGGGTCACCGGAGAGCACACCGCCGTGCCATCCTCCCTTGACCGGGGACACCACCGTAAAGCTGCTCTTTGTGAATTCATTCGACTAAGGTTGATGATTTTTATCTATATTTTTTAAAGAGTAAAGTCCATTACCAGTCCTTAAACTTTTTATGCTGTGTCATTTTGGTCCATAAACTTTTAAAGTATATCATCCCGGTCCTTAAACTTTCAAAGTGTGGCAATATCCTATGTAGTTGTAGCAGTGAACTTTTTATGTTGTGTCATCCCGGTCCATAGACTTTCAAAAGAAATTGCCACACTTTGAAAGTTTAAGGACCGGGATGACATACTTTAAAAGTTTATGGACCAGGATGACACAGCATAAAAAGTTTAAGGACCGGTAATGGACTTTACTCTTTTTTAAAACGATAGCAGATGATTTATATGATTTTTGGCTTGAGAAACCATTTAAAGAATCTATTTTAATGATCTGCTCTGTTTATTTAGCTCTTTTAGGGCTGAGATAAGAAACCATAGAAATTCATGCTGATGAGATGGAGGACGGTACAAGGATGATGCACATGTTCGAACTGGCTTGCTGCGTGATGGAGCCACGCAGGACAAGACCATGATATTGTCATGTTGATGCGCAGCTGTGTGCAAAATCCAAAGCATTGTTACTGAAGCAGCTACAGTGTATAACTTGCAAACAAATCAGAGCTAGCCTTACCATTTGATTTACATCTCATAAGCTACGGTGAAATGAATCCTTGATTTTTTTAAAAAAATAGTCCAATTTTATTCAAAAATACAGAAATATATCCGTGTTTTAATTTTTTTACAAAAAATAACCTCCAGTCGTCTAACCGTTGGGCGACTGGACCCTGTCACCTAACGGCCGAGTGACACGCGGGCAGTAGATGGACCGTTGGATGACATGAATGCAGTCGCTCAACGGCCGGGTGACTAGAGCTTGTCGCCCAACCGTTGGACGACTAGACCTCCAGTCGCCTAAGGGTATAATGACTGCACGCCATATATAATCGGTCGCTCAGCCAAGCGCAACCTCCATCCGCCAACGCTAAAGGAAAAAAAGAGAAAGAAGAGAAGGGGAAAGAAAGAAGAGAGGAGAAGGAAGAAAAGAGAGGAGAGGGAGAAAGAGAGGAGGAGGTTCCGCTACTTCTGCGAGATAAAAATTTTGCTATGTTTTAATCAGTTTTTTGTATTAAGTAAATAATTTGCTTAGTTTAAAATTAGCATCCATAGAAAATTATAGTTATAGAAAAAATAGTATAACTTTGGTTAGATGAATTAATCTCATTAGGTAGGAAGGAATTAGTCCCGTTAGAGGAAAGATCAGACGGAAGACAGAAGGAAAATATAAAAGAGAGGAGAAACACATGTGTATTTAATTTATTTCATTGTGAATATTTTAACTGGGAGGATCCCGTGGCATGTTAGAGTAATGGGAAAATTTTGGTTAGTCATGTGAAAATGCAAAATATTATAAGACAACATTTATAATTAATTAGGAATGAATTTATTGTCGTAAGTACATTGAAAATTCTTGCTTCCCTTTAAAACTGGTATATTGGCATTTAAATTAGTATGTCGCATACTTAATTATTTAATTATTTTTTGTCAATGTCATGTAAATTCTTGCATCATATTAGGAATTATCTATAGCAGGAGAGAGCTTAAGAAGAGAGAGAAGAGCAGTGTCGGTGTGCGTGGGAGTAGATAGGAAGTTGATGCGTATTGGGATAGAGGAAAGGGAGCGGTGTCGATGCGAATGAGGAGGAGTTGCGTTTTAAGGAAAAATTAACTGATATGAAGATGTCCGCACATTAATCGTGGCCTCTACCTTAGGGAATGGTTTGCGGTGCAATTTGTTCAAGTGCAAGGCACTTGCTAATGAGTAGGCACACCGGCATGGTTTGCAATACCATTTGTTCAAGTGTGCAAAGTGGCTCCAAGATTACAATTATTATACACTATCATCTATACTTTGTTAGTTGCTACATTTATATCGTAGTGACGTAGTAAATATATCGTATGTTGCATATACTGTTTATGAACCTGTTGTGGAACTATCCCCTTTTGAATAATATTGTAAGTGTTATCCTGGTAGCTTAGTACTATTTTGTTTGTTTACAAGTTAAATTTACTCCTGCTTTACATTCGATTTTTTGTTCTGCGTAAATGCTAACTTGAAGCCATTTTTGCAAGTATGGTCTGTCGATCGAACTGGCCTTTCAGCCTCCTAGATGAGCGTGTTGATCGGCTACATCACGCGTCGCGTCGTGTCCCACATCCTGCGATCACGAACGATGCGACTGAGTTGGGGGTGATCCGCACGCGCACACCTCGAGTGACCTGGAGGCTAGACCCACGTTGGATAGACAGGTTTGTAGTTCGGCGGCACTGTCTTCTCGCCTTATGTGGGTTGCATGTTGAATTGTTATGGCTTCGCAGGCTCAGCGATGCCGGTCTACTACCTCTCGCCTAGATAGTGTAGTCCACAGATAAGGACGGTTTGGCACTAGCTGAGATCAGGGACGACGGAGACGTGTAGGTCAGCCTGGAGCGATCGCGATGATTCCCGGTCGACCGCTCCTTACTGACAGCTCTGGTGGACCGGTGGCGACCGAAGACGCACACTTTACACTTCCCATTCGGGGAGATGGCGCCTACTCTGCAAGATGTCTCGTTGCTACTTGGCATTCCTATCGCAGGAGATGTTGCCTTCCCGCCAAAAGCCCTGGCAGGCTGGCGCGACGACCTGCTGACCAGGTTTCACGAAGTCCTTTTGCCTAGGGCCGCAGAGGGGTACTACGTCAACCCATCAGGACAGACACACAGCCTGTCCTTGTGGTGGCTCTCGTAATTTTGAGTACGCGTTCGACGACCTTCTTGTCCGGACCGCTACACTCTCCTTTCAACACTACGGTCTTACTAATTTTTTGCTTGTACTCAGATCGAGCAGATGGACCCGGCCACTGACGAGCACCAGGTGTCACGACACCTGGAGGCCTACTTGTTGTGGTTGTTTGGTTGGGAGTTGTTCACCAGAAGCCACGGCGACACCATCGATGTGCACCTCATTGCTTACGCTAGGGCTATCGTCGATGGGGAGGCCCCACAGATTAGTTGTGGTTCGACTACACTTGTTGCAACCTATCACGACCTGTGTGATGCGTGCCGCAGTATGAAGCTGAACTCAGTTCTTGCAGGGTGTCCGCTCCTACTGCAGCTGTGACCGTTTAAGCGCTTTAGCCTCGGACGGCCCATATTGGAGGACATCACTCCGTATGAGCGGAGATGTACTAGGGGGCACGGTGGACAGGCTGACTATGGGCTCTCTTTGGTGCCGTAGACGGGTACATACTCTCCCTTGTGATTAATTTGTTTGTATTATGAATCCTCCTATCTAACAGCTGGTGTTCCTTGCAGATACAGTTCATGCACGTGCAGGTCACATGGGCGTATCTGCCCTTCGTGGAGCAATTGGACCGCCTCACGGCTGACGATGTGAGCTGGGACCTGTACTCCCCTGAGACACTGGAGGCCCATGCTCCTGACGAGCTGTCCTCGCTGTGCTGGCACGACCGGGCTTATTGGCTGACATGGAGGAACCTCGTGTTAGGCGTCTTCATTGAGAACTACGCGTGTGCTAGTTTGGCCTATGCTAGGTGGTTCCAGTACCAATCAGGTGGCTTGTGCCCAACAACATCCATGCATGAGTTAGCGCCACAGATGTCTCTCCTTTTACTACCGTCTCGTTGCACAACTTCTAATCAAATGTTACGTCTTGCAGGCAATCTAGGAAGGGAGTCCACCATGGCACAGATTGGACGATGAAGATGGAGGCATGGACATGCTAGTGGGAGGGGGCGTTGCAAGACTATGTGCAGGAGACCACCCCCTACGACCACAGTGCGTACGACAAGTATCTTCGCTGGTATGCTCCTCAAACACGTACCAAGCTGGTACTTGTTGTCAACCCGTCGGCAGCACACATCGCAGCACCGACTGACACATACCCCACGCACCTCGCACGGAACGTTCACCTCATGGTACGTTACATCGTATTTCTAAAACATCGCTTCTGGCACTCCCACTTATAGGTTTCACTCTTTCGTGTTTTCCTTGTAGGCGGACCTCGGTGCTACAATTTGAAGGGACTCCCGCTCCATGGCGCAAAGGATCGCCAATGGTGTGGAGCTCACATGCGAGGAGGTGGTGCAGACTTTATGTCGTGTGTTGGCCATGGGCGTACATGTCGTCAGCATGTTGTCGTGCACGAGGCTCCCAGAGGTTAACACACCGACACCTGCTCCACACTCCCTACATCCACCGGCACTGTCCCGTCCGACATCACACCACGTGGGAGGGTCAGCGTAGCCACGTCCACCACACCCTGACAAGGCCGGAGGGTCAGCCAGGGCACATCCGACACCCCCGCGGCCTGACGAGGCCGGATGGTCAAGTTGGGCATGAACCTGTACACCACCAGTGCAGTAGTTCGTGCGTCCTCCGTATGACATGTCGTACTTCGCTCCGGATGGCTTTTTGCGTGCTATGGCGCTAGCAGAGGGTACACTGCGTCTCCATTTGTTTGCTCATATTACTTTACTTGATGAACTAACAGTATTTCCACTGCAGGTCTTACGCCCACTGAGGGATTTGGGGCCTTCCTAGGTGACACGGACACAGACCACTACTTTGAGGATTGGGACGACCAGAAGGTGGGCTCGAGACCTCAGCCCACACCCCTTGAGGTTCTCTCCGGGTCACAGCTCAGCGGTGCACCAGTACCCACATAATTGGCACCGATGTCCACCCCTCTAACTTTGGGAGCTCGTCAGACCAGGGCTCTTGACCGTCTTTCCTTATCGGGGCCGAGACCCCAACACCTGACGCTGAGGAGGAGGCCCAAGCGGGGCCGTACGGGAGGACGCAGAGCTGGAGTGGGCCAGGGTGACGATGGAAGGGGTGCTGGGGGTGCTGTTGGGGGGCCTTGTAAGGGTCGTCTGCTTGCGCTGGCTATACTTTTGTTGTTTCCGTAATACTTACATTTCATACTTACTATGTGATGTTTGTAATACTGTTGCGTTCTTATTTGTACTCCTTTTTATGATGTATATTTGTTCAATGCATATCAACGCCTCTACCTTAGTGCACGCGACGCACCGTACTTACTATGTAACTGGTGTCCAAGGCTAGGGTTAACAGCAAGGACTACAACGTCGAGCTAGGCCGCAAGGACAAATGGCTACGTTTCACACAATAGTTCAACGCTTTTTGTCCATATGTCCCATGTATTTCTAATTCCCTAAAGGCATGCGTGTACTATCCTTAGTTCGTTAGCCTACGTGCCATGTAGCCCCTTATCATATGAACAGTCGTGTTGTTTTCCTCTTTGTATGAATTTTCGGTTGCATCGCAATATTACTTACCTTCGTACTTATGAATCGTCGCTACCTTAGTCGTCCTCACAAAATTTTTCAGAAATTTTTTTGCACTACAGCAACATATGATAATCACAAAATGTTATTACGAATCTAACAGATTTTGTACCATTCACAATCTACGAAAATCACAAACGTTTCAACCGACATTGTCTGCACTTTCATTTCTTAAAAAAACAACTTATAAAGAAGATTTGATAAATGTTACTTACCTACAACAATTGCCATTTACCCCACACGCGAAGACTGCACGTCTCCTTGGGCCTTTTCCGTGGAAATGACACGCGTCGCTAACCAGTTGATCTGCTTGGGGGGGATTGCACAAAAATGGGTGGACTTTCATTCGCCGAACGGTTGGGCGACAGGAGGTCCAGTCGCCCAACTGCTGGGCGACAAGGTCCAGTCACCGAACCGTTGGGCGACTGGTTCATGTCGCTCAACAATCGGGCAACTGCCTACGTTTCGCTCGGCCGTTGGGTTACAAGGTCTAGTCGTCTAACCGTTATGCGACTGGTGACTATTTCTGTAAAAAAAAAATAAGGCGTGGGTATATTTTGGTATTTTCGGATAAAAATGGATTATTTAAAAAAATCATGAATCCTTCCGCTAAAATAAGACAAACCAAGCATGGTACTCAAATTGAAAGCTTGGGGTTGTTCAGTGCATTGATCTAAAGAAGACTATGTTAATTCCCCTTCAACATAATTTTTTCTATGCTTCTTTCTCGATAAACCCTATTACAATAACAGAAGAGAAAACATTCCTGTGCGTAGACTTTTCCTTCATATTGAGACAGTTCCGGAAACACCAAGCAGCGTTTTATTTACAGTAGTAGTGCAGTGAACCATATCCGAACCCAGAGGAGACGAACAACCATATCCCAAGCCAGCCAGTGGGCTGTGGCCACTCGTGTCCCTGTAGACTAGTGATTGATATCTACTCCGAACCAGGATCATGACAAATTACCAAATGAGCCATCCTAATCGGGAAAACTTGGCTCGTAACATGGCCACAATTCGAGGGCTTATCACGAGTGTATAGCCACAAATGCAGAACAAAAACTCGAGGAAATTTTACTCGTACCATGGCCAGAATATTTCGCAACCACACGCGCATCTGCTCTCGTGCGTGCATAACATATTTCAACCATTTTATTGGAGAGTAATATCTATATTTACTCTGGAGTATTTCAATGTATAATGCACTGTAAGTGTGTACTAATGAACTGTACCACTGCAAGATAATGGAATACACGGACATGTATGTAAGTCCTAACGCAGGTGATGCAGGACTATTACGTAGATTAAGATTCATCAGTTCCAAAATAGAACTGTCAACTATGTTCAAGTTGTTGCTTGCAACGTACAGTCTAGGAAAACACTGAAAGATCGTGAATCAAAAGCTATTAAGACAATCTAGTAAGCCAACGAACGATTTCATCTCATGATATGGGTTGTGCAGGGATATGAGTAGCGCTTCGGTTACTCAGGGCCTAGGTGGATGCTCGTGAGTCTTGAGTTCTTCATTCTAGCAGCTGCTGCGTTATCTCATCAAAGCCATCATTTTCATGATGAAATACTCCTAATTCGTCATTGCCAACCACCAATAGTCCACCATGACGAGATGCTCCTGTCTTCTCATAGAACTCTTCATTCTGAGCATCCCATTCTTTGACAATTTCCTCTACCCTGTCACCCAACAGTTTGTCATTCTGAAGAATATGCTTAGCATCTTCAACATCAACAATTTCGTTTGCCTCTGTCAAGGTGAAAAGGACAAAAGGATAGCAGGGTCAAAACAGTGTTAATGGTAATACAGTTCCCAAAAAGGCAAAGAATACCCACAGAAGATGAATAACACAATGCCAACAACAGACAAACACCTGCAAAGGCCAATTCTTTGGCTTTAGCATAGTGTTAAAATGCGCGGTGGGGGGCAGAAGCCATGAAGGGAAATAAAAGCAGTGATGTATGTAAAGAGGCTAAAACTTACCAAGTCCATGTGCATATAACTCTCTACTTTGGTATTCACAAACAATCTGCAAATAAAATCAACAATCAGAACATGAGCAAGCAATAATTTATGTGTTCTTGTTGAAAAAATTGATCATATACCCTCCATTTAGATGGAAATTGAGGATTTACCCTCCTGGCCCACGTGTCAGTGACTTATGATGACCCCACGTGTCATTGAGATGTGGAGGGTAAATCCTCAATTTCCCAACTAAAGGGAGGGTATATGATCCAATCTCCCGTTCTTGTTTGCATAGTAAAATAGCACGCATAAACAGCATACTGCGATGCAAGAAGAAAACACGAACACTAATGATGAAGATAGATGGTAGTGAAGAAAATCTCACGTACTTGTCACATGCAAATTTCACTCGTTTATTCTGAAATGCAATTAATTCATCAACCTGCTTCGCCCCAAGGTCACCAAGCAAATTGATGAACCCAAACAAAAACATGCCTTTGTCCAGCATCCTTTTGACAAGTACTGGTACAACACTCATTCCATTTTGCTTAGCCTCAACAATGAAATCTTTGAGTTTCTTTAACTCCTCTGTTACAAACACATATCAAGAATATTAATCTTCACTTTCTAAGAAGCGCCAAACTAGTGACACAAATATATATGCCTTACCAAGAGACAAATAAATCTTGAAATGTGGCTTGTATGGTTGGCACTTGTAAAGACAGTAAAGGCTGTAAAGCCCAGCCAATCTTTGAGGTAGAGAACTTCGGGAAGTTATATGACCTATAACGCACAACAAAGTCAAAATAGTGCAGCAATGACTATAGAAAGGATTATTTGTGGGTACAGTACCAACTTCCAGGAAGCCATAGCCCACCGATACAATGCAAAAAGAGGGACCATGGTTATTACGGCGGTGCGGCGAGGCGCGGCGCCTCACCACTTCACACAACAATATCGCTTATGGCGCGTGGCGTGGCGACGCCATACACATAAGTAGCCACAAAAATATTGGATTTCCGGAGGGTTTAAACAGAAGAAATATAAAGCAAGAAGGACTTTATTGTAATTTCAGAAAATAGGAGGACTAAATTGCAAAATGTCAAACCCTAAATCAGATAACTGGCGTGCGTGGCGGCGGCCGCACGCTCAGTCTCGCCCTCTCGCCCGCTCGCTCGGCCGCCTCCTCTCGCCTCTCGCCCGCTCACTCGGCCGCCTCTCTCCTCTCGCCCTCTCGCCCGCTCGGCCGCCTCCCTCCTCTCTCCCTCTCTCCTTCCCCCATCTCCTCCGCCTCCGGCGTCGGCGAGGCCGAGCCAGCTCGCCGACGGCCGCTCCCTCTTCCCGCCGCCACTCTCCACCGCCCCCAAGCGGCAGCCGCGGTGGAGGCGGCAAAGACTCGTCGCCCGGCGAAGCAAGAGGCGGCGCGACCGCGGATCCAGCTGCGGCGTGGGCGGAGGCAGTGGATCCGGCGGCGGTGACGGCGGATCCGGCTGCGATGAGGGCGGATCCGGCTGCGGCGACGGCGGAGGCAGTAGATCTGACGGCGGATCCGGCCGCGGCGACGGCGGATACAGCGCACCTCCATGTCGTCCGGACGACATGGAGCCTCTGGTCCGCCACGACGATATGGCAACGAGATATCGCCGATATCTCGACGCCATAACAACCTTGAGAGGGACTGCATGAAAACACCTGAGTTCATCTTAGGTCTGCCTTCATAGATATAAGAAAATTTCTTTGCCATCCACACTCTCTTGAAATCGGTGAATGCTGTGCCATTTTCCTACCAATCGGAAACGCAAGAGTGTCATTTATCGAAAGTTAATATGCACAGGACCAACAACAACAATAACAAAGCCTTTTGTCCCAAACAAGTTAGGATAGTCTAGGAATGAAATCTTCTTAAGATCAAAAAGATAAGAGTCTTGAAATAAAATCTACAATACTTAAACCCTAAACCATACAACCTGCTATCTGAGCCGAGAGCCTAAAACACTGCTCCTAACTTTCTTATGGTTCCAGTACGTGGATCGCTAACTTCTATACGCTTCTATCCAAAACTAATTCTTTAGATACATTTCAATCCCTCAAGTCTCTTTTAACTGCTTCCTCCCACGTCAGTTTTGGTCGACTTCTACCTCTTCTTACATTTTCAGTACGTCTTAAAATTTCACTACGTACCAGTGCCTCAGGAGGCCGTTGTTGGAGATGTTCAAACCATCTCAAGCGATGTTGGACAAACTTCTCTTCAATTGGCGCTATCCCCTCCCTATCACGTATATCATCATTGCAGATGCGATCCCGCTCTGTGTGACCACAGATCCACCGCAGCATCCTCATCTCTGCTACACTTATTTTCTGTATATGTTGTCTTTTAGTCGCCCAACATTCTGCTCCATATAGTATCGCGGGTCTGATCGTCATCCTATAGAACTTACCTTTTAACTTTTGAGGGATTTTTTTGTCACACAGGACACTAGATGCTTGGCGCCATTTCACCCACCCCGCTCTTATCCTGTGGCTCACGTCTTCATTAATCTCACCGTCCCATTGTAGCATCGATCTCAAATAACGAAACGTGCCCTTCTTAGGCACTACTTGTCCATCCAATCTAACATCTCCATCATCCGCCCTAGCACCACTGAAATCACACCTCATATACTCAGTTTTAGTCCTACTAAGTCTAAAACCATTCAATTCTAAGGTCTTTCTTCACAACTAGAACTTCCTATCAACACCTATCCTACTCTCATCAACCAGCACCACATCATCAGTGAAAAGTATACACCAAGAAATATCTCCTTGTATGTCCCATATGACCTCGTCCATCACTAGGGCAAAAATGTATGGACTCCATGCTGACCCTTGGTGTAGTCCTATCTTACTAGGAAAGTCATTAGTAACACTTACACACATTCTGACATTAGTCACAACATTTTCGTACATGTCCTTAATTAGGGTAATATATTTTGTTGGGACTCTTTTCTTTTGAAGCATCCACCACATGATCTTTCTTGGCACTTTGTCATAGACTTTCTCCAAGTCAATAAATATCATGCGAAGATCCTTCTTTTGCTCCCTATACCCCTCCATCAACTGTCGTTGCAAGAAAATCGCCTCCGTGATCGACCTCGCAGGCATAAAACCAAATTGGTTTGCCGTCACGCTAGTCACTTTTCTTAAACGACGCTCAATCACTCGTTCCCAGAGCTTCATTGTGTGGCTCATAAGTTTAATTCCTCTATAATTAGTACAACTTTGAATGTCTCCTTTAGTTTTGAAAATTGATACTAATGTGCTCCTCTGCCACTCGTTTAGTCGTTTGGTATTTTGTTCAACCTAAAAATACTATTGAACAAATTAGTTAGCCAAACAATCGCCACTTCTTCTAGGCATTTCCACACCTCAATAGGGATGTTATAATGCCCCAACGCCTTACCCACTTTCAACCTTTTTAAGGCCTCTCTTACCTCTGACTCCTGGATTTTTCGAACAAATCACTTAACGTTGTCGTCAAAAATATCATCCAGTTCAATCATACTATCATCATTATCGTGATTGAACAACTTATCGAAGTAATCTCTCCACCTATCTTTGATCCCCTCGTCTTTCACCAAAAGTCTATTAGTGTCGTTTTTGATGCATTTAACTTGGTTGAAATCTATCGTCTTCCTTTCTCGAATTTTAGTCATCTTGTAGACATCCTTCTCTCCCTCCTTTGTACTTAGTTTCTGATAAATTTCCTCATATGCCTGACCTCGTGTCTCACTCACCGCTTTGTTCGCATTCTTTTTTGCTGCTTTGTATTTATATACGTTGTCATCGCTCCTATCATGATACATGTGCTTGTAGCATATCTTTTTTTTCTCAATAGCCTTTTGCACTTTCGCGTTCCACCACCATGTGTCTTTTGGTTCTCCTCTTGTCCCTTAGGTCACTCCAAGTATCTCCGTAGTCATCTTCCTAATGCGAGTTGTCATCTCTGTCCACATACTACTTGCTTCGCTATTCACTTCTCCCACGTCCCACGTCCCTTCCGTGACCATCCTCCCCTTAAACGCCTCTGCAGTATCTCCTTTGAGTTTCCACCACTTGCATGGGAGATCAAAATTACCTTGGCATAATCGGTTAGTAGCTCGTCAATATCCATCTTGAAAGGAGCAAGATCCATATTTACAGCCAAGGCTAAGCCTGAGTTTCAATCGGTAAATAATTGTTAACTTCAACGATAATCAACAAGAGTTCGATATGAACCGCAGAAATGTGAATACTAAAGCAGCATCCTCTATCAGTGAATAATGCAGCGAGAAGTAAAGGGGCTAATGCAGCGATGCTTCCTGCAGCTTGCTTGTTCCCCTAGCAAGTGAATTTTCATTTTCTTCATGGGCTTGCTCTTCTAGCCCATATTAAGACATGGCCTCCTCAGTAATTCTGCGGCATTGTCCACTAAGTCAAGAACAGTCGCTACTCCAGTGAGCAATTCTACTAGCACAAACTACAAAGCACTAACAAAGTAGTAACAACTAACAAAGTAAAAATTAAGCATTGCAGATGCGGGGCTTTGCACAAGGTAGGGCTCATGTCTCGCGACTAACATGCAACTGTCAGCTCGGTACACACACATGCCAGATCGCCAGCAAATCGACTCCTACAAGGCTTCACTGAATTTTATCAACACGTGTGCGTGACCTGACCAGCAATTGTTCAGTGGAGCAACAAACAAATTATCACACAAATCACTACATCACAGACTTGCCCTAAAAAACTGTATTCACAGACTGTAACTGTAGAAGAGGGAGAGGGCCGATGAACTCACAGAACCGACGGCGGGTTCCCCACGGGGACTAGTGGCGGAGGACGGCGGCCGTCAACAGAAAGTCCGGCGGCGCGCCGCAGAAAACCCAGGCGCTCGCTCGGGTACTGGATCGACGGCCGTAGCTTCGCCGGCGTCCTCCGCGCGAATGGAAGGCGGCGGCGCGCCCTCTCTGCTTCAGTGGGGACTGGAGGACGGGGGAAACAAAAGCAAAAACGGGGAAAAAAAAAAGGAATTTGACCCTACTGGGCTCTTCTTCTACAGGCTTTATGGGCCGGATATATGCATGCCACAATCCGCGGCCCTCTAAAAGCCCATTAGCCCATAAACCGTGGCCCGTCTGATCGCGAGGAAAAATTGCGATCCAAATCGCGGGGGTCCGAACGGGTAATTCCGTGTTGAGGGAGGTCTATTCCGCAAAACGTCCCTACCACCGCTCAGTTCGGATCGATCTGGACCGTACAATGTGATCGGACGGTTATCTAAGACCCAAGGGGTGAACCGCGGCGGCTCCTCCCACTGACATGTGGGGACACGGTCAGCAGCGGCCGCCACCGGCACGGGAATCCCGGCATCCGTGACCTCGCGGCGGTGGACGGCCTCTCCGCCGGCGCCGTCTCCATGAGAGATCTCTCGCACCTTCGGCCGCTTCCGGGCCGCGGGGCTAGGCGTGGACGTCCTGCGCCGCACCGTCTCTGATGCCGATGCCGCCCTTCGCGATTCTTGCACTGATTTTTGATGCGCGTTTTTAGTCTGGCCTCGCTGCTGCTCCGATTCAGTTGGTGCTGTAGTCAGAAAGATGACTGGAATGTGTTTGCGTTTATGATAGAACATCGTAGCTGTCTAGGGTTCAGAAAAGATTTGATGGATTAATGCTCATAGTTGCACAGTGTCAACAGGCTGGACTAATCTCCTCTACGGTAAAATGGGTCGTTACATTGCAACACAGAGAGAAGAAGCGTTCGAGCAGGGAAAGGTATTGGATTGATTTCATATGCTCGAGGCTTATCTTTACAACTAGTAGTGTACTGCAGTGATATTATCATCGTTGTTTAGTTCTTTGCCATGGAAATGCATGGTTTATAATTTTTTTTGAGTGATGCTTGAAACACCCCAAATTTTGAGCCTTTTTAAAAAATTTTGGAAATTCAATTGAATTTGGTTACTTACCCAATTTGGCAAGAAAGTAGCAAAAACCGCTTTCCTTTTTCTCCCTTTCCGCCTTCGCCCCTGGCTGGCGCCGCCCGCGCACGTCGCCTTCGCCGCGCCTCCAGAAGCGCCAGCGCGCGCCACCGCCGCTTCTCCGCACGTGCAGCCGAGGCAGCCACACCCCCACCTGGAGCCCCTCCTGGACGCCGGTCCCGCGCGCCAGTGAGTCGCCGCTGCTCCCCTTCCCTCGCGCAGAACGCCGGCGACAGCGCATGTCCTCGCTGCTGCCACTGCGCGTTCTCCCGTTGCTTCTCTCCCTCTGAGGTCAAGGAAGCACTCAAGCACTGTAGACTCACCTCGCCACCTTGCCCTCCTCCGCTCGACGCAGCCCAGCTCACCCCCCTCCCCCTTCTTCTCTTTTCTGGCAGGAGACGAAGCCGCCGAACCGCTTCCACGCCGAGCCACCTGTATGCGCAATATAAGCGACTTTCGCCACTGTAGATCGCCCCCAAACAGCCCCCTTCCTCTCCCCACTCCACCGATTGCAGTCTCGCCGCCTCTGCCGCCAGCAATCACCGCCCCTGCGCCGGTGAGCCCTAACTCGCAATCCGACGATTTACCCAATAAAAATCCAATTGCTTCCTCTGCCATGTATGCTTCTACTCCCTGAACACAACGACGCAACCACCGGAGCGAGAGCGGGAGTCTAGAAGCCGGGCCACGGAGCTCGCCGCCGACCACAAGGCCGTCACCATGGCTAAGCCACTCCAGCCTTCCCCGAGCTGTACCGCCACTGCCAACGGGTCCCTGGGGTCCCGTAGATGGTTAAACAGCAGCCAATCGGGTCGCAAAGCCGCCGGAACTCCCCAACGTCGCCGCGCACACCATCATCTTCCCAGCTGCCCGCGACCTCCGCTGTTCACCCTGCTCCCTCCCAAAGCCCACAAATGGAAACCGCTCTCGTAGGCGCACCTTTTTGCTACGGCCGTTCTCCGGGAGCATCACTGCCTTCGCCTCCCTGCTCCGGAGAGCGCACTCTGTTTTCCCGCCGAGTCGGGAACGCGGGAGGAAGACGATGACCCAGAGCCGTCGATCCTTGCCTCATCCAACCGTCGGCATCAGATTAAAATCACAGCCGTCCGCTCCGCACCGCCGTTCCATCCGAGCGCTCGCAAGCGCCCGACCGCTTCCATCCGCGCCGTTCGCGCAGGCCACGCGTCGCCCATCGGGCGGGCATGGGCGCATTCGCGCTGGGCTTCGCCCGCGCGCGCGCGTGAGCCACGGCCGGCTCGGCCGAAGGCTGAGCTGGGCCAGCGGGCCGGCCTGGCCGCGCGAGAAGCCGGCCGCCGCCGCGCCGTACGTGTGGGCCGGGCCGCACTGTTCATCGGGCCGAGCTCAGTGCTGTTCACAGTAGAAAAATCTCCAAAAATCCCAGAAAAATCCACAAGTCCCAAAGATACCAAAATACATCATTTTAACCAGAAAAATATTCTAAGTTTAAATCTGGTCTCTGTTCTGCCAAATTCAATTTTGCTAAATTTGAACTTGCCCTTTTTGCCAAATCCAAATGTCGTAGATTTCACATCTCCGTAAAATCAAATTTCCCCATTTTGCCAAATTCAATCTGGATAACTTTCGAATCCGTCCAGTTCAAGGATTGACTATCCAACTCTAAATTTCTATCTTTTATTCTCAAAATTTGTCCAACACCCATATACGTCTTTTAGTAACCCAAGGCCAATCACACTGTTCGCCATTCACCGAAACCCGTATGAAGGGCTTTATACATTTTCAGCCGTCCATTCTTAAATATCTGTCCTCTATTTCAAAAATATGTATAACATATTATCTATTCGATCGTCTCGAACCAGCCAACCCAAACCTCAGGTCCAAGCCCTAAACCCTAATTCGGTCCGAACTCTTTTCGTTCACAGAGACCCTATTAACAGTTGTGCCTTTTATTAGCTTAAGCACATCTACACCCTTCCAACCTCGCTTTACCGCTCAGGTCCTAAACAACCTTGAGAAATATTCTAACTCAAGAATCCGACACCATCCTTACACTCTATCATTCATCGAAATCCATACAATGCCTTTTTGCATTGTCGATTATCCTAAAATCATAGCCTAAATTCGATCTCGTTAAGCCAAACTCTTCACCACCTAAACCCTGGCCACCCCGCCTATTTTCTTTATGTCCTTTTGGATTGTGTGTTTGTATTTTGTTCCCAGCTTGCATTCTGCAAAGCAGGAACTAATGTATGTTCGTTTTTCTACGCTAGTACTCGGACCACGCGAGTTGGTTAACAGAAGGACTACAAGAGCAGTTAAAGAAAGCGATGCTCAACCCGAAGATCACGTGAAGATAATCAGAGACTAAGGACCAAGAGGCAAGTCACATGTTTTTGATCATATTGAATCCCATTAAATTACATTATTTATTTAATGTATTTTCATTATTGATAGTTGCGAACTAATAATTGCTTAAAACAAAGGTTTAGAATGGCATGCTATATAGATAATCCTACCACCGATAAAGAGCCCTGTTCACCTTGATGGCCATATTCACCTTGACAACCTTAGTAAGAATTTATATATGATGTAAATGTATACAATATCATTTCATTCAACATGTTACACTACTAAGTGACTCTGGCCGTTGGCCGGTAGAATTGAAAAACCCGGAGAGGGTAGGGTGGTATGGGACACCGTACTCTAGGCCGGTGATGCTGGTATATAATTCTAAGGTGTTGGCTGTGGGCCGGTAGGATTTGAAAACTGATACTAAGGTAAAGGTGTACTGTGGGAAATCACGCGGTGATCTACGCCACGACTTTACCTTAGAGGAATTGAGACTGGGAAGGGTGTACTGTGGGAAATCACACGGTGATCTACGCCACGACCTTACCCTGAGCCTGAGGCTGCGGACCTCAGGAAAAAGATAAGGGCAAGAACCTTGTGCTAAGTAAGAAACACAGTGATCGCCCAACTACAAGTGTTGATACGTCAACCCTGGTCTAGTAGCTGCTCAAGTTCGATTGAACCTCTACAGACGCAGTCTGGAGGCACCGTGCGAGTCCATACGGAAGGGGCTGAGTAGGGCCATATGGAAGTTGGTTATTTTATTTGAACAATCTGACCGATCGATCTGAACCTCGATCATGTGTTATGTGAGCCGCACAATAGTAGGCTGAGATAAGTCAGAGGTATCTTGAGCTTATTGGTGTAAGTCAGGAGTGGCCTGGGCTTATTGAGAAAGTCTACTAGGTAGAGGCTATATAAAGAATTGAGCAGCGAAAAGCCATGTTTTCTTAATGCCAGACGTGGGTTAAGAAATCTTGTGGGTAAAGTTGAGCAGCTCTGCAGAGTGAAATAAATGGTATTCAAATGCGCCGTGTTTCCGGTTAATGAAGCTGTGTTAATTGGGTGATTCCAAAAACAAGGCATAGTGTTTCTGAGGTTGTTAAATTAAGTAATGATGAGATTTTATCTGATAACAGAAAACCCCTGATCTTAAGAAGAAAATGTTTTACTTTTAATTGTTTGCAAATAAAACTGCATCCACCTCATAATAAAACCACTATACACCCTCCACCCGAGAACCCTGACAATTAGTTATATAGTATTTCCACATGTGATTTGCTGAGTACGGGGTGGGAGTACTCAGGCTTGCCTAATTTTCCCCCAACAAATACCAGAAGAAAAAGGAAGCAATTCAAGATTTCGCATTAGGGTTACGACCGCACTCAAGCGTTCCTGTGGAGTTTCCTTCGGCTCTTCTGTATGTAAGTTAAGTTTTGGGCTTGAACGCCCGTATTGTCATTAAAGCTGGCCATTAGGTCTTACTTTAATCCAATTAACTCTTTTTAAATGGCTTATAAGCAGGCATGATACTTCTGTGAGCCGCAACAGAACTCCTGGGCTGTTGCAGGCCGTACGACGTCCCTGTCCCAAAAATTGGGGGCGTTACAATGCTTCAGAAAAACAGTGTACTTTTGTTGAGGAACGAAGTTATTTGCTTGCAGGTCGAAGAAAGCAAGAAATTCTCGTTTCCTCTGCAAGGTGCTAAGTTCGGGTCTTTCTGATCTCGACCAGTTGTTGATTTGGCTCTTGGTTCATTTATTTGTGTTGATGCAGCTGCTTCCGATTCTGCATTTTATGATCACCCTGTGGGACTGAATCATGCATCTCTGTTGTTGCACCGTGCAGGTTCTCAAATCTCAAGTCTGCATTTCTCTCTGATATGAAGAAATGCATGGGAAGCACACAACCACCTGGTTGCAGGCTATCAAAGCAGGGATCCAACTCTTCTTCAGCTTCCTCTCGCGACTTTCGCCTCCCTTCTTTTTCACTTATAACTTATGATTTATATCTTATGCTACAGTAATTAATCTTTAAACGATGCATTTTTTAAAAAGGGGTCAATAGAAAGATTGTAGTAAAAAGTGTACGGAGTTCAGCTGTATTGGCCAAAATCGCATACGACTATTTTCCTCTGCGTACTGCTTCTCGCGAACAGTCAGAATTCAAAATTTTAAGTCATAAGTCATAATCCAAAAGATCCTCCGATACGTGGAACAACTGAACATTTAGGGCCTGTTTGGGACTGCTCTACTCCAGTTTTTCCAGCTCTGCTCCACCAACTCCACCATGGAGCAGCTCCACTGTGGAGTTCCTGGAGCAGGTGGTCCTGTTTGGCACTCAGCTAGCTCCAGCTCCAGGAATGTGAGGTTTCCCTGAGAAAAGTCCAATGTGCCCCTGAATGATGTTTGGTGTATGTTTTGATGTCTGCGGAGCATATGTAATTGAATTTTTTTTGTTGCCAATTGAAATATGATGTAAAATATTATAATCGCAATTAATTTGGGACTGCTTGAACATAAATAAAGATCCGACTAAGAATTTATACAATATAAGAAAACACACTCAAAACTCTTATCACCCGACAAGCATTTGTACAACTATGCCATCCAACCAGATTAGAAGAGGTATATTTTACTCTGTACAACACACCACCTTCAGAAGCTACAGAAAGTTGTAAAGCTTAGAGGACACCTAACATGAACACACAACACAAAAAAGGCCAATAAACTGGCCACTATTTTCTTGTGCAGCAGCTTTGGAATACCAGCTTTAATCTTCTAAAAGAAATAATACTATATATTATGAACAAAGAGTGATTAAGCCACATAGAGCAAATGACCAAAAACCGGCCTCTAGTTTGTCAAAGTAAAATACAGTACAGACAACTAATTACATTTGCCAACCAAATAAACCTTTCGGCAGGGCAGAGAAATCATAGCAAACAGGCTGCATACAGAGGATCACATTGCCTAAAGCATATAGCCTATTACAACTGCCGTTCAAAATATTATGGCATTTCGTAGCTAGTTGATAATGCTCCTTTTCTTGTGCCAGACTGTTGCAAACTACATTCTCTGAAAATGCTGCTAATCACAATTGTCGCAGGTATAATCATATTCCGCAAACGTCTTATGAGCATCATCTCCGCTAGAAACCTCATCCTCCGAGCCTATCTCCATGGCTGCAATCCCACTTCCAATCACATTGACACCGTAAGACGAACTAAAAAATTTGTCGTTCAGATGGACACCAACATGCTTGTTCACCTATGAAATAGACCAAGGGCAGATAAGCCACATGACATTGAATGCAGAAGGCTAGTATAGCAAACAGCGATGTTGCAATGAGATTTTAATTGCATAATCAATGTGAAGCAACATTAGATTGACTAGCCAACCTGTATAACAAGTAAAGGCTAGCTGCACCTGAGGAGAGTATACAAGTTAAGAAGTAGTGATGTGAAGGAAGATGCAGCATGAATAGTTTGTAAACTTGATTTTAATCATTTCATGTGATTGTGCATAACAATTATGTGAAGGTCTACAAAATATACAATCTACAAGAAATTAAATTAGTTCATGTGATTTTTTTTCCTTTGATCGCTGGATAGATAAATCGAAAGCATCCAATTGAATCAAATCGAATCCAGTAGATGAAGTTGGCAAAAGAAAGGAAAGCATGTTTGAGCGTGCCTACCTGATGGTTGTTGGGCAGAGGAGGGGGTCATGGCAGTCGACCTTGCCAACGCGCAGAGAGACGAGGGGAGCACAGAGGCACCTGGCCAGCATGCCGACCTCCGACACCTGGAAGTGCTGCACCAACGAGGCAAAAGAATCAATCGATAGATGGATCGATACATCACTACTTTTCTTCTTCTTTCCTCTTGTATAAAAGAAACAATCGAAGAAGAAGGAACCTTACCTGGGAGAGGTGGGAGATGAAGCGGTCGGCGGCGGCGGCGCATGAGACGTTGAGGGTGAGGAGCGGCCTGAGGAGATCGTCGGCGCGACAGGCCCCCCATCAGCTGCTGGCGCAGAGGCACCGGCGGCCGACGAGCATCCTCTCCTCCTTGTTCCGACCGGGAGGTCTCCGGCTGGTCGACGTCGGATTTGGGGTAGGAGGAATAGGTTTCCTCTCTGCTCGGCGGCGCACCCATCGGAGGAGAGAAGGCAAGGGGAATTAGGAGCGGAGGAGAGGAGCGGCGCGGGAGGGGGCGGATGAGAGGAGCGGCGCGGGTGGGGGCGGCGGAGGAGAGGAGCGGCGCGGGTCGGGGGCGGACGAGAGGAGCGGCGCGGGTGGGTGGGGAGGAGAAGAAAAGAAATTGATGAATCGGTACGGAGGGAAGATTGTGTAATGGCAGTGGTGGGTAATTACCCCTCAACTCCACGAGAAGATACAAAATGCAGGTTTCTGGAGTACCCCTTGAGGAGCTCTAGGAAAAACGTGGAGTTGGCCCTCAACTCCACCTTTTTCTTGGAGTGGAGTTTCTGGAGCTGGACCTGTTTGGCTGGGTAGTTTAGGAGCGGAGCTGCAAAAGTGGGAGCAGAGCAGTCCCAAACAGGCCCTTACTGTTCCATCCGTCTGCTAATTGTCTTACCATAAGCATTGCTCTACTTCATGTTATTGTTTCCTGTCCTGTCTAATTTTTAGTGTACCGAGAATAAATTTGCTCTTACACCCTCCATTCGAGTTTATAGGACGTATTTTTTGAATGATCTTATCTATAAATATAGAACGTATTTCACATTTCAATACAAAATTAGTATGATGTCTATTTTATAACTCTAATAAATATGCAGTTTTAATTGTTATTCTCTATATATATATATATAATATACTATTTAAAGATAATAATTAAGGGCAATCAAACTATTTTTACTATTTTTTTGGTCTATATGCCATAAAAAATACGCCTTATAAATTTAGATGGATGAAGTATATGCGAACAAAGTCAATGAGCACATTTCGCCTTTTTCACCATTATTAATCTAGGTTTACTCGGGATTATTTCAGCGTATAATGTACTGCAGGTCAGTAATGAACTACACCATCTCAAGGTAACAGAGGCATGCAGGGATGTTTCATATCATGAAATTACGGTATCCAACATGTACATGGGGTAAGAGAAAGGCTAAACAGAGCAGTTAAAAAGATATACAGAAAGATGCTACCGTTACAGTCTCAAAGTGCGAGAACTTATAGTTGCTCTACAAGCCGAACAGTGCCAAAGATCATCAGCACACAGAATAATCCAACATGCAGCTTGCCAGTACCCATCCATGCAAATCCAACACATGACCTTGCATGCAAGAGGCGTAAACCAAGAGGTCTTGCCCTATCATCGAACTATATCATCATCGTCTCGCACTTTCCAGAAACATGCAAGGGAGAGGCCGGTCTTGGCGATCGCGCAGCCGGAAGAACTCATCGGCGCCACCTCCGGCCTCCCCGGTGCACCGCATCTGGCCGCCGCTGCCCCTCGCCTCGCGGCGGTCTTGCCGTACGCGCGGCTGACGGGAACCCAGGGTGCAGTTGGCAATAATAAGGAATGCTAGAGGAGCTCGCGTGAAAAATTGTCCCACTCCTCTCCTCTCTACCTTCGATCTAGACCGTACGATGTGTAGGGCCGGTGAGATGACGCCCCAGATTGGATCGCGAATTTGACCTGAGATCCAACTCGGGAGGGTGTAATTGGTAATAATAAATAGTAGAGTGCCTCTTGTGCAAATATACCCTAGCTTCTCCATGCATTCCTCGACCTAGGCCGCACGAGTTGATAGGCCAGTGAGAGGAGGCCTAGCACTGGAAACCCTCAAGGGGAGGCGGAGCCCTGGCGAGCGGCGAGTACGGCAGTCTCACAAGAGGTAGGCAGGAGCCGTTCCACCGGCGCTGGCACGTTCCTCGTGCAGTGGAGCGCCTATCAGATCCTTTGGATCCAACTTGAGAAAGGGAAGAGAACAATCGCTAGAACAGAAGTATTTTAGAAGCTAACTACTACTGGATAAATTCAGGGTATAATGGCATATGCCTTTCTCGTTACGTCCTCTTATCAACTCGGCTTCGGCTTCTAGCTTATTTTTCACTATTTGTAAGTTTCATTTTTTTTCTGAATTTTTGGTTTTTTGTTGATTTTTTTTGCCGGTTCTTTTTTCCCGTATTTGTTTGTATTATACGTAATGAGCTAACATATTTTTTTATTTTTAAATTTTTTTAAATTTAATTATGCTAAATAAGCCTCTGTCAGCTACAGTGCTTTTTTCAGTCAGCTATAGTGTTTTCAGCCATAAGCCACAAGCTTTTCAGCCGAACCGATCACCACCTATACAAATCATCCTCTTTAAGAGATAATGAGCAATTACAGACACTAAGCATTCAACAAAACAACTGGTAATTACTATTCATGGTAAGATCCCTCTCTACAACAGTAGACTCTAGGCCTGGCGTTCGGGTTACCCGAATTTTTCGGGTCGGGTAGTTCGGGTAATTCGAAATTCGGGTAATGAAAACTGCTACCCGATATTAGCCCCAAAAAAACACTACCTGCAATTTCGGGTACCCGATAATTTGGGTTCGGGTTCGGGTTCGGGTATACCCGAATTTACAGAAAACCAGCTAATTTACAGACAATTCGGGTAATTTACAGACAATTTTCCGACAATTCGGGTAATTTACAGACAATTCGGGTAATTCGGGTAGTTCGGGTACCGGGGGATATTACCCGAACTACCCAAACTAATTTCGGGTAATCAGAATCGCTATCCGAATTTGGGATCGGGTACCTCGGGTTCGGGTATTTCGGGTTCGGGTACGGGTAACAGGTAGCGGGTATTTTGCCCAGGCCTAGTAGACTCCTTAACTGTCCTGGCCGTAGGATGGAGGGCGAAATGGTATCTGTTGATCTGGACCGTCCAACTTCACTTAGTCCCCTGGACAGATTGGAACACTCCCAGCCATTTCAGAATTCAGATTGCACAGGTTCTGACAGCGCCGTCCATGGCCCGGTTCGTCGAAAATGGCTTCCCTGTCCCCTGCGCCTGTCCCCCTGCATGTTCCCTCTCAATCTGGACCATTGGTTGCTGATCCAAGGGCTCACATCACAAGTTTTTATATTTTCACTATTTATCCATTTTCACAAGAAATTTAAAAATAAAAATATGTTAATCCATCATAAATAATTAAAAAATACAGAAAAAATATTTTCTGTATTTTTTAATTATTTATGATGGATTAACATATTTTTATTTTTAAATTTCATATGAAAATGGATAAATAGTGAAAACATAAAAACTGGTGATGTGAGCCCTTGGATCAGCAACCAACGGTCAGATTGAGAGGGAACACACAGGGGGACAGGCGCAGGGGACAGGGAAGCTCCGTCCCGGTTCGTCGCGCTGCGCGCCCGCGCCAGGGTGATAAAACTGCTCGGCGCCGCCCGCTCTCCGGCCGGCGCGCAGGTATCCTCTCAAATTTGAGCCTGATTCAGGTGGCAACGAGCAATGCGTTGCCATCCAATGGTAGAGAAGCTGCACTAGATATGGTCGGTTTATTTAGGTCGAGCTCAACATTTTTTTTCAGAACGAAACCCCGACGTAGATAGGAAAGCCATTTTTAGGGCATGTTTGGTAGAGCTCCATCAGCTCCAGATCCACTCAGATCCACCAGATCCACCGTGGAGCAGCTCCACCGTGAATCTGGGTTTCATCCAAGTGTTTGGTACAGCTCCAGCGCTTCTCTCTATCTCACTGCCAAACTGGGCCCACGCGTCAAGGGGCATAATGAAAAAATGCAAAAAAAACCACGGGCTTCTTCTTCTTCCTCCCGACGAGCTCCCGAGGCGGTGGAGGTGGTGCTGGCCCGGCGGGAGGCGGAGGCGGTGCTGGCCCGGCGGGAGGCGGCGGTGGAGGTGGTGCTGGCCCAGGGGGAGGCGGACAAGGGGGAGGCGGCGCCGGCCCGGGAGGAGGCGGAGGCGGTGGAGGTGGTGCGGGCTCGGGGGCAAGCGGAGGCGGGGGAGGCGGCGCCGGCCCGAGAGGAGGCGGGGGAGGTGGTGTTGGCCCGGGGGCAGGCGGACGCGGGGGAGAGAGTAGTCGGCGCGACGCGGGAGGCGGCGGCCATAGGGAGGAGTTGGCGCGGCGGGGAAGTCGGAGCTCGGTCGCGAGAAAGAAGAAAAATAACGAACCGTTTTTTGTGTAACCAGTTGCAGTGGTGGGTAATTTTCCCAAACTCCACCAAACTTGAGTTGGTGGAGCACTTCTTGAGGTGCTCCACCAAATCCATGAATCTGGGGGTAGATCCACTGTTTTCGTGAAGCAGATCCATGGTGAAACTGCTGGAGCTAGAAGTGTTTGGCTGGTAAAATTGAATCTGGATCTGTTTTTCGTGGATCTGAAGCTGGTGGAGCTCTGCCAAACAGGCCCTTATTGCTGCAACAATTGGTTACAAACTTCGAGCAGCAGGCAAGCGTAGTGGACAAAAATAGACTTTTGATGGCGATAGGCATATCAGAAGATATGCGCCGACATTTTACGGCAGCTTACATACACTTACAGGTTACAGCTTATTTCTAAATCATATATAACCAAATGGCTTCTCATTCACTTGAGCTCTCTATCAATCCTTGCAAACCATCTTCCTGAATCCTGATCGATTGGCTGCACTGCCCAATATGGACTCAGCTATGCTTTCTTGCGTAGTTACTTTGGTGTCAGGACATACATCTTGCAGTCATGCGGCGCCACCGAAGCCGATATTTGCCTCTGAGCCGAGAACGACGAGTGCTGCACAAGAGATGGAAGTTGTTGCGATGAACTCTGAAATCTGCAGTGAAATATAGTATGGCCTCTGAAGAAAGCTAGATTACCGCCCACAGATCACGAGCAGTGACCGCGGTAGATGCTGCAAGCCCAATGTTCGACCAGTGAGCAGTGATGGTTGCCTGGTACCGCTGCCTGTTCCAGAGAACCACGGCCTTCCGGTTGTTGCTGAGCGGCCCGGCCCAAACCTACAGACAAATGAACACAGCACTGTCAGTTTCAGAATCATGCTAAGGCTGCACTGTGCTGTGGGACAAATTGCTTATTGAAATCCACTAATGCAGAGGTTGAGGAATACCTCCAATCCATTGTTGAATTGTACTTTCTTTCCTTGGACGCCTAGTCTATCTGTTCAGAAAGTCACAGTATGAGTACACTGAAAATTCCAAGAAGTATGGTTAAGTACGTGAAACAGAAGGCTTGCCTTGGTTGACGGCGATGACCTCCCAGTTGCTGAGTATGGCCTTCGTCTGCTGGTTCATCGAGCGCACGTCGCACCCGATCAGAAGAGGAGCCTGCACAATTCAAACCAGGTTTGCAGTGAGGAAATGCAAAAAAACATTAAACATTGCAACAACATTGTAAAAACACAGAAAAATGAATACCTTGGCGAGTGCCCAGATGCTGAAGTGTGAGCGGTACTCCGCTTCAGACATCCCACCGTTGCCCACTTCAAGCATGTCAGGATCTGAGATTGAAGCACAACATCACCTATTGATTACTTGGGAGCTCTCAAATGATTTAGGCGCTCTAGGAACAGACTCATCTGAAACTCTTACCATTCCATCTACCAGGTCCAGCATAGGAAGCCCATCTGTCATTCTGGTCTGCACGGGATATCATACTGAAATAACAGGGTAATTATGGTCAGTCCTATCAATTTCAGTAGTTATGTAAGCCGAATTCCGGAGGAGATGAAATGAGCTGCACCTGTACCAATTGTCGGCGATGTCGTCAGTTGTTCTCCAGCTGTTGCCCAGTCTGCCTGCCCATGTAGCAGGATTTTCTCTCCCCCTAAACAGAAACAACACAGTAGAGTGAATCAAAAACACTTTGTTTTTCTACCATCTTATCAAACATGTTATGGCAAGCAAACTCACCATTCACAGAGGGAGAAGAAGATGTTCCTCCCGTAGGTCTTCATGGCATTGCTCATTTTAGTATATCTGCATTTTCCATGAGAATTTACTCAGAACGCTTACACATAAGGCCCAATGTGTTGGTAATGTGGCAGTTTGAGATATTGTTCTCCTTTACCTTTCCCTGACGCTCCTGCCAGCATCGTTGCAGTTGTCGTACTTCAGATAATCAACTCCCTGGTGTTGAGAGGGAAAGAATTAGAAGAACAGAATCATGGTGTCACTGTCAGTGTTGATTTGGCATCAGCCATCAGGTAAGCAATTGTAAGGGGTTTACCCAAGATGCGAAGGTTTTCACATCTTGCTCTTCATGACCGAGTGATCCTGGCATTTTGTTACTGCACGTTCGTGTCCTGCAATACACAATGACTCTTAGTTTCAGGTTCATTGTCAGTTTGTCACACTAAATATAAATTCTAGTTTGCCTGGGCTAATGAGGACTTTACACTACAGGATGAGAGGAAATTAGTGCTCTTGTTATGATAAATTGGATAGCTAGCATACCCAGCATCACTATAGATGCCAAGCTTCAACCCTTTTGCGTGCACATAATCTGCAAGCGCCTTGATGCCAGAGGGAAATGTTCGTCTATTTGGAACAAAGTTACCCTGAGAAGTAGTGATACAACTTTTTCAATACAGACAGTAGTAAAAAAAAATTGTTAGGTCGTCACAAAAGAAAAAATGAAGAAAAGGGTGATCTGGCCGTCGGTATGCCTAACAGTTGTATAGGTATTACAATAATTTCTAACGCTATTTTAAATTGCTCGTTGATGTCCACATGCAGAATTTTCCACCTCTAAAACTTCTAATAATACCACATTAAAATCACTAGAATCCACAAGCAGAATTTTTACTTCTTGAAGTTCCTGTATATACTGTGGTTAACAATTTGTTCCTGTACAAAATTTCTTAAAGTTCGTAACCAAATTTGCTCGTTGGTGTACACATGCAGAATTTTCCACCTCTAAAACTTCTAATAATGCCACATTAAAATCACTAGAATCCACAAGCAAAATTTTATTACTTCTTGAAGTTCCTGTATATACTGTGGTTAACAATTTGTTCCTGTACAAAATTTCTTGAAGTTCGTAACCAAATTTTCTTGAATTCTTATCCTACAAATATACTTCTGTAGTTGCACTGACGATAATGCTGAAAAGGATGGGAGTGGTTTGCTTTGCTTCTGTGGACAATCTTTATCTCCTTACCTGGTAGTCCCTGTCAGATTCTGCCCAGCAATCATCTGAATAGAAGAGATGGAAAACATTTTAGCTATGAATTACTTACTGTTCAATTGCAAAAAAAAGAGACTTATTGTTTAAAAAAACAGCATTTTTTGTGCCCAACATATCGTGTGAAATAGGGTTCAGATGGCCATCCATACCTATGTTAACATATCGGTAGCCCAGTTTCGCCAGACCAGTGTTGACCAAAGCATCGGCTGAACAAAAGAGGGGGGAAGGGGGTTTGTAAATTAGAGCAGTCTTAAGGATCACACATGCTTGTTACAATATAATCTAAAACAGCTTTGCATGGGACAATGACAACATTACATAATGTTTGCAATAGGAATTTGTCACCATAACATCTTCCTTGCATTATTATTCTAATAAGACAATAAGATCATCACGGGGTGTTTGTCCTGCACCAACAACCAACAACATGCAACCTGTGACAAAGTGGCCCTAGTACTAACCATGGTTACATGTCAATGGAGTCAGTCCAAGAGGAGCAGTTGCATGGCTGTACCTGCCCTCCTCTTACTAGATCTGATTAGTTAGGCTACACCAACCCATGTGTGACCCAACTCATTGGCTCAAAGGTCCCTTTTGTGAAACTTCCATCTATCAACAACCACATAGATTCATTCTAGACCATGGTGACACTACGGTCAATTGATTGTGTTGTCCAATTGGACCACAGAGATTTACTGAATGACTGATGAAATTATTAATTTATTCAGTTATAAAAAGCCTGATCTAGATTTGTTCAGAGATCTGCCATCCACATGCTGTCGACATGCATGCATGATTAAATTCAATCCAATCCAATCCTCAAGGGACAGGAGAAAGAATCAGTGAAGTCTTTTTCTCAATTTATCGATCAGCCTTACGGTTATGGGTCCTCATCACCCCTCATGAACACAGTGACTAAAGTTCCCATGAACATTCTGGCCAAGGGTCCATTCAGCATGGACCCCCTCCGCCTGTACTCTTACCATATTTTTGCTGCAAAATTTTACATCAAATGTGCTCTTGTTTATCTCAATGAGCGTAGCTAGAACAAAGCGTGCATGCCTGGAATCTTTCCATTCTGAAAGTGCTATATTGGACCAAATAAGAGAGGATGTAGCTACTGCAAAAGCTACTAACACTGCACTAACACATGGTTCCACAACTTCCTTTTTACGCTGGACAATTCCCTTCTTAGCGTGCTTGGCCGGGTTGGTACGCTGGAATTTTATTTGATTTCTCTAAGAATTGAACTGCTCCTAAACGGGGCCTGAAGCCTTAAGTCTGAACTCCGAAGCAATCATGCAGTCCCATGTTGATAAACCAGCTAAGCAACGCACGCAGCTGGACAAACTCATTCGCTGAATCGCCCGGACAGCTAATGCAGAGGTTTTGGGACAAAAGGGAAAGCATCTCTGAATGAATGATTCCCAGATCTGATTCGCCTGGCGCCGAAACAATAAAGATTGGTTAGGGTCTTACTCCTGGAGATATGGCAATGTGCAGTGCAGCTAATCTGGTTGTCATCTCCTTCCTTGGGTCCATGCAACTTGCTGCTTGCAAGCTGTAACAACTCACAACCCTGCAGTAACTGCAATTTCTGCCGGCCGGCCTGTTCTTTTCCTCACAAGCTGACGGTTTTTGGCTTTTACTACAGTACCTAACTTTCAAATGGAGTATTTTCTCAAGACGAGGTCTACAAGTTAAACGATCTACACGTTAAAAACCCAACATTTGTACCAGCCAAAATCGTAAGTGGGTATCTGTTTCTCCGTAATCTGTACCGTAAACAGCCAAAATTCAAAAATTTCAGCCAAAAGCCATAAGTCGCAGTCGAAAAGAACAGGCCCTCAGGGGCTCGGGGCATGCAGCTTTGCAAATTGCAAGGAGCTCAAGGACAGTGATGATCTTGGGCACCGTCCAATGCCCGGTCGGTGTGCACCTCCAGGTCTGCACGCAAAAATCTCTCGGCTGTCTCGGTCTCACCGTGCACTGCAGGCCAATGTGCGCGCGGTTGGTTTACCCATATACTTTGACATGTTTCTCTGAATTTTTTTGGACTAGCGATCGGTTCAGTTAAGCGTTGGCTTTTATTACGGTTCGTGGTGAGATTAGTTAGGGTATTACATTACATGAATCTTTTCTTACTTTTTTTTGGAAAAAAAACCTTCTCCACGGTATGAGAAATATATGCGACCTGGGAGTCCCATCGCCGACGCCTTCTTGAATGTTTGCTAACCTACAGTTCTTTTGCGTTGATGCATCTGACATACCCAACTTATTATGGCATGACCCACCATGTTTCTACTAAAATGCTCCCTGGCCAGATAAAAGGGAGGCTCTACTCTGAAAAACACTAAATAAACTGACCAAGACAAAAAAAAAACTGTTTTCATTGGAGAAATATGTGATCGAGTTTGCATATGTTATTGCTTTTGTGTTAAAAAAAAGCAATACAAGTGATTGGATTGGACCGTATGTGCATTGAAGAACCGAAAGGGAGACGCCATGGATGCAGAGAAAACTTGAGAAGGGGTAGGAGTAAGTGTACCTGTTTCCTTGATGATCTTCTCATTGATCCCGCAGAAGAAGTGGTTCCAGCTATTCCACCTAACACATGTCGTCACCGGAATTAAATTAGTTGAGAAATGAATTAAATTAGTGCAGAAATTAGGACCTCATGATGCGTCTCTGCTGATGCTTACACATGTGACTCTTTTTTCTTGTATCATGACCAGTGTCACTTACTACTACACATTTTTTCTTTGAAACTGACTACTGCTGTTACTAAGTTACTTGCCATGTCTTACATCAACCGAAACAAGACGGCACCGACACAGATTACTAGTACCGGATGGCAAAAAAGTGGCAAGTCGTCTGATACGTCATGAACAATGAAATGGAAGTACAGTGACGCAATTAAAAAGACTAGCCTTCTTTCTTGCACAGTTGAGGCTGCACTGCGTAGTAAAATATCAGCACAAGGACAGAGGCTAAAGAGACAGGCGCAAAGTGCAGGAGGGGAAAGAGGAAAAGAGCACAGATAGGCCGTCGAAAGAACCAAAAGGGAAAATCTTTTCCCAAATTTTGTGGGCGTGCTCACAACCTCTCGGCTGTCCCTGCAGATTTTGACACTAAAGGCCCATGGGGTTAAAACCCTGATGATTTAGAGTCAAAATAAGCTCAAATTAACTTTACGACAGGTGACATTACTACAAGTGACAGACGACAAATACTGAATCTTTTTTTTAAGGAATACTGAATACTTAGCCCTTATGAAAGCTTTGCTCATCGACATGTTATTGCCCACTCTACAGCAGTAGTACTAACTGTTTGAGTTTCCATGCAGGAGAGAGAGAGAGAGAAGCTTTCCTCAACCCCTCGTCTGCAATCGCGAGAGATGATAAAAATGCAAACTGTACAGCGCGTGGCCGTGCTGCAGGGAAGGAAGGAGCCTTGACAAGTGGGGGTCTAAGCCATGGTGAATGCAAGCTTAAAAGTTAAGACGAGCCTGCAAGATTAGGCTCTGCACCTTTCGCTTCCACTGCGAGCTAAAGACACGTCCTCTTCCGCGCCCATAATCTCTCGCGATCACTATTGCTACCATTGTTACTACAAGCAGCTAGCTTGGTCCGCGACCTCACGTTTGACATACTCCACGCTTCCCGGAATCAACTTAATTTAATCCATCGGCTGTATCGATCGATCCAGTGCAGAGCATTGATTGATTTTACTAAACAACTGTTTGGGAAATACGGATGCGCGGAACGTGCAAAGAATTTTAAAGAAGAAGGAGGAGGAGGAGGAGGAGGCAGCAATGGTGTCAGGTGGTGTGTGTGCGTACCCCATCTGCGGCGTTCTGCCGAGGCCGTTCTCGAGCGCGCGCCGCCGCATCCGCCGCGCCGCCCGCAGCTCCTCCGTCACGTTCCCGGCCGGCGCCACCCTGGACGCCGCCGCCGCCGGCACGAGCAGGATCAGGAGCAGGAGCAGCGACGACGAGCTCGAGGCGCGCGCCATGGCTGGCTAGCTGCTCTGCTCTGCTGCTGAACAGAGCAGCAGCGTTAAATCGGAGGGAGTGGGATGGTGCGTCGGGGAGGGCTGTAAGCACGGGCCCGTGGGGCCCACTGCTGCGTTGTTTTTTCTAAATCTTTTTGAGGGAATAAATAAATAAATAAATAAATAAACTTATTTTGTGCGTTGACTCTTTCGCTTGACTTGTGCCGCGGGTAGTCCCAGGCTCCCAGCTCCACAACCAATTGGAATGTGTGCTTGGGCGTCGAGTTGAATATACCCGGTTTTCGGGGCTTTTGATTTTTAGTCCTTGACTCTTTTAAAAGTGAAAATAAATATGGTATTTTTAAAATGAAGTTTTCAAACGTACTCTCAAACTTAAAACCGTATGTCGTGTATGTCGATGTCTCTATTATTCACTACCGTATCACAAAACATAAATAAAAACTATCTATAGCTAATAGTCATCTACAAGACTATGGATGGGTTCTTATAGGGTTGTTGTTTGTAACTTTTGACTTATGCTACAGTAATTAATTTTTAAACGGTATGTCTTTTTAATACGGAGTCTATAAATTAATTGTAGTAGATATTATACCAATTTCAGATATACTTATCAAAATCGTACATAACTATCTCTTTTTATACTTTTTTTATGAACAGTTAGTATTTAAAAGACAAAAGCTACACACCATATCTCAATAGCACTCACGTTGGTGTACGAGTTTTTAGCGTGTGTGTAGGGTGGGTTGGTGGTGGTGTGGTCGAGGTGATGCCGTGCACCCAGTCACCGGTGTTACAAACGATCCCAGGTGGGCCGAAACACGAGCCGATGATCCACGTTTTCTCGGACGTCTTTTTCTTCCGCGATGAGTCCTGTGTTTTTAAATCGGTTGGTGTATAAGTTAATAGGCTAGGGCAAACTCAGGATGATAGCGCGTGTACGAATAGCTCAACGCGTCGTGCATGGATGTGGATTTTAGGTGTGTCGTATTCGTGCAGTTTGTACTCTCTCTCTGGACGAGTTTATTCGCTGGTGTGCCATCCAAATCATGGCTCAGCCGTGTAGCAAAGTGAGCATCATACCCTTCATATACCCGGAAGGTTTCCTGGCCGCGCAGCCCCCAACGCTCGGTCGGCCGGCACGTGGCGGAGGAATTCGCGTACGGCCGGCCGAGGCACTTTCTCTGAGTTTTCCAAAAATTACGTAAATGCTCTCCGTTATCGCAAAAAGGTCCCTACATTTTTTTGAATAAGCCCCTGCATATTTTTTTGCTGGGTAGCGACCCGAGGTTTCCCGTAATTACGAACAGGCCCTTACTTCTTCCGAAAAGGCCCTCGGTTTTTTACGAAAAAACCCCTCTGGTCTGCTTTTATTGCGAAAAGGCCTACGAAAGAACCATAACGGCTCTGCACTTTCCCAGAAAAAAGAAAATGAAAGATCAATATAGCTTCAGCTTATTTTTGCACTATTCATCAATTTCGTCTTTTTCTGAACTTTTGGCTTTTTTTGAGTTTTTTACCGGTTCTTTTTTCCTCGTATTTGTTTACATTATACGTGATGGGCTAATATGTTTTTTCTATTTTTAAATTTTTTTAAATTTAATTATGGTAAATAAGCCTCTGTCAGATACAGTGCTTTTTTCAGCCAGCTACATTGTTTTCAACCATAAGTCATGAGGCTTTCAGCCGAACCAATCATCACCTATATTATTCAAATTGATATATAAATAAAAGAGAAGCGAAGAAAAAATATATATCAATATGCTCCCAGTCCTCCGCGGTCCGCCGGTCGTCGCCAAAACATTGAGGAAAGATTTGCTCGAGTAATTAATTACATGCGAACAAAAAATAGGCCTCAAAAGAGATGTATCAGTATCAATTAATATTTTCTGGTTGCTCATGTCCAAATGAATCAAGCAATAAGCCATGTTGGGAGACTAGGAAGTAAAAATAGCTGAACCATAACTCGCCAAGGCATCCACAATCTCTAGTGGAGAGTGAGCGTGAGCTCGAGCCAAACCAAATCCACGTGATGGATTCACCCTGGTTGCGATAGCTATACAACTACAGAAACAAGCTTTGGGGGTATGTATGATGAAATGTATGAGTATGAAGTACCTACTGGACAGTTTTAACTCAGGCAACATATCTAGCTAACACAAAAGGGTAATTGTGTGGAAAATGTAAAAGGCAATAAGTGCTGTTAGATCTAGCTCGTGTGGCTCAGATGGAGGTGGCTGGATCCCCAATCCACTTAAGTTGTTTTGCAAAAAAAAAAGTTTTTTCATAAAAAAATCCCTGTCACTTACCTCTTTACGCCTTTCTATCGTCTCATGCCTCTTCGTTCTAGCACCACCGTCCGATCATTCCTCTCCCGACCTAGAGTCACAAGTGACGCCACCTCACTCTATCCCACCCCAGCAGCGCCGTCGTCTTGCTCCACCCCTCCTCGGTAGTGACGACACTAGAGTCCATCCCTCACCAGTAACAACGCCTCCTCCATCTACCCTCGCCTGGCCGTGGCGACGCCTCCCTCTAGTCCGCCCTAGCTGCAACTACGCCACCTTTTTTTGAGAAGGAAGGGGACAATTAGCTAGTATAGTCATCTTAAAGTTTACAACCCATAAATTACAGGTTCAATTCCTAGATAATTAAAGTGGAAAATCCATATAAGTAACCCATCCAACCTATCGGTAGTGAGAATCAAACTCTGATCATTAACCAGAAAGATAAGGTGTCACACCGTTAGGTTATGCTACAGTTGGCCGTGATTACACTAACCGTAGTCACAGAAATTAAGATGGTGGCCAGCGGCACCATGCGTGTCTGGTTTGTTTATGCGAAAGCAAAGTGAATCGAGACACAAGATCGATGGCCATTATCTGGAAGAATTGAGGGAGTAATCTCGAGTCTAGTGGTTCTACGCCACAAGGCCATGACCTTTGTGCTGGTTCATCAACAAGGAAACCCCCATCATGTGGCAGTTAGCACCTATCCACTGTCAACTTGGGCAGGATTTGACAACTCTTAGTCTTTCTATCACCAAGCATGATTAAACGGCAAGGAACTTGTAGACAATCGGTAAGTTTTTTCAACAGACGTGATCGGTTGAAAGGTAAAGAAGGACGAGATGAAGAGGGAGGGGGTCTCGAGGAGAAGAACAAGATCGACCTGGGCAGGGGAGGACATGAGGTGGAGTAGGAGGCAACATGAACATCTAGCTTTTTTCAAATGGCTTATATACTCATCTCATTTTCGTCTTACTCCGGAGATAAAGCATAAGGTCACGAGCGTATCACGTATGCATCTCCTTCACATTCTCCAGCGCTTATTCACTCCTTCTAAAAACCATCTTTTCAATTACTACTATTTATTTTCAATCAAAGTCATCAGACACAAACAATATGAACAGAAGATACACCACCTCCTCTAGAGCTAGCAACTATTTATTTTCAGCCGAAAGTCATCCGCCAGAGTCAAAATTAACAACGGTTTGGGCCGAGTGGTCTGCCTGTAATGGGCTGGGCTGCCTGCAGTATTTGACAATCGTTCAAGAAAAAGAAATGTCCAACGTGCCCATGCTCAAGCACCCTCCCGTTTAGAACGCGATTCCCGATTCCCATTTGACCCACAAATAATCGAAGAAATGACACCCGCCTTTTATTACGGAAAATCAATGTCATGCCGGGTATGTATGCGTGGGAGGGAGGGAGGGAGCTCAGTTCATCTGAGACTTGAGAGGAGGCTTGAGCACGAACATCCTGCACGAGTGCGGCGTGACGTTGAAGGCCATCTTGTCCGTGTACTTGGCGTCCAGCGTCTTGTGCTGCAACATCCACAAGAGGAGCAATGGTGAGACTTACAAGATAAATTTTTAATTATGACTTATTAGTCTAATGAATAATGATTACTGAAAAAGTCGAATGAAAAAACCGACTGAAAAGCAAAAAAAAATGATGACTTTAGCACGAACAGCTACTGTCCCTGCTTGCTATTAACGGTAGACGCACGCAAGCACGCACCAGCCACAGGTCCCTGGCCTCGACGGTCGTGCCGGCGGGGAGGCCGATGTCGTCCCAGTGCGCCGTGATCTGAGCCGCCTCCTTCGCGTGCCGGTTCAGCAGCACCACCGCCGTCCCGTACCCGGCCAGAGGCCCAGCCCAGACCTGCATTGGTACGTGCACGAAGAATTCATGGTCCATGAGCACTGAACTTTCCGATGTTTCGAGCTTAATTTTCAGTGTGTGTGTATGTAGTGTCAGTGTGAGTTGATCAGCAGAGATGCGAAGCTGTGCAAGCGTGCGTCACCTCGCTGCTCCCCTCCATCCTCACTTTCTTTCCCTGCACGCCGAGAGGATCTGTCCCAGGCGTTGTTCTCACATCAGCAGTCGCAACACTGAAGCTGAAGATAATTTCAGCAGGTATACGACTATTCACCTTGGTTGACGGCGATGACCTCCTTGTTGGCCAGGATATTGTACGTTTCCTGCGGCATGTGCCTCACGTCGCAGCCGACGATCAGAGGCGCCTATTGCATCACACAACACAAAGAGCAGGCTTGTGATGAGACAGATACATTCAGAGAAAGAAACAAGTTCTCTGTCAGCACAACATAGCAGAGTATCTATCTATCACCTTTGAGATAGCCCACAGGCTGAAGTGCACAATGTACTCGTCGTTTGTCATCCCCCCGTTGCCTACTTCAAGCATATCCGGATCTGCAGAGCCGAACAACACCAAAACACAAGCCAAGAAAAGATGGATCCATCAACGAATTCTGAGACATGAACTTCTGATCAAGTGTAAATCAGGTCATGTCAGAGGCGATGAGGAGGCACAGACTGACCGTTCCAGCCACCGGGGCGCGCGTACTCGGCCCACACCTCGTTCTGGTCCGCCCTCGAGACCATGCTGAAACAGAAAGAACAGTCCCTGAACAATCTGAATACTAGTTCTGTCCTACTCCATCGCTAGAGATCGCTCTATTCTTGTTTACTGTGGCTGATGATTTATGACTACAGCTGATAGTTTTTATCTATAGAGTGAGTGATCGTGCAAACGAACCGAATGCCAATAAGTAAATAAGTCGTTTCGAAAAAACTATCTCGATAAGCCGCTTCGAAAAGAATGGGGCGATACGCAGTGAGACGGCCAAGGAAACTATGGTATTAACCTTTCCCAAGTGTCCTCGATGTCGTTGGTGGTTCTCCAGCTGTTCCCATAGGCCGAGCCCCACCGCGCAGGGTGCATGTCGCCCCTGAACAATGATCACCAGAGATAACATGAACTTGAATTGAGAACACATTTCAGTGCTGGATTGCTTGTAACACGAGCTGTGTAAGATGTCACCGTACCATTCGCACAATGAGAAGTAGATTGGTCGGCCTGCCTTCATCAGAGCCTTGCTCATCTCAGGGTACCTAGTATCAGCGTCCGCAAGTCAAAACAGAGTCGCTTGGCTATCTCACACGACATTATCAAGCAGGTGAGGTGGACATGTCACCTCTCCAATGGCTTCAGATCGCCGTTGTTGCAGTTGTCATACTTGAGGTAGTCGACTCCCTGCAACGGAACCAATGAATCAAAAGGATTAAACAAATGGAAAATCGATTGATTTACTTAAAAACACATGTATATTCAACCAGAGGACTGATCATACTTGAATTAAAACTCTTAGAAACGCCATAAAACATGTGGTTCACTTACCCATGACGCGAAAGTTTTGGCGTCCTTCTCCTCGAAGCCAAGGGATCCAGGCTGAGCCTTTGCACACGTCTTGTATCTACAGAGAAAAAAGGCGCCGAGAGAACAGTAAATAAACCGGCAGTAAAAAAACCGTAAGGACCGTGAAGTGAATTGTGATAGCTTGGTAAGTGGGTGATCCTACTTACCCTGCATCAGAGTAGATCCCTAGTTTGAGGCCCTTGCTGTGAACATAGTCTGAAAGCGCCTTTATCCCGTGTGGGAACGTCTTCTTGTTGGGCACAAGATTGCCCTGCAACAGCACAAGTGCAGCAAAGGTTTTTTGTTATGAGGGTATAATTTTGCCTTACATCGATCGATTCTGTGCAGTTAAGTTGAGCTCAGACATCCGAAGAATCGATTCTGCACAGACCTTTGCATCACGCTGTGGTTCTGCCCAGCAATCATCTGACAGGAAAAAAAAAACCCAGAGTTCAGTTCGATCCACTCGTAATGAATTAATTTCGTTAGTGAAAAGGAGTTCTCCAGGACAAAGCAGAGGGGGGAAAGAAAAATGCAATCAAAGAACCAAGGGCTTATGCATTGAGTGTGTGACGGCAGCGCACCAATATTGACGTATCTGTAGCCGGCAGCTGCAAGCCCGGTGGACACAAGCGCATCAGCTGCTCAGGCAGGGGATCGATAGAAGAGGAAAAAATGGTTTTATCATTACCTGTGTTTCTATTCTGCAGTGAAAAAGCTGTTACTGAAGGCAACAAATAAAACAAACAAAAGAATCAGTACCAGTCTCCCTGATGACATCTTCGCCATTGCCGTCGCACGCGAAGTGATTCCAGCTGTTCCACCTGCGGTTTAAATCGACGCGCATGCAGTCAGAAACTTTGGGAAATTCGCCAAAGAAACTGTCAGTCTGTTACCATACGGACAAGATCGATTAGAATTCAGAACAGGGATTAGTTAACTAAGATTAGGCTAAGTTAAGTTGCCATGGGCAAGGAGAGCACGCGCACGTACCAGCTCGTTAGGAGTGGTACTGATGCTAGCTAGTGCTTACCCCATGGGAGGAGTTGAGCCGAGGCCATTGGCCAGCATGCTCCTCCTGTGCTCCTCCTCCACTCGCACCACCTTGCACTCGCCCACGGCCACGGCGCAGGCCACCGCCAGCAGCAGCAGCGGCGCTCGCCTTGCCCATGCCAAACCACGACCACCCTCCATTAATCTCTCTCTCCTCTCCCTCTCTCTCTCTCTCTGATCACGAACAGCAAGATGAGGAGCTGGTTGATTAATCCTCCTGCGATTCGGCGCAGCTTGTATTTTTTTCATAAACAAACCAGCTTGCTTATCCTGTTGGAAAAATGAGCACATACTTTGACTTGTCTGCATGGCGAGTGGCCAGTGTGGTCTTCTGCCACGTGTCAGTCTCCTCGAAGCCGGAGAAGGGACTGGAAAGAACCGAGGCGCGCCGTGCATGATTGGCGCAGGAAAGGACACGTGGACGGAAACCCTGTGGGCCCCACCGTACGGTTTGCATTATCCTCATTTTAATCGTTTTTAGTCGCTGTAGCAGGCTGCTCTGCTGGCTTGTGGACCTAGCCGCGGGCTCCAGCTACGGGCCCACAAGTCAGAGATGCACCCGGTACAAGACCGAAGTTGCCGTTGACCAATCGCGTGTGAATCGTTATCCCGTCGGTATCGTGACCGACATGTATTGGTGTCAGGTTGAGTGGCGGAGCCAGCTAACTTCGGGAGCTCGGACAATGCAAACCGTGCAAGGGGATGTAGTTATAGTTTATAGTTTTTATTAAAAATTTTAATTTTTAATTGATTGTGATAGAGATTATGGAGAAAGAGAAACTCGCTTATGATTTTGGTTGATACAGATGTTGGACTTTTAACGTGTATCACACTTAACTTATAGATCCCATCTTACGAAAATACTTTGTTTGAAAATTAGGTGTTGTAACAAAAGATAAAAGCCGCTTTTAAAAGCTATTAAAGAACAAACTTAGAGTTTGGACAAAACTGACCACTATGCGACATGAGGCTAGTGTGGCCGACCGTATTGGGTGCCGCCTCTTGAGTGAAAGTGTAACGCCCTAGGTCTAAACTGGTTCAGACCTAACCACATTCTGGATAGACCACGCACACGTAGCAACCCGCTTGCACTTTCGTCCTTGCTTCGTGCAAAACGGTTAACCGGAGATACTACCATTAGAACTCTTAGGTTTATATGTAAGTGTTTCTCAAGGTAAGCTAGCAAGGTGAGACTAACCTAAAAATTTATATGCACACAAACATAGGTCAACATGAACCGAGGTGTCACAGAAAGCTCGATGATCCCGTGTCGTCGAACATCTGCGTACTGGAGGTGAAAAGGTAGTGAAGCAGAGCTCGAACGACGGCAAGAGTTCAATGGAGTTACTCGTGGGCAAGCTCGAGTAGCCGTTTAGGGTAGCTGGACGGTGGCTCTGTCCTACGGGTAGGATTTGTTCTGCTGTTATCTTAGACACACCGCACACGTAGCTAAAACCCGCAACCGAAGGTAAGAGTCTGCAATGCATGATATCACCTCAGGATTCGTTGATAATCAACGATTGATTTGCCTGGATAAGATAGACTAATCGGGTACGGTTTGGTGAGTCGTATACTCCTAATCATATTTTAGGGTATATACTCTAAAAATTAATTTTAAAAAATATATCAGAATTTAAATTAAATTTACGTATTTAAAATCACAGTGTTCTGATACCATGATGTCCCGTTTACGTGTTCGCTGATGTGCGCGGTTTACAACAAACGTAGGAAGAGGAAAACTCAATTAGCACGCCTGGCAAAGTTGCAGCACCACGTGGTATGGCGCCGACGCCGACATCGGGTCCCACCCTCCAATCCCAATCCACATTCTACTAGCGTATTTTCCTTCATTTGATTACGTGCAAAGCCATCCAATAATCCAGTGTTAAGTGTCCACAAGCCACGACGATAATAAATCATTAGGCGTCCTAAGGGCATGTACGATATAGTGATACAATTTATTTATAAAAGATATTATATAGAAATTTCGTTGAAGTGGATAAAAGACAAAGAGAAAAAAAAGAGACTGAGTATAATCCTATACACGGTTGAAATGCAAAAAAATAGTTTATTATAGCTATTTTTTATGTTATTATATCAATGTTGTCTATAATTAATCTGTTATAGATAGCTTTTATGCTATTATATTAATGTTGTCTATATTTTACATATAATATATTATAGAAGATGTTTTTAATATTATCTATAGATGACATAGAAATATACTGGACACAATTGCTTCTGTACTACTGTTCATACGCTACTGAGCAGCATTAAGCTATTCCCCCGGCACGCCGCTGACACGTCGGTGCACAGTAGAACTGCCACCCACCTCGGGTCGCCGCTCTCAGATCGGGAAATCACCAAACTGCCCCTCCACCACCCACCCACCTCCCCGCGCAGAATTTCCGGCGAGAGGGAGAGAAAAGGGCAGACAATAGAAGGATTTTTGCCGCAGCGAGGCGAGAGGAGAGCTACCTCCCCGACATGGCACCGCATCTGCCCGTGTCCTCGCACCACGCGCACCACCTGCTCGACGCGCTGCCCCTGCCGCACCACCGCCGGCGCCGGAGGCGGCGGCTCTGCCCCCCGCGCCGCCCCCGCGCGCCCGTCCGGTGCTGCGCGGCCGCCGCGTCGCAGCCGCCGCCGCCCGCGGCGAGGACGAGGGTGTTCGTCGTGTCCGACCTCCACACCGACTACCCAGAGAACATGGAGTGGGTGCGCCGGCTTCCGATCGGGGCGGGAGCGGTGGGAGGTGTCGACGCGCTCGTTGTCGCGGGGGACGTGGCGGAGACGCGGGACAACTTCGCGCGCACCATGGAGGCGCTCAGGGAGCGGTTCGGGGCAGTCTTCTACGTGCCCGGGAACCACGACCTCTGGCTGCGCCGCGAGGGCGGCCGCTTCGTGAGTCCATTTCTCCTCCGTCCTCCCCCCCCCCCCCCCCCTTCTGGTCCTTGTCTCGGGCGTTCCTTGCGCTGCAAGTGAGGTGTTTGGCGAAATGCGTCGGCGTAGTGATCCCGGTGTATTTTTAGTCTTTGGTCTGCTCTCTCTGAGCCGATTCAACTATGTGTAGTTATGCTGCTGAACGCGGTTGAATGGCGTATTGAAAGGTCTACCCTGCTCAGTGCTTGCCCTTGTAAGTTGCTTAAAAGTTCTAATTTTAGATGTAGTGCAGAGGTTACCAATGGGGTTTTGATTTTGATCACTGGTTTTTAGCAGTCTTGTCTAATTGAGCTGCATTCAGTTGTGAACCTAGTCACATATTGATTATATTGGTGGTTGTTTCCTGACCGAAATTGCATATACATAATGGATAGTTGTTTCTCGGAGAGTTATTTAATAGCTTGGTGCAAATTCTTAGCACTTACCCATGCTAAAAAGCATGTGGCACAACTGAACGGATTAAATGAGGGTTGTATTGTTGGATCCTAGCTAAAAATAACAGTACATTTATGTTTTCCTTTTTGAGTACAGCATTAATCTTTTATGTATATTGGTGGGGCTCTCTCAGTTACTCAAGTTATTTCTTCCAGATGGATTCGCTGGAGAAACTGACTGCATTGCTTGATGCATGTAGTGAGCTGGGTGTGGATACAGGCCCAAGAACGATAGGTGACTTGGGGATCATACCATTGCACTCATGGTATCACAAGGTTGCTTAGTTTTCCTTAATTCATTAACATAGATTTTCCAGCCAGATTACAATGTTAACTAGGATGATCATGCTTTCCCATCTTGCTTAATTGCCTTGCAGAGCTTTGACAAGGAGAAGGATGTTAACAGTGTGCGTGTTCCTTCATTAGAGATGGTAAGCTGGCCTTTCCCTCAATGCCTGCCTCTGATTTACAATTCACTGTTATATTGTTACCAAGTAGGAGTATTAATTGGCGCAGTTTAAGAATTCTTGAATTTTGTTCTCTGTGAGTATAGACCATGAGCTGTCCAATACGCAATTCCGTCAAGAGTTATGCTTCTCTTATCTGACCCAGAACCTATTCTGCAACCTGGGTGGCAAAAGCATTATTAGATTGATTCTTTGCTTACAGTGTTAGGCTTTTAGCTGAATTACACTTCAGCATGAGCCTCGGGCCTGATTTATTTTCAGAAATTGATATCTCAATCTCAGGTCTTCTAGCTATGGTCACTAAACTTATAAACCCAATATATGGACTATAATGCACAACGAGAAAGATTGCACCATAACCCTCTTTATTTTTTATTTTTCCCTGAAAGAACAGTGCACAATTCCTGCTGATGTCTTTGTACTGATGTGTTCATGATTTTGTATGACCAGGCTTGTAAAGATTTTCATGCTTGTCAGTGGCCTCCAGATCTCGCAAATGATGATGAGGCTCTTGCGCTTTACTTTGACAAGATGAATGACAAGAATCATGATGCTATTGAAGAAGTGAAAAAAAGCAGCAAACAGATTCTAACATTTTCACACTTTGTACCAAGGTGAGTGCTTGTGCCTCCTACCTAGGGTCTTCCATTGTCAAAAGTTTTTTTCCCCTAGTTGATTGAATTACTTGGTATATTGCAATTTATTTTCTCTATTCAAGCTCTGTAATATCTGTAGATTGATGATAATTTCCCACTAGAACTTGGTTTCTATAGGGCTACCATACCTTATAGTTAGGCAATTCCCTATGATCTCTTTATCCATTAGTCATGCTCTGGGCATTTCCCTATGCATCTCTTTATTCATTAGTCATCTTCTGGGTATTTGTATTCATTCTTGGTAGGTGTATCTCATTTCATGCTGCATTTTTATGATGCGAACACTTCAAAGAGAAATCCTCTTGTCAAAGTAAGGCTTGCCACAAAGGAACTACTTTTGAAACTGCAGTGATGACTTGCTGTGTAACCAATTTTTCCTGAGGTAGCCATTTGGTGTATAGTGATACATGAGAATTACAAAGTACATAGAGGAAGGCAGTTTTTTTACATTGGCTGTGTGTAATTGCATGAAGTTGGATATGTATGAAGCCTAACCCCCATCATCTAACTGCCAATATGCCATGTCTTGGCCCCTGTATTTTCGGTCTTCAGTGTTTCATCAAACTTTCATCTTTATACATTTAGGATATCTTAGCATGCAAGCAGTGTGCATCATAGTCCCAAACTAATGTCTTCTACACGAATCTGCAGGCAAGAGTTATGTCCAGAGAAGCGGATGCTTTATTATCCAAACCTTCCGAAGGTCGTCGGCTCTGATTTTTTGGAGATGAGGCTGAGAGCTATACACAACAACACTAAAGATAAAGCAGCTTGCCATGTTTTTGGGCACACACATTTCTGTTGGGATTCTGTGGTTGATGAGATCAGGTACTAATCTGACCATTTTGTAAGATCAAGATGCAGAATGCTTATTCTAATCAGATACGTCCTCCAACGTAGATATGTGCAAGCTCCTCTGGCATACCCTCGAGAAAGGAAACGAAGGGCGAACGGAGGCGAAGGCTGGCTGCCCTTCTGCATATACCGTGACGGTTTCAATCCTGAAATATACCCAGCTCTATGGTCTGACTACTACAACAAGAATAAAAGGGAACCTGAGAATACTCAGCTTGCGCCGTGGGTTGCAAAATATTTTGAGAAGTACTACTGACCCCGACCCAATTCTTTTCAGCTTATGGGCTTATGGCTGCGGCTTCTCTACCGTCATTTCGTAGTGGTTTATCGGCATTCGATTCGTTCACATAACCGCATGTGCTAGGGCCAAACACCATAAGCCGCAGCCTTGGATTTGCCGAATTGGATACAGTACGTTGAGCTGTTCAGGACAGTGAAATCTGCATGTACCTGGAGGGAAAATAAAAGGAGATATTAACGTTTTACCTGTACATGTTTTTGCTTTTTTTCCCTTTGTTTCCACTCTTACCACAACTTTTGGGCAACAAAGCGCCGGCTTGTGTCGGATGTTTGTTGGAAAAAACGTGTAAATGTTCTAAGCCCTGCTGCAAAGATAGTGACATGCTGAAACCATTGAATTGAGCACACAAATAGCCTTAGCCACTTTTTTTTTTCATTTTTGGTATATGAACATCTGTTTTTTGAAAAATAGCCTTCTACGTAGATCTATTGCGTTCGGCATGTGACCTGTTGAGCTATAGTAGCTCGATAGATACTACGATAACTACAGTGCTATAGATCTACTGTATTTCACAGGTGACCTATTGAGCTAGGACATCTCTTACAGGTAATCTGCTAAGCTGTCCTAGCTCAGTAGGTATTGTCAAGTGTGGTAGATCTATATAAAAAGCTATTTTTTAAAAAAAATGGATATTTGGATGCCAAAATTAGATAAATGTGATCAGGGGCTATTTTTAGACTGACTTCGAAATCATTAGCCAGCTCTGTTCGTCTAAAGCTGCTGTGTCGTGTCTCTTGTCATCTGCAAACAAAGTCACTGGCAAGTCCGCGTCGCCTATGTATTCTGATTTGAGTTATCCTCTTCGTCATATTCTCATAAAAGTTGGACCTAAGTAGAAGAGTCTCTTCTCTGGAGTGTCTAAAACTTATTTTTTGATTTTTCTACAGTAACTACTTTTCAAACTGAGTATCTTTTTAAGATGAAATATAAATTAATTATAGTACATATTATAATGACTTTATTTATATCGGTCAAAACTATATATAAATTTTTGTTACTCAGTACTTTTTTTCATAAACAATTTAAAAGTTATAAGCTATAGCGAAAAACGGTGAGCAAAGCTAAAAATAGCAGACCTAGGGCTTTATCACAGTTATGAGAAGAAACATAGGCCGCTCTCTATCAGCATCTCCCGGAATTGGTGCACCTCTCTACCAACCCAAACAGTTTAAGCATGCATATTTTGCAATTGAAACTTAGGAACTTATTACACGACCGGTGGTTCACTATGATCATCAAGTAACCCGGAAATGTACATCATCTGGACCGTCCATCGGGGGCAAACAACACGACCCCTTATTAACCACACTTCACACACACACAGAGTACTATTGTTGCAAACATACAATACATAAAAGGAACCGAATCAAGCAGCAACAGCTAGGCACGCGGCGGCGGCTAGTAGTCCTCCGGCGCCAGCGGCTGGTGCGCGTGCGCGGCGGCGTCGGCGGACGGGATGACGAGGTACTCGTAGAGCAGCCCGGCGAGCCCGGCGCCGAGGAATGGGCCGAGCCAGTACACCCAATGGTGCCTCCAGCGCCACCCGACCAGCGCCGGCCCGAACACCCGCGCCGGGTTCATCCCGGCGCCGTCGAACGGTCCGCCAGCGAGCATGTTAGCCCCGAGCAGGAACCCCACGGCCAGCGGCGCGATCGTCCCCACGTGACCCCTCTTGGGGTCGATCACCGTCGCGTAGTAGGCGTACATGAGCCCGAACGTCATCACCGCCTCCAGCAGCACCGCGTGCCAGTCGCCCACCCCCGACGCCAGCGCGAACCCGGGCGGCCGCTGCAACCGCCGCGCGCACATGCACGGCGACATCAACATGACAGTTTAGCGACGAGATTAGCGTGCACGGTGGAGTGGAAGAACGAGGTGGGGTTCCGAGCTAGGTTACCATGCCTCCGGTGGTGAGGCGGAGGAGGAGGGTGGCGACGACGGCGCCGATGAGCTGCGCGGCCCAGTAGAAGATGGCGCGGACGAGGGAGATGCGGCCGCCGAGCAGCGCGCCAAAGGTGATGGCCGGGTTGACGTGCCCACCGGAGATGTTGACGGCCACGGCCACCGCCACGGCCAGCGCCAGCGCGTGCGCCAGCGCCACGGCCACCAGCCCGCCCGGCGTGCTCATGTCATGGTACAGCTTCCCTGCACGTCTCGATCGTCACACACACGCATCGTTAGCCAACCTCCAAGATCCACCAAGGCTAGGTGGCGCCATGCATGCATGCCAGTAGAGCACACGTATGTAACTACGTACGCGTACCGAGCGAGAGGATGGAGCCCTCGGCGGCGAAGACGAAGATGGCGGTGGCGAGGAACTCGGAGATGGCGGCGCGGATGCTGTCCGGGTGCGTTGCGTCCTCGCTGCGCCCCACGGTGAACCGCCGCCCCGGCCGCGCCGCTGTGCTCATGGTTGTCGATGCCTAGTCGTACGTGCCACCTTACCAAAGCAAACTAGCTAGTAGCCTAGTACTCTCCTCCTCCTCCGCTCTGCCTGGCCTCTATCTGGTGCTTGTCTCGGAGACCTAGTGCTGTTGCACTGGCGTTAAGAGGGAGGTGCAGTAGCAGGTGCGACGATGGCCACCACGCGTGGCTTACAACGTGCTCGAGTTGGACTCGCGCCGCGACACGTGTGGGGAGGAGGCGCCAAAGGGGCGGCACGGGGCGCTTGCTTGCTTCGTGATCATCTTATCCGGCGGGACACACACGCCACGTCGTATGTATACCGGCGAACGAGCAAGGCACGGCCGGGTTGGTGCCATCGATGGATGCGTGGTTCATGCATGGCGATTGCTTGTGCTTAGGGCATCCATAATGTATATAACCCAAGGGGTTTTAAGGTGGGTCTTATCTAAATCTTAAGGTCGATTTCATAGTGTATATAACCCAAGGGGTCTTAAGACGGTCCCACTCGGCAGATAAAGAAAAATTGTATTTTAATGCTTGTGGTCAGGTCTTTAGCTTGAGGACCAGCCTTAAGCTTTTTTGGCTTATAGCCTACTTAAGGTCACCCCTGTAATGTATAAGGTTGACCTTAAGATGGCTTAAGACCCTCTATTTTCATACACTACAGATGCCCTTAAGCTGGCCTCGGTGGCCGCGCATGAATCAAGCGTCGTTCTTCAGTTCTTTGCTACGGGGTTTGTACTGACATTGCAAGAAATCCTTTGGATTTGGTCCTCATGGTTGGCCGTTTGTGTTGGCTTTTATTGATAACTTTTAATTGTGAGTTTGTGACGGATGGTTTTTAGCTAAAAATAAATAGTAGTGATCGAAAAAAGTGAATTTAAGAAAGAGAGCACAAGTGACGGGGAAAGTGAGGGAGATAGGTGTACATGTAACGGCAGTGAAAGGGGTAGAGTGTGTGCTACACCTGAAGTGAGACGGTAACGAAGGAAGTGGAGAAGCTATCTCGAAAAGTCAGATGTTTATATTATCTTTTGATCATTCTAAATAGAAGTATAAACTAATAAGAACACGATCTAAGCTGGCTACTACTTTCTTGCTGGTTAATGTATCTCTGTTTTGTGCGCGCGCTTGTGTCCGATTTTGTAGCTTTTTTTTACATAGAAAGTAACTTTGTGTGCATTGTTGTTAAAATGTCTGTTCTGACACCTGAAATGCGCCCTAGCTTTCTGCTTGATCCATGACTCATTTCTTTCCTAGTCGTTTTGCACTTTAAACGTTTTTATCATCCTTTCAATGCAATTAAGACGGAGTAGTGCACGTATGGACCAACAGCTATAGCTAGTTTGATGATCCGGAACAAGTTCCTTCTTTGGTGGCGTATTTAATTTGGTTCTCCTTTTTATTGGAGTTATTGGCAATACACATTGTTTTATTTTCAGCAGTTTTAAAGTCGTATTTGGAAGAACATTCGTGTTCAGATGCATGCACGTCACGGAACCTCGATCTCTAGTCGGTTTGTAGTTGTCTGGTGTGAACTTGTCACATTTGCCCTCACAAAATCCATCAATATACAAAAATAAAATTTCTATCTGTCAAGTGTGATTATTTCCCCCCATATATCTGTTACATTTTTGTATTTGTTGTAGTGGTCAGCTGAACACTGTCTAGCCAGATCAATGTTTGGTATGGGCGTATATGGCCATATATACTATGCAGTATGCACAATATTCAGAAGATATGGCGATATTTTACTCATGTTAATAATCTAAGAAATAAGAACGAAGACCCTATATATTATTGGCTGAAAATAACTGAAGTCCATTTCTTCATGCGTTTTTATTTGATCGATCCATCGTAGCTCCTTGATCGCCTCCTCACGGTGTATGCGTTAGCTTCTACACTATTCTGCACAAGTGGTGTCCCTTCATGTTTTTTTCCCTGTAATTGCACTCAAAACTGTTATGTCTGACATAGCATGCAGCACTTCAAGTTCCAACCTAAATTTCTCTTGCTCAGACAGGAGGCGGGAATTTTGAACACATGTAGCACTGTAAACACCTAAAATTCCAAATTTGGCCTCCGAACCAAATAAATTCCGTATCTGACCCTCTGCTCGACCGCGCGTTCCCTTGGCGTCGACGCGTGTCTGGTCATGCGGTCCGGTACCGCACGACCGCACTGTAGCTGGGTCGTGCGGTACCAGACCGCACGACTTCACTGTGCTTCGGCCCGACCGCACGATTCAATCTCCCGACCGCACGTATCTTTTTGCCGACCGCACGTCTTTTGCCTGTGTCGAGTTTTGTGGGCATCCGGTTGTATTCATTGCCCCTAGCGGCTATGGACCTCCAGAAGTAAGTCCTCTAAAATATAACTGTGCAAAATAAATACATTAGCATGTCAGTACGTTACATGCTCAAGTCTCAGAAACATTGCCTGGTATAGATTATAATTGCCATGACAAGTTCATTGCTGAAATGAAGAAAAAATTGCCAGAAAACAATTGTTTTGAACTACTGAAAAAAGTAACGATGGTAGGGTATAGCACTTCTATACCTATGTCAGTGATGAATAATCATTTAGACAATGGAAGTCTTTTCAAAAGCTATCCACTGTGTCGATAAGCAGCACCCGACCGCACGTCTTTTGCCTGTGTCGTGTGCTCGGGACGTGAGATGTGCGGTCGGCAGAACGAGACGTGCGGTCGGGAGATTGAATCGTGCGGTTGGACAGGAGCATAGTAGAGTCGTGCGGTCTGGTACCGCACGACCCAGCTACAGTGCGGTCATGCGGTACCGGACCGCACGACCGGACACGCGTCGATGCCAGGAGAACACGCGGTCGGGCAGGGAGCCAGATACGGAATTTATTTGGTTCGGAGACCAGATTTGGAATTTCAGGTGTTTACAGTGCTACATGTGTCCAAAATTCAGGAGGCGGAGCCTGCGGTAGTCGGCTCGGGTGCAGCAGGGTATGATGTGGCGTGACAGGCGGGCCGTTGCCGAGCCACGGCTTGGTAGATTTGCTGGTTGGCCCCGCACGGAAAGCCGTCTACCTGACTAACCTGCATAGATTTACTGTTTAAATGGGATAATGGTTTTGGATTGGCCAATGAAAATAGATCTATCTTATAAGTAGTGCATATACATTACTAAAAAAATGTAAGAATGAACCATGTGTAGATTGATATAGCACCTAGCAATGAAGGTGCGAATTAGAACAGCCCTAGGGTGAAAATATGGAACCGTACGACATCCACATGGCGTAAAAGTCATTTGACCGGCATGGAAGTGACTTGTTATCGTGGTAGTGGTAGGCGCAATTGCAACTCAGATTGGCATAGCAACAATACGGGCTGTAGTCACTGCCGAGGTACATGGCCTCCTCGTTGTTCCTTTCCCTAGTTGTCTGTCTGCAAAGCTCGTCGTTGATGGTCCTCTTGGTCTGGAGCTCCTCGCAATTTATGGATATAAACCTCAGCTGGTATTGGATACAATGGATCCACCCACTCAGTGAACTTGCAATCCACTGCCTACAAGCAAGACGAGGTTACTACAAGTGTTCCATGTGTACAAGTAGACGTAAATAACGAACCACTTATCATTAACATAGGGCAGCGAAAGAATCGATGTCTAGGGTGCACGTGATCGACACAAAGCTGTACCACCGCATCGAGGTTGTTCTTGCATTGTGGCCAAGACTCGGGGATGTGGAGATAGTCACGGAGGGGATTTCTAAGGGTGTATTACTCCTTGGTTTTGAGCAGTAGATCAAGGCTTGGGGATCGGGGTCCAGGGGACTGTAGATGCTCTGTTTTTGAGGTAAGTTTCACGGCCTCGAAACCCAGCCCGTGCCCACTGTCTCCTCTTACATCTTGAGCTTTCAGGCCTATCTGCCATACTTCTATTCGCGTAGTATGATTTCCTGCAAGACATAAAAGGATGTTTGAGTGTCCATACTATCAGTGTCCGTGTGAAATTCGCATTAAAAGTTAAGAAAAAGAACGTGACAATATTATGACCAAACTTAATTTGAAACCCACACACTCTACATTGCAAAGCATTAATTCATTCGGAGTTACATTGTAGGAAATGCCAGGGTTATAGAGAATGAATGAGTACATATATGCTATAAATTAGCAGGTTTATGGGGCGGCCGATGAAGTGGGCCTATTTGGGCAATTCCTCACGGAGTGGCCCGTTGTCTTGTATAGCACGCACTTGGTGGCCTTTGCCATTGGCCACGTTTACTGTCATCTATGTCATTGTGGATGCAGTGGGATTGACGTCTGCCGTGCCCAGGCTGCTTCAATGTGTCATTCAGCACCCACTTCATTTCCCCCGGCCAAAGGTCCCTATAATGCACTTACAGGTTGCGACTTCACCGATGGTGCAGCATGCTTGCGATCGTCACTTGCATGGCATATGACATACTTTTCCCTCAAATGGACCTCAAACTTCTTCCTGACACTGTCCATGGTCCAAGTGATATGCGAACAAGCCTTCGCCATTTTTTTGCTCCACGTACGCCTGCATGACTTCTGAGAGTGATGCGGATACAGACGTGCGTAGCGCTTTTCAGTTAAATATATTATTTGACTGGAAAGAATTATTAAGTCGCACTAAATATTGCCCAGTGAACTCTAATTTTATCAGGTCCCTAATTATTATATTTGAAGAAACAGAGCTACTACTATTTTATTTAATTATATACAGGCCTATACTTGATTTGTATAAGCCTAAAGTGAAAATGAAAATAAGGATGACACCGAGAGGGAGGAGAGGGAGGCTGGGGCCAAAGCTATGGAGGAGCACCAGGTTGATCAAGTGTATGCGGCCAAAAGCTGGAGGAAACAAAAGTCTATGAAGAGAAGCAAAGTAAAAGGGAGTAGGTGGTTTGCTCACGTGTTATGTATTAGTTATTTAGCAAAGCCATGCATTAAATCATGTAATAGATATTTAGTACCTTGAGCTGGGCCGTGTAACCGAGATAATCTCTAGCCAGCCCAAGGCCCATTGCATACACATGTGATGGTATGCACCATTTGCAGCCACCGCCGTATAAAAGATGAGGCAGAACAGTACGTGACGGGGGGTGAATAGGCTGACTAGAAAACAATGAGAACACAGTACGCGACATGAGGAGAGATGACTAGATAATTGAGATGGAGCTTTTGTGCATGAATTTGTTCTTTTGGTTAGCCAAACCAATTTAATAGAAAATTTGTGAGTTCTTGCAAATCGAGATCGTTCAACCTTTCCGCTGGGAATTGGGAGCACGATAGGGGTTTCGCTTGGTGGTCGTGAAGTTTGACGCGTGTAATCTTGTGAATTAAAGAGCGTTCGTTCTTACATTGGCAATAGAGGATCGCTACGATTCGAGAGGCTGCACGTGAGTATACAATCCTACGTCGAGAAGATCGGGCGACCCCGTATCATCTTAGTATCAGAGCATGATTTCCTCGGTAGAATTATTTACCCTTATTTTCAGAATGATTTATTTCTGTCCTATAGTCCATTAAACTGAAAAATTGCAACAAAAAATCCAAACCCTAGTTCTTGCATCTGTTATTTTTGTGAGTTTTGTTAAGTTTTGATTCATTAAAATTTTTTCTTAGGTGCTGATCTTCGTGATCCTTTGTGTAGCTTCATCTTTGTGTCCAATCAAAACCCTAAAAAAATTGTTGGTTTTGAACTCCTCAAACCAGCACCAAAAAAACCCCGATCTGCTAAAGTAACACGCTGCTACAGGACGCGGTCGCTACAGTAACCGCGTCAAGCTACAGTCCGCAAAAAAATTATCGCTGATATTTTTTTATCAATTGGGACTAGCTGTTGAATATTGCATCTATGGCTGCTCTTGAGTATTTTACACCTTGCTGAATATTTGTAACTTGTACAAATTGAAGGGACAACGAAACTCTAGTTCGGCATTTGAGTAAAAAAAGCAAAAAAAGGCAGCCGTTTAAAAAAGCCTCGGCGTGAGCATATTTAAAAAAAAACAGCATTGGCAGAATTTGGGTGAGTTCTTAGTCCATAAATTCAGATTGTGTAATTTATTTTCTCAAGCAATCTTGTGCCCTTACATTCATATATTTGCAATTAGCTAGCGTCTCTCCCAGTACTTGGTGCAAAACGAGCTAATTAATCCTCAATTTCAGATTATCTCTATTTAGCTCATTTCTTTGTTTACATTGAATCACATTGATTTGCGTGTGCGTTCATATACTTCACTTAAGCCTTTTGAATCAGCACTTAGACAAAATATTCTAGTTTGGATTATTACTTAACTTTACAACATCAAGAATTTCAGATTACATAGGATATACATATCCATACCAAGCTCCACTAAATAACCGTTGTTGTGTAATTGTGAACACTCTTACATTCGCTTGATCATCATGTTGCTATTATAGCTTCTACCAAGTGTAAGTTTTTATTTGGCCTTAATTCACTTCGGGAAGGTGAGAACGTTACTTATGCGAAAAAAGAGTGAGATCGAGTGATTTATACTAATCATTCATATATCTTGTTATTGCTTTGTGTTTCTTTTGCACAATCTAACCATGTCAGGTGGAAAAAATAACTATGGAGAGAAGCACAACGTTGATCTTAATGCTCAGTGACTCGTCTCCAACATTAGGTGTTGAGAAGAACATTGCAACCAGAGCTTCAATCAGGCACCACTGCTAGGCATGTACAACTTCAGGCGGATATGCAGGATTTTTGCATTGAGCTCAATCAACAAATGAAGGTGTTATATAAAAGCATCGTGAATGATATTGTGTGAGCACTTCATCTACAACAAGAAGATAGCTTTGTTCCTTTCTATGGCAGTGATGATCCAGATGAGTATCTTGAGTAGGAATGGCAAATGAAGAAAGTGTTTAGATTTCAGAAACTTTCCAAAGATCAAGAGGTGATACGTGCCACGAGGGAGTTTGAAGACTATGCTTATAGTTGGTGGCAACAACTAATTGAAAAACAATTCATTAAATCTTGGTCAGATTTGAAGGCGTTCATGAGGAGCGAGTTTGTGCCATCCTATTATGCGCAGGATTTGCTTCACCATATGGAGAATATCACACAATGGAGTAATACTGTCCAAGAATACTATTTTGAACTGCAAGATGCGATGCGCCGTGCCGGTGTCACTAGTCCATCTAGGGAGAAGGCATACTTCAAGGGTGGCTTGAATTTTGAGATCGTCACTGCACTTTAACATAAATATTTTAGTAGCATGCATGATCTTGTGAATTGTGCTATTAGAGAGGAAAAGAGACTTACGGAGAGGAGTACATCACAGATCCATCCATGTCCATACTTCATTTCTTATACCTCTACTAGTGTGACATATGAGAAGATGATCGAGCATGGGACTTTCCCTTCGGTCAAGGAGACATTTTGTGCTGCCCCAATGACACATACAACATTTGAGATGCATCAAAACCCATATGAGAATGAGAGCCACATAGCCAAATTGAGTAAGAGTAATAAAAATAGTGAGTTGTGTGATTCCACCAAACATAAGGTTGAGAGCATCCAAATTGAGAGTGAGAAAAATACACAAAAAGAAAAGAGAGAAATAGATGATAGAAAAAGTGAGATTACTTTTTATACTAACAACTTACTCTCTACTTCTAGTGTTGTTTCTCACATTGTGCAGGTTGATATTAAAGAAGAGGAGCCAAATGTTCAACAATCGGTATCATTGGAGATAAACGATGAGGAGATAACCATAGTTAAAGATGAAGTACTTGCTGTCCCGTTGCTACATCATGATGATTTAATACTTACAACACCTACATCAACTGAGAAGAACGATAAAGATAACAATATTGGTGTTGAAATTAATTGTGAAACGGTGAGTAATTGCGAGAACTCATATATGCGAATGAAAATCTCATGTTCTAAAATTTCTTTGCTCAATATAAATAATGTGAAATTGGTTACTCATAAGAAAGTATTTACGAGAATATTTCCTGTTGATTCTTTGTACTATATCATGTTTGATGATCCTAGAGAGCTATCTAGTGTGATTGAGAATGTTGCTAAAATTTCATGTTTAAAATCACTAGGTAGTGTCTATGTCTACACATATAAGTTCAATTTAATTAGAGATTATGGTGTAGATAACAAGTTTTATGTTTACTGAATATGCATTACATGTGATAAGTGACTTACAGGTTGCACTTACAAGTTGCGACTTCACCGATGGTGCATGCATGCTTGCGATCGTCACTTGCATGGCTTATGACATACTTCTCCATCAAATGGACCTTAAACTTCTTCCTGACACTGTCCATGGTCTGAGTGATATGTGAACAAGCCTTCTCCATTTTTCTGAGAGTTGACTCCCTTCATCCAAGTGCTTCTTCATAATCATGGCTCTGTTAACAAATTAGCCGATAGTGCATTTCCAACTCTCATCTATGATTGCGGTGAACGAGAGGGAGCGCACACCCTTCAGCACACTGTTGTAAACCTCCGACATGTTGTGAAACAGGGACCATTTTTCCACACCGTTAGGCTCTTTTGACCATTTAAAACCTTCATGTTTCCTCAGAAGCTTGCAAAAAGGTTGTCCTTTCTCTCTTATACATGCAATGAAATGAATTAGAGCCGCCATGCACCCGGTGAGTTTTTAAACTACTTTCTTCATGTTCGGAGGGTGCATCTGCTTGATAGCATCGATCTTTTCAGGATTTTCCTCGATATCCAATCAACTTTCCTAAAGAAACTCCGAATACACACTTGGGATTGAGTTTCAAGCAGTGCTTTCTGAGGTTGTCGAAAGTTTCTTGTAGGTCTGAAATTTGATTCTGAAATTTGATTAAGTCATTTGATGCTTTTGATGACTAGATCATCAACATAGGCTTCCAAGTTTCAGTCCATTTGATATATAAAAGTCAATTGCATCAAACGTTGGAAAGTTGGACCAGCATTTTTCAAGCCAAATGATATTTTGACATAGCAAAATACTCCAATTAGCGTAATAAATGCGGTCTTCTCTTCATCTTCTATAGACACACTGATCTGGTGATAACCAAAGTATACATACAGAAAACTTAACATTTCACAACCAGAAGTAGAGTCAACCAATTGATCAATACAAGGAAGCGAAAAATTATCTTTTGTACAAGCTTTATTTAAATCAGTATAGTCTATACACATACGCCACTTACCATTAGACTTGCTAACCATTACAGGGTTAGCCAACTATTCTGAATAATAGACTTCTCTTATAAAGCCTACCTTTAGTAGCTTGTCCAATTCTGATCGGATAGCTTCTCGTCGATCCAGTGCAAATTTCCATAATTTCTATTTTACAAGCTTCTTATCAAGTTGTAGAGATAGCCTATGCTCGATCACCTCCCTGGGACCCCAGGCATGTCGGATGGCTGCCGCACGAACACATCTGCATTTGCTCGGAGGAAAGTGAAGAGGGTGTTTTCCTATGTAGGTTATAAGTAATCCCTATGCGTACGGTCTTCGAAGGCTCCGCTGGGTCTAAAGAAACCTCCTTAACCTCTTTGTTCGGCTTGAGCATGATTTTTGGTTTCGAGTGCTTGCTCGAAGGCAGCACCTTGATAGCTTCTTGAGTTGGTAGTTGGCTGTAGGGACCCAGATTCTACAATCCAGATTCCTCTGTGATTCCACCGCACTATTCCCTGGATCAATAGATAGTGCTCACAGTTTACAGTTCTGAATATCAAGGTACATGTTGTGGCTACAGACCAAACAGAGAGAGAGATGGTAGTGGAGAGTGATGAAGATAAGTGTAATGGCCTGGGTCCTCCCCATGGCTTACTCATATATATATACACATGAGGAGTGCTTTTACAGTTATACCCTTACATCTGGTTATCCCCTCTGGGGCAGTTATGTCATTACACATGGACTAGACGCGTGTAAGATCGAGGAGGCCGACTAGAGGGGGGGTGAATAGGCGGTTTAAAAATTCTCTACAAATTAATACTAACAATTCAAGACCTATTCGATTTGCCTAAACCAAGTGTATAATGCGGAAGCTAAAATCAAATTGGTTTAGCACAAATAGAACCTAAATCAAATGAATTCGCCTAAGTGCACCAACAATTCTATCCTAGGTCAAGATTTGCAATCCTAGGTATACAAGCAATCAATTTAATTCTATGAATGTAAATTGCTTGAATATAAATTAAGTACAAGGAAACAAACCACAATTGACACAACGATGTTTTACCGTGGTGTTCGGAAACTTGCCGGTTTCCCCTAATCCACGTTGAGGTTAGCCCGAACAAATCGGATCGGCTCCACGAATTAAGCCGAAGCACCTCCAATCCACTAGTGGTAGCTCTTTCCCGCTCCGGGTAGGTGAGCTCCGACCTTCACAAATTCGCCGGGTCTTCTCACAACCTTCTTGAGAAGATCACCGCGCACGACGCCTCCAACGCCGTCTAGGAGTTGGCAAACTCCAAGAGTAACAAGCCAAGTCCCTCACTTGACTCTCACCACGTGCAACGAATGCACAAGCTCAATTGGACACTAAGTCCTCCTCTAGATGCAACACATGCACTCTAGATCACCTCTCCTCTCTCACAAAGTGCAACACATGCACAATTGAGTGGAGAGCCTCACTCTAGCTCAAGAACAATGAAATGAGTCAAGCAACAACACTCTCCAACCAGCCTTGAGGGGGTATTTATACCCCACACACAAAAACTAGCCGTTGGAGCAAAGAGAGGCTGAAATCAGCCTGAGGGCCGGTACTACCGCAGTTAAAACGGCCGGAACTACCGCCCTCCCAACGGTCACAAAAAAACTAGCCGTTGGACCAAAAACGGAACTACCGCAGTACAAATCGCGGTACTTCCGTTTTTTTCGAGGCTAAGTCATTCAGAAAATCGCTCTCTGGAAAAAACATTCCGCTCGGAATCCGGAACTACCGGAATCGCGGAACTACCGGAAAAATCGGAACTACCGCAGTACAAATCGCGGTACTTCCGCAAAATCCGGAACTACCGCAGTACAAATCGCGGTACTTCCGTTTTCCGGTTTTTCAGCACAGACGACACTCGGAAAAACGGTCATAACTTTTGACTCCGATGTCGGAATTGAGTGATCTTGGACTCTATGGAAAGCTTAATCAGAGGGCTACACAACCCACCTATTTGCATGATCTCAAACACATTAGATCAATGCAGAAATCACAAGACATCCAAAGAGTCACTACCATGGTCCAAGTCCAAGCAAATAGCAATAAACAATCTTAGACCATGCCAAGGGATAATGCATGATCTCCAACTTTTACAAAATATATTTGCAAACTTAGATCATGCTACAAGGATTAGGTACATGGACTTCTCACATTTGCGAAACACATTCGCAAACCTAAGTCACATGCCACAAGGATTATATATGAGCTTCAACCATTTGCAAAATATATTTGCAAATATAAGCCTCATATCACAAAAAATGAAAACATGGACTTCAAGCACTTGCAAAATACATTCGCAGTGCATAGTCCCATGTTGCAAAGATTCACCACATGAGCTTCAACTATTTGTAAAACACATTCGCAAATATAAGCCTCATGTCGAGATGAGCTAGAGCAAGTGAGGTTTGAGCTATCAACACATGATGAGACTCAAACTACTAGACATGACCCCTCTTAATAGTACGGCAACCTACACTAGCAATCCGGTCTTCCAACCAAACACCAAGACCGGTAAAAGACTAGGAACACATCCTTAGCCCTACCTAGTCATACCTTTGCCTTGGGTCATCGTCTTGATAGACATCAACTCATGATGCTTTCTTTTCATCAACACCATCAACTCATGATGGTCTTCACTTGATCAACACATGATCAATCTTTGACATGCTTCAACACATGAAGCATCTTCTTCTCGATGGCCTTCAACACATGAAGCCTTTGTCTTGATAGCCTTCAACACATGAAGCTACCTCTTCTTCATCAACTTTGACTTGATGACCTTCAACTAATGAAGTCACCACAAATCATCTTTATTTGTGGAACCTAACCTATTCATCCAACTCATGAAAAATGTTAGTCCACAAAACAATTGTCATCGATTAGCAAACTTCACCATTTTGGTAATTCATGACAATCTCAACAAATAATGAGATATGAAATTGATTTGCGAGTATACACCTTGTACACAACAATTGTATACTCTAAGATATTTAAAGAAAGCTTACTTATCCGGTTGTCATTAATCATTCAACCATTAACACATAATGGAGAGGTTAAATGACAACCCGATTGCACATAAGTATATATATACTACACAAGCTATATATACTCAAGTATGTATTTCAAAGTAAAGATCCTAAATATGCATATTGAGAGAAGCATGGATCATTACTTATGAAACTCCAAACTATAGAGAGAGCTCCCCCTAAATGTGTGCATATAAGTGTATATAGCGAAGACATATGCACATATTCATTTTAGACTAATTGAGGAGTTCAATCTATATTTTGGATCTTAGGAATGCATTTGTAAATGAGAAAGCGATTTCGAATGCATACCTCTTTGATTTCACCTTTTCATCCAAATGAGACTAACCAAAGATAAACTCAAATAAACATATTAGTCTCATAAATTCATTTATCATTTTCACCAAAACATTATAAAGTATATATCATTAATATCATAATGTCATAATTGCATTTGTCATTAACACCAAAACCAACTTAAATGGAGCTTGATCTTTCAACGCGCGCGCTCCGTCCCCTATCCTTCGAACGGGTGGCAGCGAAGCTGGCGCCTAGTCAAAGTAGACGCGCGCGCTCCGTCCCCTACCCGTCGAACAGGTGGCAGCGAAGCTGGCACCCAGTCGAAGTAGACGCGCGCGCTCCGTCCACTACCCTTCGAACGGGTGGCAGCGAAGTTGGCACCTAGTCGAAGTAGACGCGCGCGCTCCGTCCCCTACCCTTCGAACGGGTGGCAGCGAAGCTGGCGCCTAGTCGAAGTAGACGCGCGCGCTCCGTCCCCTACCCTTCGAACGGGTGGCAGCGAAGCTGGCGCCCAAGTCGAAGTAGACGCGCGCACTCCGTCCCCTACCCTTCGAACGGGTGGCAGCGAAGCTGGCGCCTAGTCGAAGTAGACGCGCGCGCTCCATCCCCTACCCTTCGAACGGGTGGCAGCGAAGCTGGCGCCTAGTCGAAGTAGACGCGCGCGCTCCGTCCCCTACCCTTCGAACGGGTGGCAGCAAAGCTGGCGCCTAGTCGAAGTAGGCGCGCGCGCTCCGTCCCCTACCCTTCGAACGGGTGGCAGCGGCTGCGATCGGAGCTTGGCGCCGGTATGGTTGTGCTCCGGGGCTGTTGTGACCTTGCAGTCTCGTAGTGCGCTTTTAATGGCGGCTGGAATTACGCCGACGCCTGGCCTTGCAGAAGTCAGGCTGTCGTGTCGTGCAGTCTGCCATGCTACAGGTGGGGCACGTGGCGACTCACGACTGGTGCGTCGTGGGATGTGAGCGGTTGCGTGACCGCGGCCGTTCGCCTCGTCCCCCGAGAAGTTGGACGCGTGTTGAAGAGGTAGGGGCGTTGTGCGCTGCTTGGCCACCTACCAGGCGCGGCCCTCTAGGTCCCGGCGGTTCTTCTTTCTAAATCTTGGACAGCCGAATTGCTGGGAATTTGATCCGTCTGTGCGTTGAGCCACAAGGTAGGCGAGCGGCCTTTATAAGGTGCTAGTGTTGAGGTGGAGGCACCCTTTCTCGTTTTGCTTTTTGATCTGCCGCTTCGCTTGCGCCCGTGCTAATTGTCACGCCAGTTGCTCCTTTGCCTGCTCCTTCTTCTTCCCTTGTCACGAAGAGCGATGGCTAGCCATGACGACGCCACCTACCACCCCCGCAGCGGTTCCTTGCCTAGCCAGGGCGAGGTGACCCATCCTTCCCAAGAGTATAAACTGGTGCCGCGGGGGAGCTCGCGCGCCAACAAGTGGTGGAACGCGATGGAGCACTCGGGAGGCTCCTGCTCCCGTGTGCTGGGGAAGAGCCGCATGACGGAAGGGACGCTGCAGCGACTCGTGGATGAGGGGAAGATCGTGGATCGCAATGGGGCTCGCTTACCCCGCCGGGACGAGACGGAGCCGAAGCCCGGGGCCCTGGAGGCAATTGTTTTCGTCGCGTTCTTCGATGCCGGCCTTCGGATGCCCTCCACGTTGTTTGTGGGCGAAGTCCTGCGGGCCTACAAGTTGGAGCTAGCCCAGCTTACGCCCCACGCGATACTCCGCCTAGCTGTCTTCACGTGGGCGATGCGGACAGAGGGGTGACGCCCCAGCGCGAGCTTATTCGCCACCCTGCACGACGCACACTGTCGACCCAGAAAGGTTGGCGGGGCGGTGTCCAACTTCGGCGGTGTGGACTTCGTGCTCCGGGCGTCCTGCGCGACGTTGTTCCCTGTGCCAGCCTCGTCAGGGCAGTGGGCGTCCGGCTGGACGCGGTGGTGGTTCTATTACACCGTGACCGACAAGAGCAGAATGCAGTGCCGAGGTGGGCCGATCTCGTTTAACAGTACGCCGAGTCTGAAGGCGGAGATTGACGACACGCGAAAGCTACAGAGCCTCGTCGGTGTCGCCCGTCGAATGAGTGTGCGCGACCTAGCCGAGGAGTTCACGATGCATGGGGCGGCGCCACTCTCCTCCCGGGGGAAGTATGTTGTGCAAAATGGCCCCCGCGAGGACGGGTTCGATCCATCTGTGTCTCAGCTGCTTCCGCCCTCCGCCCCTTGTAAGTCGCCCAGCATGCCATTGTATCTGTTTGGCTTCCGCCTAACTGACGTGATCTCCTGCGCAGTGGCCCGGCTAGAAGATGCGGAGCGCGCGGTTGCGGCGCTCCTCGGCCCGTACACGCTTAAGGAGCACCGGGCTCGCGAGGCCGCGGTCAAGGCGGCTAAGCAGGGGCGGATAAACCGCACCTGCGAGGCTGTAGGCATCGCCGTGCCCGAGCGTGTGGTGCCGGAAGAGCTTCCCGCCGGGACTCCAGACGCTCAGGACGGTGATAGCCCTACGGGGGGCTGTCTTCGCGACGCCGGGCCCGTTCCCCGGCTGCCGTATGCGACCCGGCAGCCCCCCCGGCGGCTAGCCCAGCTGAGGCGGGGCGTGCGACCGGCGGTGGGCCTGGCCATACTGCTTCGGAGGGGCGCACCGCCGCAGATCCCCCGGCACCTTTTGCCGACGCCCACGAGCCCGTGCTCGGGCTCGCGGCCATCGTTGAGTTGGAACCCGTCAATCCGGGGGGTGGCGTCGTTCCTGGCGAGCAAACCACGGGGGACGGTGCATTATCAACCGCAGCGGCCGACGAGGGCGTGCCCCCTACAGAGGAAACTGTGGGGGCGACGGTGACCGGAGCTGGTCCTGCCGCGGAAGAATCGCCTGTGCCACCGCAGACGAAACGCCCTCGGACCCAGTCCCCGTCGCCAACTAGGGGTCGATATGCTGTTGCGGGGCCTTGCCGCGGGATTACGGCGGCTGGCGCGGCCGAGAAGACCTTCTCCCCGACCGTCGAGGCGCCCGCCTCCCCCTGGGTGGTCGACCCGGCGCCACTTCCTACCGTGACGAGGGGCGCAGGAGGTAGGTGTGAGTCCCTTTCTTCACCTGACTTCGCGAGACTCTCTCCGATCTGCTCGCTCATTCTGCCGACATCAGGCGAGACGACGTCTCCCGTACGTGGCGAAGGATCGAGCAGCGGAGGTATGCGCGAAGTCGGGAGCCTGGTGCAGGATGCCCCGCAGGTGTCCACTGCTGCTGACGTGGCCGTGGCCGCGATAAATCCTGGCGTGTTGGGGCCGGGGCTCGCTCGCTCGGACTTCCTCCCTCGCCCGGAGATATTTTGCGACCTCACCGCCGCCGCAGAGCGTGCCGACAACGGCCTCAACCGAGAGGTGCTGTCGTCATGCGCGGGGGACCTCCTAGCGCTCGCGTTGCAGGCCTTCGAGATGAGGGTAAGTATGTGCGCTTCAGCTTGTAAGGTACTGCTGGACGCCTGCTGATTTGTTGTTTTCTGTCAGACGCTTGCCCTTAGCCGGTCCTTTGACGAGGCCCGCGTTCGGGAGCGGAGGGCTCTGGAAGCCAGCCTCCGCGAAGCAAACACTGCTCTCGCCGCGAAGGATGAAGAACTTCGTGCACTGGAGGACGCCCTGGTGGCCGCACAACTCGCGGCCACGGAAGCTCGGAGCGCCGCGGCTGGGGAGCGCGCCGCCTTCGTGCAGCAGATTGCCGTCCTAGAAGGGGAGAACGCCCAGCTGGCGGAGTCTGCTGCCGAGAATCGCCTTGCCTTGGAAAATGCGTCCATGTCGGCATGGCGGGCCATGGATTCTCTGAACCAGGCCCTTCGAGATCTGTGCGTCCGAGTGCCGGATACTACGCACAGGCCGGAGGCCCGGTCGGAGACGCTCGGGCTGATCGAGGAGGGGGCCGACGTTGCTCTTCGTGGCGCCAGAACCTTTGGCGAGCACTGCAGCTATGATGGTGCGTGCTTCACGCTCGCCCTGCTTCATACTCGTGGGTGTAGGCATACCCATGAGCTAGCGAATCCTCAACTGGATCCTCCCGACCGACCAGAGGTTATGTCGGACGCCATCCGCTCCATCGGGCCTAGCCTGCAGAACTTCCACCAACGGATCTGGGGCCGCTTCGGGGAAGGTGCAGCGAGAGTCACCGTGCAGCAGACGTTGCATGGGGAGGGGGACCTCCTCCAGTGGCTTGAAGGGGTCCTTCAGCGCCGCGGCGACGACGGCGCGGGCTCGTCCGCACCGCGCCAAGGCTGAGCGGTTGGTCGGGTAGGGCAGGGGGATGATGTACTGGTTCTTACGCTTGTAACCATGTAACCCCTTTGCTTTTTCAATGGAACCAAGTAGTACTTTATGCTTGGTGTTACCTGCCGCCGAACGCGGAGGGCAGGTCTGCGCATCTCGTTTATACTCCGTGGAGTGGCGCGTGCGAAGGCGAACCTCGACGCTACGACTTCCTTTATAGTCCGGAGACTCGCGCGTGCGGAGGCGGGCCTCGACGCTACGTACTATTTAAAGTCCGTGGACTGGTGCGCGCGGAGGCGAACCCTCGACGCTACGACTTGCTTTATAGTCCGGGGACTCGCGCGTGCGGAGCTAGGCTCGACGCTACGTCTTATTTATAGTCCGCAGACTCTCGCGTGCGGAGCTAGGCTCGACGCTACGTCTTATTTAAAGTCCGTGGACTGGTGCGTGCGGAGCTAGGCTCGACGCTACGTCTTATTTATAGTCCGCGGACTCTCGCGTGCGGAGGCGGACCTCGACGCTACGTCTTATTTAAAGTCCGTGGACTGGTGCGTGCGGAGCTAGGCTCGACGCTACGTCTTATTTATAGCCCGCAGACTCTCGCGTGCGGAGGCGGACCTCGACGCTACGTCTTATTTAAAGTCCGTGGACTAGTGCGTGCGGAGCTAGGCTCGACGCTACGTCTTATTTATAGTCCGCAGACTCTCGCGTGCGGAGGTGGACCTCGACGCTACGTCTTATTTAAAGTCCGTGGACTAGTGCGTGCGGAGCTAGGCTCGACGCTACGTCTTATTTATAGTCCGCAGACTCTCGCGTGCGGAGGCGGACCTCGACGCTACGTCTTATTTAAAGTCCGTGGACTGGTGCGTGCGGAGCTAGGCTCGACGCTACGTCTTATTTATAGTCCGCAGACTCTCGCGTGCGGAGGCGGACCTCGACGCTACGTCTTATTTAAAGTCCGTGGACTGGTGCGTGCGGAGCTAGGCTCGACGCTACGTCTTATTTATAGTCCGCAGACTCTCGCGTGCGGAGGCGGACCTCGACGCTACGTCTTATTTAAAGTCCGTGGACTTTGTTCTGCTCAGCGCGGACAAGGGATGCTCTGGGAACAGCAACCTTTATTGAACTCCCGTTTGCGCGGGCAAGCATCGCCTAACAACGAGCTGGTGGCTCTACGCCTGCTGTCCTGCTTCTAGGCGTAGTACCGCCGCAACCTGTCCGCGTTCCATGTGTGCCGGAAGGCTTGTCCTTCGAGCGTGGCGAGGCGGTATGCCCCCTTCGGCAATACCTCCGTTACGATGTACGGGCCTTCCCACTTGGACTCCAGCTTGCCAACGGTTTCCGCCTGGAGCGCCACTCTGAGGACGAGATCCCCAGGCTTGAACCCCCGCGGGCATATAGAGCGGTCCGAGTACGCATTGTCTGCCGCGCGTACTTCTCGACATGATGGGCTGCGTCTGCCCGTATCCCGTCGAGGAGGTCCAAGGACACACGGCGCTCCTCTTCGGGTGCTTGGACGAGGACCCTTTGCGAGCCGGCCTTGATTTCCTCGGGCGTCACTGCTTCGTCACCGAAAAGGAGCTTAAACGGCGTGAATCCCGTCGGGCGCGTTACCGTTGTGCGAAGCGACCATAGAACGCTGTGAAGCTCGCTTGGCCACTTGCCCTTCGGCAATCCAACCAGGCGCTTTTTGATGGCGGCAGAAATGGCGCCATTCGCCCGTTCGACCGCCCCGTTGGACTGGGGATGCCCTACCGAGGCGAATCGGAGGGTGATGCCCATGCCGTCACAATAATCTTTGAAGAGGGTGGCGACGAACTGCAGGCCATTGTCGACCGTGAGCTCCCGAGGCACACCGAAGCGACATATGATGTTTTGCCATAGGAAGCGCTGTATGGCCGCAGAAGTTACTTTGGCCAGAGCGATCGCTTCCGGCCATCTAGAGAAATACTCCAGCGCGACTACCACGAACCGGAGGTCCCCTGGAGCTCGGGCAAGTGGTCCTACTATATCGAGACCCCAGCGCGCCAGTGGCCACACCGGGGGAATTGGGTTGAGGCTTGTCGGGGGCCTGCGGATGATGCGCGCCATCCACTGGCACCCTTGGCACTGACGGACGAGGTCCTGGGCGTCGGTGATGGCAGTCGGCTAGTAGAAGCCTTGTCTGAACGCCTTGCCGACTAATGACCTCGGCGCCAGGTGGGATCCGCATACGCCCGCGTGGATTTCCGCCAAGAGTTCCTTTCCCTCCTCAGTCGAGAGGCAGCGCAGGAGCGGCGCGCAAACCCCTTTCTTGTAGAGTGTCCCTTCGAACACCTGGAAGGACCGTGCGCGGTGCTGCAATCGTCGCAGCTCGGCAGGGTCCTCCGGCTCGGCGAGGCCTTGTAAGAAATTAAAAATGGGCTCTCGCCAATCTCCTGGTCGATCAATGCGGTGGACAAGTGCCGCGTCCCGGTTGTCCTGCGCGATGGCCGCGTTTGCTAACACCTCGTAGAATGCCCCCTCGGGGGGGGCAGTTGCTGGCTGGCCGCCTTGGCGAGGGCGTCGGCTTGCTCATTCTCCGCCCGGGGGATGGCCTTGACGGTGACACCCAAAAAGTGCCTTTCCCTCGCCCTCACCGCCGCGAGGTACTTGGCCAACTCAGGGTCCTTGGCTTGATATGACTTGTCCACGTGGCCGGCCACCAAGCGCGAGTCGGTGCGGACCAACACCCGTCTCGCGCCGACTGCCTTGAGCTTCGCCAGGCCAAAGAGCAGTGCCTCGTATTTAGCCGTGTTGTTGGTGGCGGGGAAGGCAAGGCGCGCCGAGTACAGCAAACGCTGTCCCTCGGGCGTGATGATCACCGCCCCTACGCCCGCGCCGGCGACGCTGTAAGCTCCGTTGATTGTAAGCGTCCAGACGGGATCATCGTGCGTCTGGCCGGGTTGGGCCGGCGGGGTCCATTCGGCGAGAAAATCCGCCAGGACTTGGGATTTAATTGCCGTCCGCGAAGCATACGTCAAGGAGAAGGCAGCGAGCTCGGCGGCCCATTTACCGATACGCCCTGTGGACTCCTTGTTGTGTAGCATCTCTGCCAGGGGGAATGAGGAAGGCACTGTGATCGGGTGAGCCAGAAAATAATGCCGAAGCTTCTTGGAGGCCATGACCAGCGCGTAGGCGAGCTTCTCAAGCTCTGTGTATCTTGTCTTGGCGCCTTGAAGGGCTTCGGAGACAAAGTAGACGGGCCGCTGCATGGCGCCTTCCTCTAAGACGAGGACGGCGCTGACCGCGGTGGCTGACGCGGCCAGATAGAGCAGGAGGGGAGCCTCTGGTGCTGGGGCGACCAGAGTGGGGAGGCTTGCCAGGTGCTGCTTGAGCTCGTTGAAGGCCTTCGCGCAGTCTCCGTCCCAAAGAAATCCATCGCACCCGCGGAGTGTCTTGAAGAACGGCAGGCCCCGCTCCGCCGCCCTGGATAGGAAGCGGCTTAATGCTGCCATGCGGCCCGCCAGCCTCTGGACCTCCCTCGTTGTCTTGGGCGGCTCCATACCCAGGATGGCATCTACTTTGTCGGGGTTCGCCTGGATGCCCCGCCCGGACACGAGGAAACCTAGGAGTTTGCTCGCCTGTACCCCGAGGACACACTTGTCGGGGTTGAGCTTGATGCCCGCCTTCCGGAGGTTGTCGAAGGTCTCCTGGAGGTCCCGGCCGTGTAGAGCAAGTTGCCGAGTTTTGACCACCACGTCATCGACATAGGCTTCGACGTTCCTCCCGAGCTGGGCGGCCAGGGCAATGGCGACGAGGCGGGTGAAGGTAGCGCCTGCTGCCGATCCATCGACATACGCCGGAGCCTTTGCTTGACCGGCTTGGCGTCGGGGCAGACCGCCAAGCGATGCTCGATTACTGCTCGGTCTACGCCCTTGATGTCCTCCGGGGACCATGCGAAGATGTCAACGTTGTTCTGAAGCACTCGGAGCAGCTCCAGTTCGACCCCCGGCGGGAGCCCCTCGCCAATGGACACAAACTGCCCCTCCGCCTGGAGCGGCACCTTCTTGACGCCACCTTCGGGCCGAGGCTTGGGCGTCCACCCGGGAGCGGAGGGCCCATCTCCGGGCGCGCCGGAGAGGGCATGCACCGGGCGATGCGGGACGCGGCTGCCGCCTTCGGCACGTCTGGCCAGGTCCTGGTCGCCAAAGATGGTGATGACACCCTCCGGGCCCGGGAGCTTTACACACAAAAAAACGTGGTGCGGGATTGCCTCGAAAGAGTTGATGGCGGGTCGCACCAGTATGGCGTTGTAGTGGTGCGGGATATCCACGACATCGAAGGTGACATGCTCGGTCCGGATGTTACCTCTGTTGCCCTCCTGGCGGAAAGTGACAGGAAGGGACACGTGCCCCAGGGCCTGCAGCGGTTGACCCCCGAAGCCTTGAAGTGGAGCTCCTGGCTGCTCTAGCCGGCTTCAGGGGATGGCCATGCGGTCGAGGGCTTCTGCGAATAAGATGTTCGCGGAGCTTCCCCCGTCGACAAGGACGCGCCTGACTTCACAACATGCTATGTGGGCCTGGATGACTAGAGGGGTCTTGGTGAGGGTACTCCACGCCCCTGGCGTCGTTCAAGTCGAAGGTGATGTTGCGGGGCGGCATCCACAGTTGCGGCTGCTCCCCGGGGGCTTTTGAAGAGGAGCCTCCGATGATGACGTTGACGGTGCGATGCTGCGCGCCCTCCGTTGCGGTGGCCCGTATGGGGCTATCCCTTGGGTGCCCCACGTGGGCTTCGGCGGGGGGCCGAGGAGGCGGAGCCCGAGATCCGGCCGTCACCCTCCGCAGCTCCATCACCGCGATGCATGCCCTTGTGTAATGATCGCCGTAGCCGTGTACCTCGCACCACTTGCCATAGTGCAGGAGCTCTTGCTCTGCGTGGGGTTGGCTGCCGTAGTCAAATCTGCCCTCCGATCCCCGGTCTCCCCTCCATGAGGCGGGGTCGGGTCCTTGGCGGGCGCTCTCGGTGGCGAGGACATGGTGGGCCGCCTGCGACTGGCGCTGGCGGCGCCGAGGTTTAGGCCTGCACCGTGAAGAGCCTTCCTGTACCTCGCCTCACTGCCTCGGGGAGGGCCTCCTCGGGGCTTTCGGCTACGGCCCGGCTTCGAGGAGGGACCACCCGCTCCGACCTCGCGCGGGGGGCGCTCCTCACGGGCGAGGCCGAGGGCGGTGATGTTGCGTCTTCGCGCATCCTCCTCCGCCCGCGCATACTCGTCCATTTTGTCGAAGAGCTTGGCAACTGTCGTGATTGGCCTCCGCGCGTTGTATTCGGCCATCGGGCCTGGGCAAAGGCCCTGTATGGCGGCATTAACGACTGTGGTTTCATTAACATCGTTTACTGTCGGAACCCGGAGTAACGACTCCTGGATCCTCTGTGTAAATCGCACTAGTCCAGGATCAGCTAGTGCACACAGTCACAACAAAGATAATAACCAAGCACAAATGACTCAATATATTAAATAAAGGGTACGGCCTTATGGCCAAGTCTTACATCAACGCCCATTGGCAAAATAAATAAAGGAAATAACTGCGGAAGCAAACTGATAAATAGCGAAGCCCAAGCCTACCCACAGGCAAACGACAGTAAGACGCGGCCTACTCGACCAGATCTTCACCGTAGTTGACGTCTTCCTTCTCTGTGTGGAAAAAGCAAGGTGAGTACAAACTTGTACTCCGCAAATCACCCGGGAAAATGCAACATAATGTTAAAGGCTTCAATGGAAGGCTTATAGGGTTAGTTTGCATAAAACAGCATTTAAGAAATACAATAAGTAGATTGAAATTGCTGAATTTAATACAGTAAGTAAAAACAATACTTGCAGTAGAAATTAATACCGTTAGTGCCGGCTCCGACCAAACACCAACCTATTCACGGGCATCCCACCCGGACCATCTTTTCAAAAGCTCACGTATGGATTCCATCCATCCACACGCTTTCACTGCGCAACTCTGATGAATTCCATCCATCCACCAGGTTTCCATGTCTCACGGATTCCATCCATCCGCAAGGTTTTCATCTCTCGTGGATTCCATCCATCCACAAGGTTTTCAAAAATATTTTGAAAAACAAAGTCTAATCCATGAAAAACTTTTACTCAGCATGCCCATGACCGTGGGCACGGCTATCCAGGATAGATTATACACTCTGCAGAGGTTGTACAGCTTTACCCACAAGACACGATCATCCTTTTGTGCCACGCGAGTTACACACTTCCTTAGGTGTGCGGCAAGGAGTCATGACAAGGCCTTTACAATGCAAAGCCTTCAACCTGGTCGAGCCAACTCTAAGGTTTCACCCCAGTAAGGAATCCACCAGACCGGGACCCCCTCTTGAGCCTAGACGAGACTTCTCATGGCTTCACCACGCTCGCCCAAGTGAGACTTCACATGGCACCAACCACGCTCACTTTCAACCTACAACTCGACTCAGATTGGGACTTCACAAATTATTCAGCCAGGGCTGTCCCATACCAGCCATGTGGTAGTACGATTAGGGCTTTGCAACAGTAGCTCACAGACCGGTCCTTAATTGACTCAGGCCCAACCTGAATCTGGATTTTTGGAATTATTTTCCTAAAGGAAAATCTGAATTATTGCGTCAGCAAGAAATTTAATTTCGGCTGGAATTATTTTTCAACGGAAAAAGGACTTTATTGCGTCAGCATGACCTCAGCCCGAGGTGGACCGACACCGACATGCGGGCCCCTGGTCTATGGACCAGGTCCACGGAAGGAGGAGGAGGCCGAGATGGCACGCGGGCGAAGTGGCGATGACCGTGTGCCCGCGCGGCGCCGGGTGGCGGCCACCTCACCTGCCACGTCGGCCGGCTGCTGACGTGGCCAGGCCGGCCGGAGGCGGTGGTCGGGAAGGGGGGCTCGCCGGCGAACGGCGGTGCGGCGGCGGCCGGTGAGTGGCGGACGACAGAGAGGCGAGGACGGGGAGTTCGGTGGCGGGGTCGGCCTTACCGGAGGAGAACGGCGGTGAGCTGGCGGCGGACAGAGGCGGCGGCACGCTCGGGTCTCACGCGGCGGCGGTGCCCCGGCGGCGGGGAGGGGCGACCGAGGGCCGGAGGAAGTCGGGGGAGATGCGGCGGAGCTGGGGGTGGGATCGGTTGGCGGCGAGAGGGCTTGGCTCGAGCGCAATTGCTCGCCGGAGCAGCCTTGGCAGCGGCGGCGGCGTGAGCGCAATGCGGGCGGCCGGCGCTCGGGAGAGGGAGGGGGAGGGCGGAGAGGTGGTGCGAGGGGAATGCGAGGCCGGGGAGAGGGTTTTATAGCAGGAGAGGGTGGCCGGGCGGCGAGCTAACCGCCCGCGAAAATGGCGGCGGCGGCGGACGTTGCGGGGGAGAAGGTGGGCGCGTGGGGTGGCGACGGGCGCGAGAGAGGCGGGGAGGTGGGGCGCGGGGCGTGCGGCGCACGTAGGTGGGCGGCGTGGCCGAGGAGATGGCGGGGGTGGCGACCGGGTCACGCGGGCGGCGGTTGCGCCGGAGAGAGAAGGAGGCGGCGCTCGGGCGGGGAAGAAGACCGGGAGGAGGAAGGGGACGGGGAAGAAAGGCCCGACAAGCGGGGCCCAACGGCAGAGAGAGAGAGGGGCGAGGGAGTTGCCGGGTGGGGCCCGGTCGGCAGAGAAACGGGGAGAGGAGAGGGACGCCGACAGGCGGGACCGGGGAAGGAGAGAGAGGGGAGAGCGGGAGCGCCGACAGGCGGGCCAGGGGGCGCAGAGAGAGAGGGGCGGGTGGAGGGGCCGGATGGATTGGGGAGGCGACGTGGCAGCCATCGGGAGGTGGAAGGCGGGATGGAGGCGACGGCCGGATGGGCGGCGAGGAGGGTGGACGTGGGCAGCATCTAGCCGTCCACGTGGTGGCCGGTGGGAGAGGGGAGGGGATTTTAATTTCATTTTCTGATTTTGGATTTTTCAGAAAAGCCTCATAAATTCAAATGAGCTCAGAAAAATATGAAATAAACTCCAAAAATCCCAGAAAAATTCAAAGAATCTCCTGGAGACATTTGGAACTTAATAAAAATATTTCCAACTAATGTTGGTATTTAATTTTCATACTTCAAAATACTTTTTAATTTCAAAAATACATTTTTAAACTCCAGAAAATCCAGGAAACCAAATAAACTCCAAATAACTCCAAATTTTTAATTTGACATAGCATTTTTATATAAAATCAAAATATCATATTATTTAATAATATTTTTAGGTTTTCCTTAAAATGCTTTTCGAATACAGCTTTTTCAAAAACAGAAATCCAGGGCAAATCCAACTTTAAACTTTAGGCACAACAATACTTAAATTTAATTCAGATTTTATTTTAATATTATTTATTTATTCATTAATTCATTTTAATTTCAATAAAAACCTGGGCTGTTACATTTACCTGGCCTCGAATCTTGGCGAAGCGCTTGAAGTAGCCCTGGAGCGTCTCCGAGGGTCCTTGCTTCACAGCGAAGAGTTGGTCCGCATTGATTCGCTCGACATAATGTCCTTGAAAGTTGCTACGAAGCCGGTCGCGAAGCTGCTCCCACGAGTAGATGGAGCCCGGCTCTATGGTAAAAAACCAAGAGAGCGCCACTCCGTGCAGTGCGAGGGGGAGTCCCTTCGCCTTCGCGGTGTCGTCTCCGCCCGCGGCCTCGATTGCGGTTTCGTACACGCGCACAAACTCGCGAGGATCCGTGTCGCCTTTGTACGGGTCGGTGATGCGAGGGAACTTGAAGTCTTCGGGCCACGCCGCCTGCTACAGCCCCGCCGAAAGCGGGGATTCCGGATCTACGCGTCTCAGCGGGACACGGCTAGACGTGGGGGCTTCGCGGCTGTCCACCTTCTCTGGCGTGGGCTCGGGCGTGACTATTGGCGCGACCTGCTGGCTCCGAGCCTCTTGTATATCTCGGACGGCTCCGTGAAGGTCCCCTAGTTCCCGCTGGAACGCGTTGAGGGCTGCTAGTAGGGCGCTTTCCACCGCAGGTGTCGTTGCCGTCGGATCCGCGCTACCGGCAAGGGTGGCGGGGGCTGTCGTTGCAGTGCCAGCGACGGGGTTGGATGTCGTCGTAGCGGCGCTGGCGGGGTCGGTCGTTGCCGCGCGGGCGTCGACGCCCGCGACCACGGCGCGTACGCCGCCGCCAACTCCTTCGGCGGCCGATACTGAAGCCCTGGTGTTCACGCGCTGCTCCGACCCATCCGTCTTCTTTCCCTTCGCCGCCGCTGGTGAAACTTTTTCCGGTGCCATCTTTTTCCTTCGGTCTTCAGGCTTGTCTTCGTCCTCCCCACGGACGGCGCCAACTGTTGTGGCTACAGACCAAACAAAGAGAGAGATGGTAGTGGAGAGTGATGAAGATAAGTGTAATGGCCTGGGTCCTCCCCATGGCTTACTCATATATATATACACATGAGGAGTGCTTTTACAGTTATACCCTTACATCTGGTTATCCCCTCTGGGGGCAGTTATGTCATTACACATGGCCTATTCTGGGACTTATAATCTCCTACCAGGCCTGCTGGGTTTAGGTGGGGGCCACCCCTACGACAGTACATATCATGCAGAAGCGTAAATATAATAGTAGACTTACTCATAGGCCGGTTAGGTCGAAATCAATAAATTGCAGCAGCGGAAGAACGGAGCACGTAAGTAGGACCTTCAAGACATGCCCACAGGCAGCCAACTGGAGGTTCGCAACCTAGCCCTTGACGACTTCATCTTCTTCTCCATCATAACCAAAAGTATTGTTAAGGCGTAGTGATCTGATTCCTGATTCTGGATTTGTTATGAAAATGAGTGTGAGCACTAACCACCGTGCTCCGCGAGCCAATACACGGGATGCAAATAAATAGTATGCATGGCTTATCGAAGGGGTGGCTCGGGTTATTTTATTTGCCAAAAATCACTTTTAATAGCATTATTATTATTTAATCATAGTATTATTGTTGCTACCTAAACTCCACATAACGATTGCCATAATTGACTTAATCCACCGAAAATTACACTTTCTATAGTGTTTGGTGTCTAAAACTCCAAACAGCGAGTGACCTCATTTAGTTAATCCACTGATCATACATTCATTGCTACCTAAGTCTCCAAACAGTGAGTGTCATCCTTTATTCTGGATCCACTAATATCTTTTGTATTTTAAATTCCTAACAATCCAATCTTATGGTTGCTAATCATCAACTCTTCATTTCTAAATTCCAATGATTAACTAACACCATTGCTTTTAAATTTACCGAAATCATTCGTATTCAATCCTTTTATTATTGATCCAAAACCATAATTCATTCATCTAATAATCAATCTCATTTTCCATTACCTATCACTAACTAATTCACTAGTATTCCTCCACCAAAAATATTAATGATTAAGTCTACGACTCACTAGCATACATCCGTCGAGAATACACTTTATCATGTTTGTAACCCAATAATTGATATTATTCCTCCAATATTTTTAGAAATTAAATTCATCCATCTAGTATTTGATCCAATCACATTAATCCCATTATCGCCAACATCTTCCAAGAATTTATTAATTATCGGTGTCGTAACCCAGCAATTACCTTTGCACTCCATAATTCTCCAAAAATCATTCAAATCATCTATCTAGCATATATATTCATTTAGGCTGCACCAATTTATTTCTCCTAGAATCCACACTATCGTTTTTCCCTTTTTATGATTGACATGAATCCACCAGCAACTTTCTACAGTTAACACAATCAACCATCTACTTTTCTTACGACTCTATCTATTATTCTTGACATTTTACTTTGTGAGATGTATTATCATTATTCAGAAATATAATACATAGAAATTTCCTGAGACCTAGCAGTTTTGAACAAAAACATAATGTGTAAAAGAATGCAATATTAATAGCTATCCAGATTCCATCCACCGTTACATGGCATCCACACCATATAGCATCTTTCAGCGTTATGGCCGCTTAACTTACCATTGGGACGACACCCAGGACAATTCAAACCAGGACCATCTGCAGTCCTTCACTTTTCCAATTCCACCCCCACAAGGTTTTTGAAATAGAACTATATCTGGTTAAGTTCCCATGTCCGCCCTTAACCGTGGGCACGACTATTCGAATAGTTTTGACTCTGCAGAGTTTGCACACTTTACCCACAAGAGACAGTTCACTCGTTGCCCCACACGATTCCTTAGCCATGCGGTTGAGTAAACCATCACAGTAACCGTTCAAAGTACCTCGCCCCTCCCATCATCTCACCCTATGGGATGCTCCCATTTGTGGTGGGTCCCATTCGTTGTGCGGGATGTTCTCCTCCTATGCGCCTAGCAGCTGGCTACCCATACTGCTAGTGCGTCACAGAAGAACTTCACCCTCAAGCCTGCTACCCAGGCCGCCACTTGCGGGTGTCTCATTCAAGCCTGCCACCCAGGCCGCCACTTGCACTACTTCCATGATGATGACTTTCAGAGTCCGATAAATTTACTAAGTCAAGTTGTACTTTACAGACTCGTGGTTGTACTTGTTTTACACAGGGGGTCCTAACAAGATTCAGTCCTTAGGGTTATCTGGGTGGATTTACCTCTAACCACTTTGTGCTTCCACTACACCACAAACACACTCTTGAACCATCCGCCCAGATATTTAAGTAAGTTGGGGTTTTTGGGAGCATAAAATAATCATACCAACATATACTAGTCATTACCACAATGACTTCCCAAACCAGTTTCTCATGATTAAAAATGATGATGATGCTTGAGGCATCTCAGCACCCCCGAGTATCTATGCAGTACTAAGCATGTCATATAATTAGGGACTTATTTTCGAAAGGTTACTATTATAATTTTTTTGCTAGGGCGATAAGGTTCACACATTCAAATATTCCAACGGAGATGTAATATTAATCAGGCTAAATAATGGGCATATAACTATAATCAAGAATTAATCATGTATTTGCATCTAAAGTATCAGCATGCAATTTGATAATTTAAACAAAAATAATTTGCAGAAAATGTAGGATCAACATGATCAAAGTATTGACTCGCCTGGCACGGTTTACCGCAGACTTGAGCTCACATGATTCTATCTCTTGGGCTTTTGGTCTTCATCTTCACTTCGAGTTTGATCTCACTTGATCCATTAAATCTTCACGACTTCCAATTTCTAATTATGCTACAAACGACTGAATCCAAATAAAAACAAATAACTCAAAAGATCCAAATAAATCTGAATAAACTCAATTTAGTTAATGGATGATTCGAGTGATTTGAGGCAAGGCCGGTGGTAGGATACGATAACTTGATCTTTGTATTAATAATCTCTTTTTATTATTTTGGTATTTATCCAAGAAATTCCATGAGTTAGGATGGACCTTTGAATCGAGTACAAGTCTAAATGGGTATTATTTTGTCGAGCGTTAATTTTCAGGGCATATGATATATATATATATAAGTAATGTTTGCAAATTTGAGCTTACCAAGTTAATCTTATAGTCTAGGTTTTTAACATTGTGCGGTATGATATTTTATGTACCTCCATTTATCGTCCGACTAAGTTTGATTTGAATTGGGGTCTATTTATATGGGTCCCAGCTTGCTATATATATATATATATATATATATATATATATATATATATATATATATATATATATATATATATATATATATATATATATATATATATATATATATATATATATATATATATATGCTCGATATTATTATGTATTAAATCTAGTGTTAAGATTTAATTAATAGTGCTATTATTATCTTGCTTATACTTCAGCTACTATTAGGCTTAGCTTTATTTCAAATTTTAATTTAAACTTAGCTATCTAGGCAAAGTTTGGTATGTAGCATTTTAGGGAGGTCATTAATCATTGATTAATTGTCATTAGCAATAACCAGCTCTTGCCTGATCATTAATTAAACTTATTTACCCCTAATAAATTTTGTATTACTCATTAATTAGTTTATTGATTTTCTACCGAATTTCTCTTTACTATTACTACTCGGCAAAAACATCAACTAAAACCTAATCTAACATCGCAGAGGGGAGTTGAACTCGAGCCGACGGGGTGGGAGCGAACGTTGCTAGCCACCCGGCCACTTGGTCTTTCGTGACTCACCAGAGGAGCGATGGCAGTTATGCTGAGGGAGTGGTGTCCCAATCGAAGGAGCTCGGGGGCGGCGGTCTGGCGGCGGCGTTGCCGGTGGGTGGCGGTCGGAGGGAGGTCGGGGAGGACTAAAATGGGTCACTGGGAATGCGGGGATGCCGAACGAGGTGGCGACGGAGACCAGGGAGCGTCGAGGCGGACCGGCGGCGCGCCCAGCGGCGGCGCGGGAGTGACGCATGGTGAGGAGGGGACTCGGGCGACGGGAGCTTCGATTGGAGGTTGGGAGCAGGTTAAGGACGTTGAGGCGGTGCTCCCCCGTCTAGGAATCGAGGAATGGCCAACCAAGGATGCGGCGGCGGGGAGAATGGCGACGGCGGCCGAACTCGGGGAAGAAGGGGGGAAAAGATGGGGGGAGGAGGAAATGGCGCGAAAGGAGAAAAGGAAAACCGAAGGCTCTTATAGCGGCAGAGGGGGCGGGGGAGCGCGGTGGCGGAGAACCGCCGGTCCTTGCCCAGCGCGGGGCTCGGTGTGCGTAGGGGTTGGCCAGGGTGAGGTGACAGGGCGGGCGGCACGTGCAGAGCAGTGAAGAGGCAAGCGCAGAGGGGACAGGACGAGCGGCGCAATGATAGCTCACGGGCGCGTGCAGAAAGACTGGCGCAGCAGTGCACACGTGGAGAAAAAGGGGAGAAGGAGAAAGAAGAGGGTGCAGGCGCACGGGAGGAGGAGAAAGAAAGAAGAAGGGCGCGCAGGGATGGGGGGCCCAACGGCAGAGGGAGGGAGAAGAGCTGGCGTGGGGGCCCTGCTGGTCAGAGGGATAAGGCGGGAGGGGGAGGAAAATGGGCCGGTGGGGCGAGGAGGGAAGGAAATAGGGGTTGTGCCGGATTGTTTAGCGGGCCTGAACCCAGTTCTTCTTTTTTTATTTTACTTTCTTTGTAGTTCATTGATATTTATCTTATGTATACACATATATATGCATGTATATTCACATATATATTTTCTTTGTTTCTATTCTTTTGCATATTCATTTTTATGTTTTTGCTTACCCGGCTAGGCCTTTTGTATGAATATATTTATTTGCATATGCTCTATTCATTTTTTGGACCATCTTTTCAGAGCTGACTTTTAGAATTTTTGAGTTTCCATTATTTGCATTTTTTTGGCATTATTAATACCAGTTTTATCTTTCAAAGCTTTCCTAAATTTTTGAATCCTCCAACAAAATTTAAAAAATCGCCATAAAATCCAAATTTCAACAGAACATATTGTAAAATATTTTAAAAAACTTTATATTTTTTAAATTTGAATTTTTCAGGATGTTACATTGGCCGACCATCTCGAGGGACTTGCGGTCGCACGTTAGCGCCATTTTCTTATCACAACGAACTGTGATGATTCCCTTAGGACTTGGCATCTTAAGATATTGGTATGTATAGTGAGCGACTATAAAAAAACATGCCAGAGTTGGTTGTCTGAGTATGGCGATATACGCCGTGTCGAAGTCGACCACGTCAAAGAAGATTTTCTTTATTCTGAAGTTGCCCGGAGACCCAAACGTAATAGGCAGAGAAACTTGGCCAATGGGCTTGGACAAAGATCCCAGAATGATTCCATGAAATGAATATCGTACAGGTTTTATTCTGGTACGAGGGACTTACATCTCGTCCAGAGCACTTACAAATAAAATATTTAAAGAACTGCCACCATCAATCAACATGCGATTCACTCGACAGTTGTTGATAGTAGGCTCGATCACGATCGGAAACCAACGGGGTCGAGTCGAAGGGATCAGACAGTCACTCTTCTTGAAAGAGATGGTGACTTCCGACCACTTAGAAAGATTATTGACAAGGGAAGGGTCGATAGAGTTTACCTCTCGTTCGACAGCCTTATACTGTCGCTCCGACTCGTACGCAGATGAACCTCCAAAGATGTGTTTTATGGTGTGCTTCAGATCCTAGAAAGGCATGTCCTCATCCTTGTCTGAGTGCTTTTGACCACTTGATTGCCTCACCTCATCGAGCGTGGAAAGCGGTCCCTTATCAGAATAGTAATCCTCAAGTTTTCATTGAAAAACTCAACAGCTATGAAGGTAGTGTCCCTCCTTCTTATGAAGTGGACACCACCTAAGCTTGTTGTCCTTTCGTGTAGGTGCTTTACCTTTGCCCCGATCAAGTATTGCTTGCATGGCTCTTTATCACCGATAGCTAAGACTTCCTTCAAACTTTCGGCTTGAGGGTTCTGACCTTTGATCTTGTTCTTAGATTTCTTGGTCTTCTCCTTCCTTTTATTACCTTCACCTTCCTCTTTGGAATTTCGACCGCTTTAACAGCAGTTGCGTAGCGATCGGCCATCTCAAAGAGCTTGGTGATAGTGATCAGAGGATGCAAGGCGATGTCTTCTGTGAACCTCCTATTGCGTCAAGTGCAAAGCTCTTTACTAGTAAACTTGCATCTATTCTTATCATATTACACTTGTGAATATGTCCAGTTGAACGCATTGCATGGTAGTTAAATAATCTTTCAATATAGTTTGCTGAGTACTTAGTGTATTTAATCTTATTTATTTTCATCAGAATAGACACCAGAGAAAAAAGATACATTAGTTAACGTGTTAGGGTTACAACCACACTTAAGTGTTCCTGTGAGACTTATTCGATTCTTCTGAATATAAGTTAAGTTTTGGTTTTAGACGCTCGTAAAGTTATTGTAATTTAGCTATTAGATTATATTTTAATTAAACTAACTTTTTAAAATATTTATGAGTAGATATGATTTTTTCCACAACTAAATTTCTAGGCTATTACGAAAAATACCACCGCCCTCACATGACCTACCTCCTGTCCGCGACTCATTCCCATCCGCGCAAACAACGCCCAACGACTTTCATCTTTGCCGCCGCCTTATCCTCCACCAAGCATCGTAGCCTCTCAACCCTGTATGCCACCCCTGCCCCGCCCTCGTGGTTGAAAGCTGAAAAGTTCTTGCGTCTACCACTGGCTAGGAACCTTCAGTTGGCATCCCATTTTCTTGCCAATTCTTGCCACAACGGCCCAAAAAAAATGTTTGGCAAAGTATGGAACCGATGCACTGATGCGCATGACGATGGGTGGTTACGGGATCGATGCAGCGGTGAAGGGGTTGACCGGCGACGGGGAAGATGTCCGCCGGATGGCTCAGCGACAGACACACGTTGAATAGAGATGCCATTTCTCTCTTTTTTTCCCCCCACAGAGTTACAGGATGAACTTTAATTTAAGTAGTTTTTTTTCTTGTGCGTGTCAAAAGAAATCGACTAGAGAGCATCAAAGTACTTCCCAATCGATTACAATGCTATCTTCAAGAAATCAAAAAAGAAAAGAAAAGAAAAGAAACCGCATATAAGATATAAATAAGTTGAGTGGAACTAGGACGATCGTGTCCCGCGAAAGCACAAACTTTCTTCTACGTGCGCTTCGCTCGGCCGTACCAACTACCAATTCATTGCCAATGCCGCTCAAATTCGGCACACAATTCATGTACATGCACGCGTTCCACCGCTAGTAGAGCTCAACGCACGGCAAGCTCCCACCTCCCTTCCCCGTCCCCAGCGCCGCCGCCGATCTCGTCGATCATCCTGACCACGTCGGGCATCTTGGGCCGCCTGTCGGGCTCGACGGCGGCGCAGAGCAGCGCGACCTCCGTGAGCCTCAGCATGTCGCCGTGCCGGTCTCTCTCGCCGACGATCTCCACGTCTAGAATGTCCGTGGACCACTCGTGGCTGAGCGCCCGCCGCGCCCACTCCACCAGGTCGCCGTCCTCGTCCACCGGCACCTTCCCCGTCACGACCTCCAGCAGCACGAGCCCGAGGCAGAACACGTCGGCGCGGGACGACGGCTGCTTCCCCCGCTCGAACTCCGGGCACTTGGCCGCCGCCAGCCGGTGCGCGTGTTGCGGGAGCAGCGGGTGGAAGCCGTGGTCCGTGAGCTTCGGCACCACGTGTTGGTGCTGCTGCTGCTGCTTGCTCTTGGCCGGAGACGAGAAGATGAGCACGTTGGACGACTTGAGGTTGCCGTGCGGCGGCCAGGGGAAGAACGGCAGCGACTGGTGCAGGTAGGCCAGCCCGCGCGCTAGGCCCTTCGCTATCGACAACCTCGCCGGCCACGGGACCGGCGTCCTGCCCTCGCCTCTGTTCTCTGCGCACGCGCAACCAAAGCAAAACTTTGACAAAATCGCCCTGACAATTGACAAATACTCTGTGAAAGAAGCATTGCCAAGATAGTGTGGCGTTGGCGTACGTACCATGCAGGAGCTGGAAGAGGCTGCAGCCGGGGACGTGCTCGTAGACGACCAGCTTCTCCTCCTTGGAGTGGTAGCACGCGACGACCTCGACGACGTTCTCATGACGGAGCTTGCCCAGGAGCTGCATGATGTGGACGAAGTCCTTGCGCGGCACGTGCCCCATGTTGCGCAGCCGCTTCACGACGACGACGACGGGGCCGGCCTCGAGCTTGACGCGGTAGGTGATCCCCAGCCGGCCATTGCCGAGCATCTCCGCCGTGGACCGGAGCAGCCCGTCGAGGTCGAACCCGGCCTTGTCCTCCCGGAAGTACTGCAGCTGCGCCGAGCTCTTGCCGGCGTCCGTGGTCCGGCTGCCGCTCCCGCTCCCTTTGTGTTGCTCCGCCTTGTCCTTGATGTCCCCTGCTCCTGTCAGTGTCACGTCGCATTGTACAAAGCAGCAGTCTTGGTCAAGAACGCCACGAACAGAACTGAAACGAAACACTACCCGAGAGGCAGTGAATCATTACCTGCGGCGGCGCGGCCACGGCCGCCCAGACGAACCTCCCGGCTCTTCTTGGTGTGACGCAGGAAGATGAGCACGGCCGCGGACGGCACCATCGCGGCGACAAGTGCGATCACCACGACGCTCCACGTCGCTAGCCTGAACCGCCTGGACCTGCGGGCGTCGTCAGGCCTGACGACCGGGTCGTCGCTGCTGCTGCCGGCGGCTGGAGCATCATCGGTGGACGGCGACCCGGCCCGGCACACGGCGTTCACGACATCGCCGCAGAGCTTGAGGTTGTGGTCAAACGCGCTCGCGGGGAACCGGCGTAGCGCGCGCGTGTCGGGGACCTCGCCCTGGAGGAAGTTGTACGACACGTTGAAGACGATGAGCTCGCTCTGCTCGAACGCCGGGACGGTGCCATTGAGCAGGTTGTCCTGGAGCTCGAGCCGCGTGAGCTCGGGCAGCGACGTCGCGTAACCGCGCGGGATGGGCCCCGAGAACCGGTTGCTTGACAGGTCGACGGCGCGGAGCCGCTCCAGCCCATCGAACCGCGGCAGCGCGCCGTGGACGGCGTTGTCACGCAGGCTCAGCGTCGCGAGCCGCGTCACGTTGCGGAGCGCTCCCGGCGGGAGCACGCCCGTGAGCTGGACCCCGTCGAGCGCGACGCCCACCACGCGCCCGTCGCCGTCGCACGCCACGCCGTACCACCGGCTGCGCTCCGCGTGGCACGGCGGCCCCGTCCAGTTGGAGTGCAGGTCCCGCGACGACCGCAGCGCGTCCCGGAGCGCCACCAGCCCGGCCCGCTCGTCGCGGAACTCCTCCAGCTCCGACTCCGACACCTTTTCCACGCCTCCCACCACCACCACAAGAGCCCACGAAACCACCAGGCACAGCCATAGCTTGCACCTGTGCTTATTCATGGCGTTCTTGGTAAACTCGCTTCAAGTAACATACATGAAAAGACCATGAATCCACGCCGTACTTCTTCTTTCTGTCCGATCAAGGTATAAACCAATCGATCCTAACAGCAGGCTGCTTGCCGAGATGTGCTAGGCAAGGGACGCCAGGAAAGATTGCAACGGCGAGCGAAGCGAGCAGAGCAAGAAACCATGATAAGAATACACGGAGACACAGACACCGGGTGGTAGAAGAGTGGTAGTAGTGTGTGCTGGTAGTATGCGCTATAGATTTGGTGGATTCGACGTCGCCGTTGCAGGGACAGGCCAACCAACTCGGATGAGTGCAGCTGGAGTCTGGGAGAAGAGCTAAGAAAAACGAGGCGCTGAACTGGTCGAGAGGATTCCTACTCTTCCATCTGCCTGCCTACGAGAAGATACATATGATCGTACAAAGCCCCTTACATTTTTCAGGCAGCTCCGGTGTGGCGCACCAAAGCAACTTCAGCGTTATACGCCGGGGTCTTTTAAGTCCACGTAAAGAGAGCTCTGCTTCGATAACGTCTGTAACACTTCAAGATATCAACTTATATTTATGGTCTAAAGAGTGATATACTTCCCCGCTCGGTTGAGCTGAAAAGCTGTGTCTTATAGTTAAAATTGCACTGTAACGGTTGAAATTTCACTGTATCTGAAGGTAGATTATTTTGCGTAATTAAATTAAAAAATTTAAAAATAGAAAAAATATGCTAGCTCATCATGGACAACGCAAATGAATACTGGAAAAAAGAACCGGTAAAAAAGCTCAAAAAAGCCAAAAGTTCAGAAAAAACAAAATTATAAATAGTGAAAAATAAACCGAAGCCGAAACGAGCGGGGTCTCAACTTATTCTTAACGTGCTCGAGAGATTGAATCTAGTGGCGGAGCTCGGAGAAAAACGAAGAAAAGACCGATTTAATATCACACATTTAGATAACTTAGGAGGAAAGGGATTAGTTTAGTGTCATATTGGTATTTCAATAGTAAAACTAAGCGCTTCTTTAGCAATTTTTCTAGAAGAGAGGGACAGTGGTTCCCTTATACAGTTATACCCCTAGAAAAGCTCGGCCTTGCACCACGTTGCTTACGCCTTTGCAAGAAAATTTGCAGACTCGGGGTGCAATTTGCTCACTGATCGGACGGTTGCACCAACCGATGGATGGTGGGGCAGGGCAAATTGGACGGCGGCGACTGACGAGACGCATTGGGAGGGTGAGCTCTACTCTTCCCCACAGAGCCATCATCGTAAGAGCCAGGCTTCGGTAGTTGGCTCTTGGCCGGACAAGGAGAGTGCAAAAGAATCGGACACCGTCTGTCTTTATCTTTTTTGTTTTTTTGCCCTCTTTTCTTTTCCAATCTTTTCCTTCCTTTCGGGCTTCAAAGAAGCATCACGCTTTGTGATTTGCGTGGGTCTTGAGACTAAAGCCATCCTGCTGAAGATTATTAGAGCGTAAATCACTGTCTGATTAGTGTCGAATGGGCACCGGAAAAGGAGCTAATGACGCTGATATATAGCGGCGAGTCCTTTGAGATCGTGAGATCGTGGTCGAAAGTGCCGGAGACTGTAGGATATGCAGGTGCCCTTGCGTTCTTTTTGTCAGAACTTTTTTTGGAGAGTCTGAAGGCTAACGTGTTGGATTCTGAACTGTTCTGTGCCTTTATGAGATCTTGGCTGTTCAACATGCTTAGCTAGACATCACAATTTGTAGTGACTGTCTCATGTTTGAATTGTTGCTGATTAGAGAGTGCGTAGTGATATCAATACAGCCTGTCCGCATGGGCTCAATCCTAGGACGTCTCATTTTCGGAGGGTACTATCTTTTTTAGTACACATATGTGAGTGTATTCAGTAGTTAAAGTATGTGTCTATAGTCCGTGAGACTTTAGGGTCTTTCCTTTATCTTAGTGTGTTTTGAACGCACCCAAGTGGATATGTAAGTATATGTGTGCGGTATTATGTGTGCATGAGTACATTTTTATTGTACTTGTGAGTAAAAAAACCCTTATGGAATGTGAGGAGACGTTATGTTTTTGTTGGACATAGGCCCTGTTTGTTTCCACTTAAGATTATTATAATCTAGCTTATAGGTGGGGGATTATATAAGTTAGATTATAATAAGCTGGTGGAAAATAAGCTATCAAGTGTTTGGCAGCCTGGATTATCAGAGTTATGGATTGTTGTATTCGAATGTTTAAAGACTAGGCAAGGGAGTTGGGGGATGGATGAATGGCAAAGGTGGGTAATATTCCTAAAGTTTTATGGTCCTTAAGATAAAAGGTGGATCTATAAGCTGAAATAAGCTCCTTTTTTGAGCTTATTAGATTACAATAATCTGGGCTATTAGATTATAATAAGTTACCTTATAATCTAGGCTGTTTGTTTCCACTTATGATTATAAGCTAGTCGATGTACATCAATATGCGGGAATGAAGAATTACATACTTAAAATGGCAGAACCAGTGGCAGAGGGAGGGAGCACTGGTGGTGAGGGCGGTGACCTCTCTCGTGATCCTAAAGTTTGTATTTTAGCGTGTTAGATTTTAACAAAATTTGATTGTATTGGTACTATTTGACATCTCTTATCAAATATTATTGTAATGTATGACTTATTTGGTTCCCACTATGTCTAATTCTTGGCACCTGTCACTGGGCTGAACTTTATAATTTCACCACACAACCTACATGGCATATGGTGATGAGACTTTGAATCCTAGTATAACACATATATTTATCCAAGACAACTGAACATCAAATTGGTCGGGCTGCCAACAAGTAGTATAATTGAGAGATGAATATGGAACCAGTTTGCGAGTCTCAGCCATCGTATAACTGTCAGATGAAGGGTAGATAAACAGCAAGACAAACGGTTTTATGATCTAACATATTTTTTTATGTTACGGTTTATGATTTTTAACTATGTCTTATCAGTGATGGAAAAAAAAGACAAAAGCCGAAAATTAACGAAAAGCTGAAAAATACAGGGCAACCGTAAAGTGCTACTATCTGTGAATGTACATCGTGTGTAAGTTACAAGCCGGCTGGAAAACAAATGCAAGGAACAAACGTTGCTTTGTGACGCCTGAGCTTACACGCAACGCATGCCTGAAGAAAAGGCCGAGAAAAATCTAAGGAGCTCTTCAAGAGTGAGAGATAAGAGCTCGACCGACGACCACAACCGTAACGAGACGATGGCCACGTAGACACAGTTTTAAACCCGCGAATCATAATTCCAAACCACACAAAGTAAATCCGAAATCCAGGACCACACAAAGTAAATCCGAAATCCGCAACGGTCGGCCCAACCAGGCGAATCCAGCCGGTACACTCAGGACGACACAAGCAGGGCCCCCCTCCCGCGCCTCGCCTCGCCCATCCGCCGCGGCCGGCGAAGGATCCCTGGACGCGCGAGCATGGAGCTCTCCCTCCTCTCCGCGAAGCCCTCGCCCCGCGCCCCCGCCGCCACCTCCCTGCTCATCCGCTTCCCCCCGCGGAGCCCTGGCGCCTCCGCCCGCCTCCTCGGCCAGCGGTTGCGCCGCGCGGCGGCGTCCGGCGAACCGTCCCGCGGGGAGGAGGTGTTCGGCGGCCGAAGGGAGCTCACGGGCGTGCAGCCGCTGGTGGAGGCGCTGCCGCCCGCGGCGCGGACGGCGGCGGAGCTCGCGGTCGCCGCGGCCGCCGTTGCGGCGGGGTACGGCCTCGGGCTCCGCGTCGGCGGTGGCTCGCGGGCCGCGGCGGTCGCGGGCGCGACCGTGCTAGGCACGGCCAGCGTCGCGGGGGCAGCCGCGGTGAACTCCGTCGTGCCGGAGGTCGCCGCCGTGGGGCTGCACAACTACGTAGCCGCCTGCGACGACCCCACCAAGCTGGAGAGCGGCGAGGTGGAGGCCATCGCGAGCAAGTGAGTTTGGATTGCCCGTGTGTAGTTGCTGCACTGGGTTTATGCTCGACTCGTTTATTGCAGCTGTTCGATTGTCTCAACCTTTTGCTGTGATACGCACTTATTTTTCCAATTTAGGCTCACGCTGTTTTTCTTTACTAGCCATGTAATTTTGAAACTCCCATCTGCTGTTGGAATTCTAGCAAAATTTTGGTGTAGCTTGTTTCCGTAAAAGAAGCATTACATAATTTGGAGACTACAGTAAATCATGTGAGAAAGCTAAAATTTTATTTTGGTAATGTGTTTTATAAAATCACACCTGTTGAAATTTGCATCGAATTATTGAATGCATATCTCTTTCTCCATTATCTTATCCTTTTATTTTGTTTTAGATATGGAGTTAGTACACAAGATGCGGCCTTCAAAGCAGAGCTATGTGTTTTGTATGGCAGGTGAGCCTCTTGATGCCCCTGATATTGTTTAGTTGTTTTCCATGCTTGCACAAAACGACCAGATAAATATTATTGGCTTCTAAGCCCAATGGTAATTGTATATGACCTATTTCTATTTGTTTTCTAGGTGCTGAATTGTGGTTTGAGTTCCCCTTAGCCCTTAGGTATTATCGCTATCACTTGCTTATAAGGAGGTATTTATAGTTTATACTAGCATCTTCCCCTAACCCTCTCTTAGCAATCACCCTCTCCTATCACAACAAAAAGATGTTGTTTTTGACGTCTCAATGTCTCATAGTCGTCATATACAATTTTGAGCTATTGACCATTAATTTTTTTAGTACAATATATCTGTAAAAGGTATAAAACTATAATATTATGAAAGTACTTTTGATGACATATTTACTCATATCATTTTCATATGGCCAATATACTAATCTAGACATTTCGAGAGATATGGTCGGTCCAAGTGAACAAGATTTAAGAGCACTTTCTCTAGTGGCAGACCCAGGTTTTGCAGGAGTATTCGAAGTTAACAAAATATTGTTCAATGGAATAAAGTATAGGTCCACAATAGCAAAAATCAAAGTACAAATTGTTCGTACTAGGGACAACATCCCAAATTATTTTAGCGAAATTAGAAAAGAGAAATTACAATTTAACTATGCGATTCTTTGTGCCTTAGAACTTCAAAGTACTTATGTTGTCTAAACTCTCATGTGTGTGGCCTTCATGTGTAGGTGTAGTCCTTGCCTCACCTTTGCCGGCTCGGCCGCCGTCACACAGGCGGCCAAGCCCTTTCTTGCTGTCGCGTACTTGCTCCTTGCGTCTTTGCTGAGTGCCGACCCGCCCGCTGCCTGTTGTGGCCTGCTCCTTGCCGCCGAGGCCCCTCATTGGCCTCGATCTCATGCGCTAGAACCTGCGCCACCCAATTGTCTCAAGCAAACACACACATAAACACACAGAGAAGAGATATGTTAGGGTTTGAGCCTATGAGATGGTGTCTTCAGATGGGCCAAATGTCTAGGTCATGGAGCCCTAGAGGGGACAGATGGGTTGTGGGGCCGCACTACTTGAGACGAATTGTGGAGGGGGTGGTGTGCGAGTGGGCTGAAAACCTGGAACAAATTGAGGTTATAAATATGAAGTATACGGACCAATTATCAATATACATGTCTAATATGCCTAGTAAATTCCAGGCATGTTATAAAAAAAAAATTGGGTGTTCACTTGAACACCCTTGAATCATTGTAGGTCCGCCCCTGCCTTTCTCATAGTGACACTTTTGTGTGACCGGAGTTAGTAGCTTTTACGGCATTCAGTTGAATTTGTTCTTGAATATACTAACATCTTTTGGCAAGCACTTGTAAATTCCCATGGTTCTTAATTGACTTATACCATTTTTTTTTGTTAAATACTCACTGCCTACAGTAGATTTTATGTTTTCCATGAAATTTGGGATTTTGTTTCTTTTGTTGAACTTGCATTGAATTGTACAATCTCTCTTCATACTTTCTTTCCATGCCAGTTAATGCGTGTAGAGGATATTTCTTCAAATTGCTGCTTTATGTTTAATCACATTTGCTTGATAATTTCACCAAATTGTTCTTTTCTGCAAGCAGCTCAGTGGGAAGTAGTGCGTGTAAACATCTTTAGTTGAGATATAAGTAATTGTTTCGCCTCATTAAATTGCTAATTATCTGTGAGAGGACTTGGTTTGATGACAGTATTGGATGGCACAATTGACATTCACCATTCAGTGGTGGTCCTTAGCCCCTTACTAATCTAGTAGCAAGCTCCTAATATTTCCCAATGCTTTAACACAATTATTTCTTTTCCTTTTCTGTTTACTATGTATATATATTTCCTTCTAGAAGTATATATTACAAAAAATATGTGATGTATTTATAATTCGGATTACATAATTTTGGTCTTGTGATAATGATATTTAGGCCTCCCTTTACTGTTTACTAGATAGTATATATTGGGCCTGTTCTTTTTTGCTGCAGCTTGTGGCTTTTGGCCGCGGCTTGTGGTTTTTAGGCTGTTTGTACAAGAGATTACAGAGTAACAGAAACTCACATACGATTTTTTGCCGATATAAATAAAATCAGTAAAGTATGTACTATAATTAACTAGTAGTCCCTATCTTAAAAAAAATACTCCGTTTAAAAGCTAGTTACTGTAGAAAAACCGAAAAGTAGCTTTTAGAAACTGAAAAGAACAAGATCATTTTTTCCTTCTAGAAGTAAATATTAAAAAAATCATATATTTATATTCACATCTTAACAGTTTGGTCATGTGATATTTAGGCTTTAAGTGGCTTGGAGCTCCTGAACATCATTCATTCGCTCATCCTTACTCCTATCCATTCTTTTTACAGGTTTGTTCACTCAGTACTTCCTCCAGGAGATGAAGATCTCAAAGGGAATGAGGTTGAGGCTATTATAAAATTTAAAAGAGCTCTTGGACTCAATGATGTAGATGCTGCAAATATGCACATGGAGGTATTGCCTCATGATCCAATCCCTTTTATGTCTCACTATCTGTCTGAGGTGTTCTTATTACTTTCGTCACCATTTTCACATGTCCTCTGTTCTCCCCCGCCTCATGCCTTTTAGGCTTTCACTTGCTGATTGTAATAGATTGGAAGACGCATATACGGAGAGAGGCTGCAAACCAGGGATCGTGATGCTGACATGGAACAATGGCGGGTAAGTGTTTGTGCTTGGAAGTACATAAACGGATACTTTAAACTTTCCATTTACCCTGATTATAACCATGGCAAATATTTCACAGGCATTTCAAAAGCTAATATATGTGTCAAATCTTGTCTTCGGAGATGCATCAGCATCCCTACTTCCATGGAAAGGTCTTTTTGGGGTCACTGATTCTCAGGTACTATTGTAAAACAATTGTCACTCATTTTCCACTGTGTGAAGCATGTCTCAGATTTATGATTTCATCTCATGGAGAAAGCAGAGTGCTACCTCCATTATCGGTGGGTTAGAGGGTTTGGCTGGAATCCTAAACTCTCAATGCCACTAGTTTACGTTACATGTATCGGTCAATCAAATACTCCTTGGGTACAAAGTGCAACTTAGGGCGCTAATTTTTATCATTACAAAATTATATGCACATAAAATATAAAATTGTAATACTATGGAAGTATTTTTTTACAACCAATATGCCTGTATCATTTTCTTGAGGTCAATTTTATTATCTACATATATAACAAGAGTGTGAATCTGGTGCCCCTACGGGCGCTGCATCCCCATTTATGAGAAATACACGATCCAGATCCACTGTTGCAAACATTCTCCCAAAAAAATGAATCCTTTGCATCTCTCGTGTTTTAGCACTAATTTTTTTTCAAATGTAGTCTCGTGCTCAAATTTGCATTTCTAGCTTCCTCTACGACCACGGCCATAGCAACAGGTGACACATGTCCTCTGTTGCGCTACCCCACCGTGGCATGTCGGTCCAACGCGGTAGGCGACAAGTGAGCGCGGTAGGCGGCAAGCGAGCGTGGTAGACAGTGGGCCCTATTGGCCTGCTGCATTGCCCAAATGCAACACCACCTGACGTGGTTTCCAGGCGTGGCAGGAGGTGTTGTGGCACGGCTCTACGATAGGTCTGCTACCCCCACCCCATCTTTAATAGGTTTACAATAATTTTCGATGGTACCTTGGTTTCCAATAATCTTGGAAGCTAGACTATTTTAGATCTTTATAAATAATCCAGCCATATAGTTTATAAGGCATACAAAATTAGAATTACTGAAAGTTCGCATGTTTTTTATTTTGTGTTCAAATTGACTAATATTTTGCAAGCTTCGGCTTAAACGAAATAGACTAACGAATATAAGATTTAAAGCCCAGAATAACCATTGATAATAAAGGTGCGAATTATATGACGCGCATGATTTAGTTAGGTGCATATCTTTGCCTCGTTATTCTTAAGGTACAAATGACAATATACATGAACCATCGACTTGAACTAGAACCACCATCATTTTCTACAATTTTTAATCTTACCTACGCAGTGAAATAATATGTAGTGTCCACCGTTCAATTGATTCGTACACTTAAATAGTTCCAAAATGGACATGTCTACTGCATTAGTGAATATTATATTGTTGCCTACATGATAATTTCATCACACGACAACATAAATATAGATATGAGGTGGGTTTTTTTGACTGATAATTTATGGCTTATGATTTAAATATTTGAATTCTGACTGTTCGCGAGAGGCAGTACGCAGAGAGAAATAGTTGTATGCAATTTTGGCCGGTACAGCTGAACTCAGTATACTTTTTACTACAATTTTTCTATTGATTCTGTCTTAAAAAATACACCGTTTAAAAGCTAATTACTGTAGACAGTGTAAACATATACCAACTTTAAGCCTAAAAGAACCCGACCATATACTTGACATTAAAGTATAATGTACTGCCACAGCTAATTAACTCAACAAATGTACTACTTTATAGTGCTAAAGTAAGATCAAATAATATCATTCGCATCATTAGCATAACTAAGGCGTTATTACCATGGCTAATTAAACAATATCATCCACATGAACTAAACATATATATCAATTAAGCAGAGTTACCAAGCACATTCTACATTATCGAGCAATCATTACGGTAATGGCAAATTAAGTACACTGCTGCATACAGATGAAACATACCTTTTCTTGAAGCTCTCCACTAGATAACACTTTTCACAACTAGCAAATTTCTTAAATCCTAGCAAAACCACTCCAAAAATCGCTTTCAAACACTTTTTCTTTCTAATTTCTCTCTTATCCCTCGTTTTCTCTCGCTTGGCAGCAATAAAGTGAAAGGGTGAGGGGTTGAGAGCGACTAAGCCCTTGGATTTGTGGGTGCGCAATCCCTGCGGGCCACGTCAGCTTGCTACGCTGGGGCACAATAGCACCTTTTGTCGTGCTCGGGCACCGCAACAGGTGTTGTTGCTGTCGGGCAGTGCGGCAGGTCGGTGGGGCCCACTGCCTGCTGTGCTTGCTCGTCGTCTATACGCTGCATCATGCTGCAGTCGGGGAGTACGGCAGGTGACACACGTCACCTGTCATTGCTGTCACGATCGTGGAGAGGATCATAATTGCAAATTTGTGTTCGAGAGGCTAGATTTGAAAAAACCTAAGCTACAGGTCCAAAAAAATGTGATGGGTTCAAAATAATTATGGATATAGTGTATGTAATGTTATGCACTATAACACATGTAATATTTCAAGCTACAATTCGTGGCCTCGTGGGTGCTGTAGAGAAACAAAAAAGAGAGGTAGTACATGTGATATAAAAAATGACGTTGTTTAACGACTACTTCCGTCAAAGTTCAAAAGTTTGACTACCATGGATATAAAAATGAGTTTCCGACTGGAGGTAGTAACTGAAAGGATATAGCATTTTCTGTTGACAAGGATCACGATACAGATTGGTCTATTTTTTCTAGCTTATAGTTATAGCTTTTTTAAATAAATAAATAGAATAATTTTTTGTTGACTTTTCAAAGTGGTTTGTTAGGATAGTTCTTTTTGAAACGGCTTATTGACATTCGATTTGTTCGTATAAATACTTATTCTAGAGAAAGACCATTAGCCACAGGTGAAAAGAACAGACCCATTATGCATTTGCATATGTCAGATGCTTTTTTGCTCATATTTCAGAGCAAGTCTTTTGAATTGCTTGTTTATTTCTTATTAAAAAAGTCTACTTTTCAATCTTAAATTATATTCTCAGTTTGTTTTTCAACCCTCCTACACTAGTCGGGAGCCCATAGTAGTAGCTGCCTTCTTTTGAGTTTGTGGTTTTTGACTTATGTACAGCAATTAGTTTTCAAATAGAGTATTTTTTAAGATGGGGTATTGTAGTAGACACTGTTTTGATTTCATCTATATTAGCTAAAATCGCACGTGAGTATCTCTCTTTGTACTCTTCCTCACGAACATACAGAATTAAAAAATTTCATACAAAAATTATAAACCGCAGTCGAAAAAAACTAACCCAAAACCAGGCCAATTGGCTCTACACCTAATCCAAACCGGTTTTGATCTGATGTGGTGGTTGTTTTGTAGTCCACGTCAGCAAAGTGGCCACGCAAGCGCCGAGTCAGCTAGCATCGGGTTCGCAATCCGGAATCAGATCCTCTAACGTTGGGCCTCCTAACTTCCCTCTGCAGTCATCATCACAGCCATCCATTTTTGATCCAATGACTTATATTCAATCTTTTAGTATTTAAAAATATATGTTATAAAAAATCTAAATAAATTTTATTAAAATTAGGATTTTTATTTTTAAGTATTAAAAATAAAAATCCTAATTTTAATAAAATTTATTTAGAACTTTTTATAACATATAAAAATATATGTTATAAAAAGTTCTAAATAAATTTTATTAAAATTAGGATTTTTTATTTTTAAGTATTAAAAATAGAAATCCTAATTTTAATAAAATTTATTTAGAATTTTTTATAACATATATTTTTAAATACTAAAAGATTGAATATAAGTCATTGGATCAAAAATGGATGGCTGTGATGATAACTGCAGAGGGAAGTTAGGAGGCCCAACGTTAGAGGATCTGATTCCTCGCAATCCATGTTGTATCCTTTCTTCCTCTATCTTCCATCCATTTCTCTGTCATGCTCCCCGCCACCCCTCCTCTCGCCGCCGGGTCACTTCCTCCCCTCCCCCTCTCCACTGCCACGCCATCCCGCCGCCGCCCCTCTTCTTCTCGTCGCTGTCGTGCTGCCTCCTCCCCTTGACCCCTCCCACTCTCCACATCGTGGCGGCGTGCAGTAGCTTGGGCAAGCTGCCGGCGACGGCCTGCGGTCAGTGCGACTACAGCATCATGGTGGCGGTGCGGCTTGCAGATAGTGGAGGAGGCGCCGTCGACTCAGCGCGGCGTTAGTGTAGCAGTCTCACAGCCCGGCGAGGATGCACGGCGGCGGAGAGGCGGGGCTCATCGCTGGGGGACGGTGAGGAGAAGTTGCCAGGAGGACAAATCGCAGATGGAGCAATGGGATGGGTGGCGGCGCGCGATGGAGAGGGAGGTGACGGCTGCAGATCGCCTTGCAGCATGTGGAAGGAATCCGCCGGATTCGTCGTACAGGAGCACCACGGCCCGAGCTCGCCGCAGTCATACCATGACCGACGAGCTCGTCGATACGTTCGTTGCTCGCGGCCGCCGGATTTGAGGAAGAGATGATGGCGGCGCTGTGTGGAGGCGGCGCTTGGGGAACCGCCCCTGTTCCTACGTCGATGGAGAAGTCGGACCCTACGTCACCGGAGAAGTCCACCGGAGCAGCAATGAGGAGTCTGCGAGCTAGTGTCAGGAGCGACGACACTACAACTCCAGTGAGTTCTTGCGTCGGATCTGGCCGATGCGGCAGTTGTTGGGCAGAGATGAGGTGGAATTGAAGCGGCGGCAGGCAAGCATCAAATCCGCGCAATCTGGTTTGGCGATGTCCAATCCGGCCCGAACACATGGAGCAGCGTCCCCGATGCTGCTCCATTGTCACCATGGACCAAACACATGAGCTGCCATGAACCTTGGCGCATGTGTCCTCCATCTCTGTGGTGACCAGATCAGGAGGCGACGGTGGATGGATGGGCCGTTGGCAGCAGTGGAGGCAATGGCTGGTGGCCGATTCTTCGGGGGGAGGAGGCACTGGCTGGATATCTGTTGCTGCGGGATCTGTGACCAGCTGGTTCAGAGAGTGGAAGAAGGAAGATGGATATATGAGGCTGACATGGCAAGGAGAGGGGTGACATGGCAAACATGTCGCATCCACATCAGTAAAATTTGGACGCGTAGGTGCCACGTCAACCAAAACACCATGGTTTAAGCTGAGGGGTTGGTTTGCACCGATTTTAAGAGCTCAAGGTTGTAAAGTGAATGGTTTTGAAGTTGTGGATTGAAAAATGAACAAGGCCATAGTTCAAGGTTGAAAAATGGACTTTTTTCCTTCTTTATTACTTTGGTGCATTGCTTCTGTGTTTCTATATGTCTTGTTTGGCATTGTGGTTGTTTTGTTACATTGTCATTATATATTTTTTTGGCAGATCGACATTGCTATGCGGGAAAATGCCAAGAGTTTATACTCATTACAGCTAAAGTCTATTGGGAGAGGTAGTGCTGAAACACATATCTTTGTCTTTGGTAGGCATGGGTTCCGTTCTTAAGTCATGTGCTTACAAGGTCTGGTGTTATCAAGTCTTTTAGACTTAGAGCAGTGCAGGTAGCAATGGTATCTTATGTTGTTATACTAATTAGTTGGTAGATTATTTGTTGCATTTCTTGAACGTTCTCAACTTGACGTATTTCTGTTTCTCTAGGTCTTGACATAGGCACACTCATTGAAGCAAGGAGAGCACAACTTGCGTATAAACTTTCTGATGAGGTAACCCTTTTCTTTCTCAAAGTTCTATTGCTCATTTGCTTTTGCTTCATTTGGTCTTACATCTTCATCAGTACTTGGGGTGCAATGTCACTTATATCCAAATAGCATTATGTCTAAGTATGTATATGTACTCCCGTCGAGAATCTAGAGTCTAGACAACATAAAAGTTATAATTTTCCGTATATGACTGTTGACAATTTGACATCAATCTAAGTATGATAGGAAAAGACAAATATCATCAATCTAAGCATGTTGTGTTGTTAACTTAAGTAACATATCCTAATATTTGAATTTCTGGCAGATTGCTGCTGAGATGTTCAGGGAGCATGCGAAGAAGTTGGTTCAAGAAAACATTTCGTCAGCTTTAGACATCTTGAAGTCCCATACCAAATCAGCGTATGAAACCTACTTCTCTACTGCAAAGCCTGCTGATGGATTTCATCATTTGACAATTTGCATGAAAACCTGAGCTGATGTGCTTACTGCTAAGCTAATGGTTTTAAGAAAAGGGTATAATCATTTTTTGTTAAAGCTGATGTAAGGGGTGTCAACGGATTGAATACAAATCGAATAGTCCGGATACGGATGCCGGATAAAACGGATAATAAAGATATGATTGATACTCTTTGAGTTTCATTGTATTGAATACGAATTGAATGGTCCGTATATGGATACCGGATAAAACAGATAATTCGGATTAGATTGACACCCAGGTTTTTAATTTGTTAGAATTTATGGTGATATATAGTGAAGGAAATACTTTGTAACTAGCAATGAGGAATGATACAGTTTTCTTGTTTAAAACAAGAGGTTATCGATCATGTGTCACCTTTCCCACACATGGGCCTGACACGTTACATCTTGGATTTGCAGGCTTTCTGTATTGTCTTGTATATCATGAGCAATTACATATGTACTCAAACCTTCAGTTAAAACCTTAGCTACATTCCTATACACTATCATGCACTTCATAGAAGTGATTTGGTTATGTTTGATGGATAGATCTGCTTGCACTCGTAGCGAGTATTTAACTACTAATAAGAACAACTGAGAACCATCTTCCAATAAAATGTGAGAAAACCAAGAGGATACGTAAGAAATTACGTGAGCTTTTCTTGACCAATAATTAGCAGATGTATGGATCCCTGTGAAGAAGTGGTCAAATGTTGCTGTACTTACAAATTTGGTGTTTATCATTTCAGAACATGAACAAATTTTACCTCACTTCTAAACCATATGATTACTGATCACAGGAGTAGCCCAACACAGGTTGTTGAAGAAGTGAAGAGCATCCTTGCATTTAATGGTTTGCTTACAATACTAGGCAAGCACCCCCAAGGCGATCGATTTGCTTGTGGGCTTGGACCTATTTCGTTAGGTAAATTGGTAAAGCCTTTTGAAATCATATGTTAATGAGGTTGACCTTCTTTATGATTGGTTCTTGTGCTTGGCTTGCATTAGGTGGAGAGTATGATCATGATAGTAGGGCTGATGATCTAAAGCTGCTCTATAGGGCCTATGCAACAGAAGTACTCTCAGATGGGCGTCTTGACGATGAGAAGGTGATTCCACGTATCTTCCCATTTTGTCTTGTTTACTGATGCTGCTTGTGAAATGACAAGTTGAAATAAGACTCCACTAGTTCAGTTGGCTTCTTGTGAAATGGCAAATTCAAATAAATCCCCATTATTACGAAGCATCTTGATTTAAGTAGAACAGTGCAACTTTGCAAGTCTGCAGGGTCTGATATACAGTCTGGATATTTTGTAGACGAAGTTAATCCATTGAATTCTGAACAATGCAGACCAAGTAGTCCAGAACTCCAGATCATGTGGCTTGTACTGCTATTGCTGGTGCTGTTGAAACTGCTGTTTATGTCACTACTTCTGTCTCATATTTCATGTTATTATTATCCTATTCTTAAAATGGGTGTGCAGTTAGGAGATAATATGTTGGAAACTTACGAAACCTAACCTGTTACCTGTTCTTAAGAAATAAGAGCAGAAAAACCATGCATCATAGCCAACTCTGTTGACCCTTAAAAAAAACCGAGCAGTTGATAGATTGATGTAAGCTGAAAATCTGGTCTCAAAAGGACCAAAGCGATTATCATTTGGGAAACTTTAATAAATTATGCTTATTGCGAAATGACAATTGTGAATTTTCCAAGCATTAATTCAGTGGCTTGAGTCTACATGGACACTATTTGATTCGGATCTGATCTAATTTCATTTGTTGAAAATTGCTGGTCAAAGTATCTAGGGTTTGTGTTGAAAAACACTCGAGTTGGAAATAACATCGGTGTGTGACTGGCATGTGGCCCAGGCCTAATTGTCAACCTCACTTGCGGTTATATTTTACAATTGTGCATCTTTGCCATGGTACCGAGCAAATTTCTGAGTATCTATATGGGAACACTCATGGACCGAAATTGCTTGAGCATACACAACTTTGCAAGTGTATCCTAGCTGTTTAATGTCTTTGTTTCTTCAAAATAATAGATCATCTTATATTTTGGCGCATGCCTTATGACAACTGAATCTAGCAATATGTTTTATAGGGTAGCATCTTAACAGAAACTTTTCTGTGATTAAAAAAATGCAGATTGTTCCTTTGAATGAACTGAGGAATATATTTGGACTGGGAAAGCGTGAAGCAGAAGCAATCATATCAGATGCCAAATCTCAAGTATACAGTGAGAGCATGCAGAAATAAAGGGTTACATAGTTAAACGGCAGAATTTTGATAATTTCACTACACAACCTACATGGCATATGGCGATAAGACTTGAATCCTAGTATAACACATATATCTTTACTCCTTTAAAAAATCCGCTTGGTGACCAAGTGGATCTTATTATGTGGATGGAACTCTGTACATATATATATATGCATAGGCATTGGAATATCTTCTACGAAGGATGGGATCATCTACGCATGCGTATGCATGTCACTTGTGGTATGATTCGACTTGCTTATAGGATGAAGTTTTTTATGCAATTTCCAAATTTAAGGTTAATTAGTTGTGCTCGATAGATTTCATACGGTTGCTTTAGTACGTTGAATTAGTGAAAAATTCGAGTCTCACGGCAGCCAACTCTTGGATGCAGGTAAATATTCGGTTTTGAGAGTTTAGAAATTACTGTATCAATTATTTAAGGTTTGCTGTAACACTTGGGTATTTGGTTAGTTTACCCAGATAACTGAGTATCAAATTGGTTGGACTGCCAACAAGTTAAGTAGTTTAATTGAGAGATGAATATGGGACCCAGCTTGCAAGTCTCAACAATCATCTTTTTTTAAGGTATGTCAACAACCATCTTATTTCAAAAGAAGTGTCTGCTATCATGTGTAACTGGCTCTCCTGAAGAAATCATGTATAACTGGCAGATGAAGGATAGATAAACAAAGGGACAAACAGTTTCACAATTCATTATAAGGTATCATCTGCGAATGCACATTGTGTGTAGTTACAAGCTTTTGTGAAAAACACAAGTCACGCAGAAAGAAAGAGCTCAACTACGTCACTGAAATGGACTACTTATACTCTGAAAACAAAAGTGAGGCGACTAAAACACTACCGAGTCAAGCAAATTCGACGCCGGAAGTGTCCGACCTCGAGATTTAAATCCGCGGATCGTAATTCCAAACCACACAAAGCAAATCCGAAATACAAAACCACTCATCCATCAGTTCCCCGATGCCCAACAAGACAAAATTCAACCGGTATCACCTATATCGATCGTTGAAACACCGGAAATAAATTGTGAAATATATATTCGGTGCCCTTACGATAAGACTCACATAGAGGTGGATAAATGGGTCGGGCTAATCGTGCTGACTCGAAGAATGATACTGTTGACCCGATCTAGGACTAAATAGATTGTGTCAGTCTAGCCCGATGCAACATGCCGTGTTTGGGTTGCAACCTTTGTCCAGTGGGCCGACCTGGCTCAACACGCACAATATTGGGCCGTGCTAGACACGGCCTAGGCACAGGTGAGCGTAGGACAACCTGTTAGGCTCGATGGTCTGGGAGCCCAGCCGAGAGGCGGATGGGGCTGGTGGGTGGCGGAGGAGCCAAGGAGGTGGACAGTGAAGGAAGTGGGGGTGGATCGGTCAGAGGAGGTGGGGTGTGAGCGTTGAGCGATGCAGTGGAGGCGGTTGAAGTGGAGGGTTGGTGGAGTGGTACGGCGGCGGAGGTGGTGGGAGGGGTGGTAGCTGGGAGGGTAACACGAAGCGACTGACGACGGTAGATTCAACGGAGGGGAATGCAAATCGATCGGCAGAGGGGAACACGAAGCAACCGACGACGGCCGAGGGAGAGCGTGGACAATGGGATTCCGTGGCGGCGACGATGGAGAAAAGGAGAGAGAGTAGAGCGAGACCGTGGGAGAGATGGAGAGAGTAAGCCAGTATGGCACTGAGGCTGTGAGGGAGTGCCATGTGGGCGGTGCGGTCTTGCCATTCTTGATCCGTTGTACTACATAGGTGCAAGCCAGCACGATATTATTATTAGATGGTGCTTGGATCCAAGGCTGAGTCCGTGAACCAGTATAATATGGCCCATTTAGTTAGTTAACCGGCCAACCAAGCCGTGGCCCATTTGCCGCGTCCGGGGCCCCATTTGGTCGGGCCTAACCTCGCCCAACCCTTGCCCAGGCGTCGCCTCGCCCCCTGTCCCCCACCAACCCCATCCCCGCAGCGCTATCCACACTCTCCGATCCCGGCCTTGCCCCTCTTCTTCCGCCTCCTCCACCTCCTCCACCACCCTCCGACGCCGCCACCGACACCGAGGAGAAGCCCCCCGCGCCGCGCCGCGCCACGCCACGCCTCGCCCATCCGCGGCCACCGAAGGATCCCTGAGAGCGCGAGCATGGAGCTCTCCCACCTCTCCGCAAAGTCCTCGCCCCGCGCCCCAGCCTCCCCGCTCCTCTTCTCCCCGCTTAAACCCTTCTCGCTCCTCCGCTTCCCCCCGCGGAACCCTAGCGCCTCCGCCCGCCTCCACGGCCAGCGGTTGCGCCGCGCGGCGGCGTCAGGCGAGGGCGAGACCGCGTCGGCCCCGTCACGAGGGGAGGAGGTGTTCGGCGGCCGGAGGGAGCTCACGGGCGTGCAGCCGCTGGTGGAGGCACTGCCGCCTGCGGCGCGGACGGCGGCGGAGCTCGCGATCGCCGCGGCCGCCGTGGCGGCGGGGTACGGCCTCGGGCTACGCGTCGGCGGCGGCTCGCGGGCCGCGGCAGTCGCGGGCGCGGCCGTGCTGGGCGCGGCCAGCGTCGCGGGGGCAGCCGCCGTGAACTCCGTCGTGCCGGAGGTCGCCGCCGTGGGGCTGCACAACTACGTCGCCGGGTGCGACGACCCCACCAAGCTGGAGAGCGGCGAGGTGGAGGCCATCGCGAGCAAGTGAGTTTGGATTACCCGTGTGTAGTTGCTACATTGGATTTATTCTCGAATCTTTTATAGCAGCTGTTCGAGTATCTCAACCTTTTGCTGTGGTATGCATTTTCTCTTCCAATTTAGGCTCACGCTGTTTGATTTTTAGTTATGTACTTTTGAAAATCTCATCTATTGTTGGAATGCTAGCAAAATTTGGTGTAGCATGTTTCCGTAAAAGAAACAATATATACGGAGATTATTGTTTATCATGTAAGAAAACTAAAATTTTATTTTGATAATGTGCTTTATAAAATCATACCTGTTGAAATTTGCATTGAAATATTGAAGGCATGTCTCCTTCTCCATTATCTTATCCTTTTATTTTGTTTTAGATATGGAGTTAGTACACAAGATGCAGCCTTCAAAGCAGAGCTATGTGATTTGTATGGCAGGTGAGCCTCTTGATGCCCCTGATAGTGTTTAGATGTTTTCCATGCTTTTGAACATGCTTATGCACAAAACGACCAGATAAATATTGGCGTCTAAGCCCAATGGTAATTGTATATGGCCTAGTTCTATTGTGTTCTAGGTGCTGAATTGTGGTTTGAGTGCCCCTTAGCTCTTAGGTATATTTTTTTCTTCCCCTAACTGTCTCTTAGCAATCACCCTCTCCGATCACAACAAAAAGATGTTATTTTTGACGTTTCATAGTCATATGCAATTCTGAGCTTTTGACCATTAATTATTTAGTATAATATATGTGTAAAATGTCTAAAACTAATATTATGAAAGTATTTTGATGACATGTTTACTCATATCATTTGCATATGGCCAATATATTAATCTAGACATTTCGAGAGATACTGTCGGTCCAAGTGAGCAAGATTTAACAGCACATTTCTCATAGTGACACTTTTTTGTGGCCAGAGTTAGTAGCTTTTATGGCATTCAGTTGAATCAGTTCTTGAATCTACCACCATCTTTTGACCAGCACTTGTAAATTCCCATGGATGTTGAACGCTGCCAGCCTGCCATCTGTAGAAAATTGACACTATTCTTAATTGACATATGTCATTTTTGTTGTCAAATACTCACTGCCTACAGTAGATTTTATGTTTTCCATGAAATGGGATTTTTTTTGAACTTGCAATGAACTGTACAATCTCTCTTTATACTTTCTTACCATGCCAGTTAATGTGTGTAGAGGATATTTGTTGAAATTGCTTTTTTATGGTTTGTTAAATTAGTTTGATAATTTCACCAAATTGTTCTTTTCTGCAAGCAGCGTAGGGGGCAGTAGTGCATGGTTGAGATATAAGTAATTGTTTTGCTTGATTAAATTGCTAATTATCTGTGAGATGACTTGGTCTGTAACTTTTAATGTGCCGAATGAGTATCGGATGCAGTGGCGAAGCTAGAATGATAACGGAGGGTGGGCTCAAAGCGCTAAGCTAAATTGACATAATGTAGTCTTGTAATGTTGTGCAATCCAAATTCATAATGAATAGAAGAGTAGGAAAGCCAAAAAAGAAAAAAATGAAAGAGAAATACATCTTTGATGGAAGTAGATGATTCGTTATGTCCACGAAAAGTTTTACCTTGCACTATAAGATATCTTGCACAATCTAACGACACGATCAAACGATTTTTGTATGCAATTTCGGCCTTCTTAGTGTAAGTATTTATTTTACTAGACACACTTGACCGTTGATTCTTGATATCATCACACTCACCCTTGCAATGTTGTGGAAACTATTTAGACCACCAACATGTTTATTAAAAGCATGTATAGCCATTTTCCAACGAGAGAACTCAATTTTTGTAAATACATCATTCCCAAATGTGTTGGTTTATGACGGCTTCTTGGAAAGAAAACAATAGAAACAGAAAGCGGTATCCTTTTCTACACTATATTTCAACCAATTGAACCTACTAAACCATAATTCTTGAAAGGATCTACAAACTTTACTATCCAATGTCTTTGGAAAGGCATATCCAATTGCTCGAGTTGGACCATTCAACAAATATGTCTTCCTCACTTGATCTCTAATTCCATTGGCATAATCTTCAATTGGTATTCAATGCGCCGGATCGGCAACAATTTCAGTAGGGTTAAATTCTAGTCGAAGTCTCTTTGGTTGAGTTGTGCTCTCATCGGTTGGAGAAGTACTATTTAAATTGCTTGTGAAATAGTTACGTAGAGTTCGTTTCACCATTATTGCAAATCTACAAATAAATTGTAAAATACATCACTACGACACTACACAAAATACAACTAGAATATTAGATATTCTAGATTTTAATGTCTAATTGTCTATGCAAATATACAATACAACTATACAAACATACAACATCAACGAGAATAGTTAAATAAACAATACAAATCATCTAACTATATATAAATACCACGAGGTCCAGCTATCGGTCGATCGGTCACTCACTCGGTCCTCGCCCCTCGGTCTTGGTCGGGTCGTCTACTTGTCTCGTCTCCTCCGTCCTCCGCCTCTCGTCTCCCCACCTCTCGTCTCCTCCGTCAGTCTATCCTCCCCACCTCTCATCTCCTCCGTCCTCCACGCGACGGCCTCACGTCCTCACTAGTGAATACATTATTCGTATCCTATTGAATATGGTAGCCGAATATTACGGATAATTCGTATCCATTTTCCACCCCCAGCCGACGCCACCTTGGTGGGTGGTGGCTAGGCTCGAATTCCACCTCCAGTCTAGATGCAGCCCACAGCCTTGGCCCGCATCCCCATGCCACATAGTTCTCCTCCCCGGTGGGTGGTGGCCCAGCTCCCCTCTTTCTTTGTCGCCTCGAGCCCTCGACGCAGACGTTCGTCACCTCCTCTAGTCCTCCCCGCGCAGATCCCTCGGTGGCACGGCTTGCCGCGTGCCTGTTCAAGGCCTTAAGGTTCGTCGGTTCATTCTGGATCTCGTATTTCAAAGAGGCAACTTTGAGTCTTTGACTACTAATTTTTATCACAATATTTCGATCTGGATCTGGTAACCTGGTGTCGATGGGGTGGCTTGGATTTGGAATTTTGGATGTGATGTGTGGATTTAGTTGGGCCTTTTTTTTACCGGTGGCTTGGTCGTGCCATTGTGGGCCACCATCTTTATCTCTTCATCCTAGTGGGCGGTTGGATGGCATAATTGGCATTCACCATTCAGTGGTGGCCCTTAGCCCCTTACTAATCTAGTAGCAAGCTCCTTGTATTGCCCAATGCTTTAACACAATTGTTTCTCTTTCTGTTTACAGTATATATTTTCCTTTTAGAAGTAAATATTACAAAAAATGTCACGTATTTATAATTCGGATTACATTATTTTGGTCTTGTGATAATGACATTTAAGCCTCCCTTTACTGTTTACCAGATCATATATGATATATTTTCCTTCTAGAAGTAAATATTTTTTTTAAAAAAAACACTTATTTGTATTCACATCTTAGCATTTTGGTCATGTGTTATTTAGGTTTCAAGTGACTTTGCGCTCCTGAATATCAGTGATTCACTCATCCTTTCTCCTATCCATTCTTTTTACAGGTTTGTTTACTCAGTACTTCCTCCAGGAGATGAAGAGCTCAAAGGTAATGAGGTTGAGGCTATTATAAAATTTAAAAAATCTCTTGGACTTGATGATGTAGATGCTGCAAATATGCACATGGAGGTATTGTCTCATGACCCAAGCCCTTTTATGTCTCACTATCTGTCTCAGATGTTCTTATTTCTTTAGTCACCATTTTCACATTTCCTCTGTTCTCCCCCATGTCCTTATGCCTTGCACTTTGCTCATTATAATAGATTGGTAGACGCATATACAGAGAGAGGCTGGAAACAAGGGATCGTGATGCAGCCATGGAACAAAGGCGGGTAAGTGTTTGTGCTTGGAAGTACATAAATGGATACTTAAAGCTTTCTATTTACCCTGATTATAACCATGGAAAATATTTCATAGGCATTTCAAAAGCTAATATATGTGTCAAATCTTGTCTTTGGAGATGCATCAGTATTCCTACTTCCATGGAAACGACATTTTGGGGTCACTGATTCTCAGGTACTTTTTTTATAAAATAATTGTAATTCATTTGCCACTGTGGTAGCATGTCTCAGTTTTATGATTTCATCTCATGGAGAAAGCCAAGTGCTACTTCCATTATGGTATTTTGATTATTTGTGCTGAACTTTGAAGGCTAATTGCTAGATTGCACCCATTTTCTGACATTATTGTCACTGCGATTATGAAAACCTCCTAAGTGTGTTGAACATGGCTGTTGATGATGCAATGGGTGGGTTAGAGGGTTTGGCCGGAATCCTAAACGTTGGAATCCTAAACTCTCAATGCCACTAGTTAAGGTTACATGTATTAGCCAATAAAATACTCCCATCGGTGCAAAATGCAACTTAGGGCTCTAAGTTTTATCATTGCAAAATTATTTGCAAATAAAATATAAAATTGCAATACTATGGAAGTATTTTTTCGACAATATGCCTATATCATTTTCTCGTGGCCAGGCCAGTTTTAATATCTACAAATATATTAAGAGTGTGAATTTGGTGCCCCTACAGCCGTCGAATCCCCATGTTTCAGACTGGAGGTAGTAGTTGAAAGGGAAGAGGTTTTCTGTTGATAAGGATGAGGATACAGATTGCGCATTGCATATCTCAGACGCTTCTCATATTTCAGAGCTGGTCTTTTGAACTGCTTGTTCATTCCTTATTAGTTTGGTGCATAGCTTCTGTGTTTCTATATGTCTTGTTTGACTTTATGGTTGTTTTGTTACGTTGTCCTGTTTTTTTTTTTGGGCAGATCGACATTGCTATGCGGGAAAATGCCAAGAGTTTATACTCGTTACAGCTAAAGTCTATTGGGAGAGGTAGTGCTGAAACACATATTTTTGTCTTTTGTAGGCATGGGTTCCATTCTTAAGTCATGTGCTTGCAAGGTCTGGTGTTATCAAGTAGATTAGACTTAGAGCAGTGCAGGTAGCAATGGTATCTTATGTTTTTATACTAACTAGTTGGTAGATTATTTGTTGCATTTCTTGAACGTTCTCAACTTGACATATTTCTGTTTCTCTAGGTCTTGACATAGGCACACTCATTGAAGCAAGGAGAGCACAACTTGCCTATAAACTTTCTGATGAGGTAACACTTTTCTTTCTCAAAGTTCTATTGCTCATTTGCTTTTGCTTCATTTGGTCTTACATCTTCATCAGTACTTGGGGTGCAATGTCACTTATATCCAAATAGCATTATGTCTAAGTATGTACACGGTACGCCCGTCAATCTAGACTCTAGACAACATAGAAGGTTTCCAATTTTCCATATATATGTTGTTTACAGTTTGACATTCAGTCTAGTATGATAGGAGCAGACAAATGGCATCAACCTAAGAATATTGTGTTGTTAAGTAGCATATCCTAATATTTAATTTTCTTGCAGATTGCTGCTGAGATGTTCAGGGAGCATGTGAAGAAGTTGGTTCAAGAAAAAATTTCATCAGCTTTAGACATCTTGAAGTCACGTACCAAAGCAGTGTATGAAACCTACTTCTCTACTGCAAAGCCTGCTGACAAATTTCATCATTTGACAATTTACATGAAAACCTGAGCTGATGTGCTAACTGCTAGGCTAATGGTTTTTATTTTTGTTAAAGTTGATACATAGGTTTTTTAATCTGTTAGAATTTCTAATGATATATAATGAAGGAAATACTTTGTAACTGGCAATGAGGAACAATATTTTCCCTGTTTAAAACAGGAGGTTATCCATCATGTGTCTCCTTTCCCACACATGGGCCAGTCATAAGTCATGTTACATCTTGGATTTGCAGGCTTTCAGTATTGTCTTGCATATCATGAGCAATTACATACGTACTCAAACCTCCAGTTAAAATCTTAGGCACATTCATATACAGTATCGTGCACTTGATATAATCGATTTGATTATATTTGATGGATTCATCTGCTTTCACTGGTAGAGAGTATTTACTACTAATAAGAACAACTGAGCCGTCTTCCTTCCAAGGAAATGTGAGAAAACGAAATTACACGAGCTTTTCTTGACCAATAACTAGAAGATATGTGAATCCCTATGGAGAAGCGGTCAACCCATCTGAATGTTGCTGTCCTTATAAATTTGGAGTTTATCAATCCAGAACATGAACAAATTTTTCCTCACTACTAAACCATATGATTACTGATTACAGGAATAGCCCAAGACAGGTTGTTGAAGAAGTGAAAAGCATCCTTGCATTTGATAGTTCGCTTACAATACTAAGCAAGCACCCTCAAGGCGATCGATTTGTTCGTGGGCTTGGACCTATTTCTTTAGGTAAAATGGTAAATCTTTTTGAAATAATATGTTAACGAGGTGGACCTTCTTTAAGATTGGTTGTTCTTCTTGGCTTTGCATAGGTGGAGAGTATGATCATGATAGGAGGCCTGATGATCTAAAGCTGCTCTATAGGGCCTATGCAACAGAAATACTTTCAGATGGACGTCTTGACGATGAGAAGGTGATTCCACATATCTTCCCATTTTGTCTAGTTTACTGATGCTGCTTGTGAAATGACAAGTTGAAATAAGGCCCCACTTATTCAGTTGGCTTCTTGTGAAATGGCAAATTCAAATATATCCCCATTATTGCGAAGCATCTTAATTTAAGTAGAACAGTGCAACTTTGCAAGGTCTGGAAAATACAGTCTGGATTTTATGTGGACGAAGTTAACCCATTGAATCCTGATTCCTTAACAATGCAGACCAGGCAGTCCAGATCATGTGGCTTGTACTGCTATTGATGGTGCCGTTTAAACTTCTATTTATGTCTCCACTTCTGTTTTGTATTTCATCTTAAATTTTTATCATTCTTAAAATGGGTGTGCAGTTAGGAGATAATATGTTAGATACTGAACTTACCAAACCGGACTTGTTACCTGTTAAGAAGCATGAGCAGAAAAACCATGCATCATAGCCAACTCTGTTGACCCTTAAACAGAGCAGTTGATGGGTTAATATAAGCTGAGATAATCTGATCTTGATAGGACCAAAGTGTCATTTGGGAGACTAATAAATTATGCTTATTGTTGCAAAATGGTAATAGTGAATTTCTAAGCTAAGTTCAGTGGTTTGAGTCTACATTGACACTAATTGATTCGGATAAGATCTAATTTCATTTGTTGAAAATTGCCGGTCTAAGTATCTAGGGTTCCGTATTGAAAAATACTCGAGTGGGAAAATAACATTGCTGTGTGACTGACATGTGGCCCCAGGCCCCACTTGTCAGATACACTTGCGATGCTATTTTCCAATTGCATCTTTGTGATGGTACGGAGCAAATTTCTCAAGTATCCAAATGGGAGTGTTCATGGTAGACTGATTTGCTTTACCCAGTTGATTGTGCAATAACAAGTACTTTCAAACCCTTTTTTATCATTGTCCTGTAAATGTTGCAGTCAATTAGGACCAAAATTGCTTGATATACACAGCATAGCAAGTCTATCCTAGCTGTTTAACGATTTTGTTTCTTCAAAGTAATAGATCATCCTTTTTTTTTGGTGCATGCCTTATGACAAGCGAATCTAGCAATGTGTTTTATAGGATAGCATCTTAACAGAAACCTTTCTGTGATTTTAAAAACATGCAGCTTGTTCCTTTGAATCAACTGAGGAATATATTTGGACTGGGGAAGCGTGAAGCAGAAGCAATCATATCAGATGTCAAATCTCAAATATACAGAAAGCGACTTGCCAAATCTTTTAACACTGAGTTGGCTGCGGCACCTAGCAAAGCAGCGTTCCTCCAAAATCTCTGCGAAGAGTTACAATTTGATCCTGAACTTGCGAGCAAGATGCACAAAGGTACCATCTTGACACTTTTTTTCTTATTGCACCAGTGTGCTGACCGCCTGGAAATCATGCGTCAAACAGAGAGCTGGGTTTTGCTTAATGGCTCTATATAGTAGCTTATATCCCTTTGATGTATCAATTCAAGAAATCATTCATTATACACCATCAGCTCTGCGCTGATACTGCTGCAGTGTTATTTTTTGACCGTTTTAGACTATTAGTTGTCAAAGTTATGCCTTAACTCTAGGAACTACATTTGTAGCAAGGCAACTGTCTGCATTTTGGTTCACCTGGGTTGTATTGCTGTTTTATGATCAGGAATGAACTTCCACTAGAAAAAAAATGCAAATATGATTTTACCAAAAGTACTATGTTGTTCATGTTCATAAAAACTAGAGTAATATTATTTGTATAACACTATAACTGTATCCATTACTATCCCAACTAAGCCAATCATTTAATTTACAAGATCACACGCTATAAAAATTAGCTGTTAAACATGCTTTTATTTTAAAGTGTTCTTGCCTGACTACTATACCTTTATGTTGTGAATGCCAATGTGTTTTAATGCTGCTTTGAACTACAGACATTTACAGACAGAAGCTTCAACAGTTCATAGCTGATGGAGAGCTGAGCAAGGAGGAAGTTGAAGCTTTGATGGCATTCCAAGTGCGTCTCTGCATTCCTCAAGAAACAGTCGATGCTGCTCATACTGACATCTGCGGCCAATTGTTCGAAAAGGTGATATGAAGTATTTTATGGTGCCTTTCATTGAAGTACTCTGCATATTTTTAGTTCTTTTCCACATCTGCATTGGTTAGGCAAAGATGATGGCCTGTAGTGTTCTGTGTTAGTGATGTTCTTACATTTGCGACATTGCAGGTTGTCAAGGAAGCAATTGCATCTGTTGATGGATATGACGCTGATAGACGAGAGGCAGTTAGAAAGGCAGCACAGGGTCTAAACTTGAAAAAGGAGGCTGTCATGACCATCTTTAGTAAAGCAGTATGTCCCCTCCCTCCAAATTTATGCTATAGAGTGGCTTATTTTCTTCTCTAAAAACTATTGTACTCTTTTCATTTATCCTTACCGCGAATCCATTTCACTATCTATATTGCCAAATTCAAATGATCAGGTGCGGAAGTTATTCCTGAACTACATTCAGAGAGCAAAAGCAGCTGGGAACCGCATTGAAACTGCAAAAGAGCTGAAAAAGTTAATTTCCTTCAACACAGTTGTTGTAAGTGAGCTTTTAGCTGACATTAAAGGAGAGCCAACCACAACTGCTGAACCTGAAACATCAAGTGCAACCTCAGAACCTGAAACCACTGAATCTGAGGGAGAGGATGATGACTATGAATGGGAATCACTGGAGACATTAAAAAAGACTAGGCCGGATAAAGAGCTGAAAGAAAAGCTGGCCAAGTCAAGCCAGAAAGAGATAACCCTCAAAGACGATCTTCCATTGAGAGACAGAGCTGAGCTGTATGAAACATATTTGATGTTCTGTATCACCGGGGAGACGACTAATGTTTCATTTGGAACAGCAATCTCCACGAAGAAAGACAATTCAGAGTATTTAATGCTAAAGCAATTGGGAGACATACTTGGCTTAACCCGCAAGGAAGCTCAGGACGTTCACATTAAGCTGACAGAAAAGGCATTTGTGCAACAAGCTGAAGTGATTCTAGCTGACGGGAAGTTAACAGAAGCCAAGGCTGACCAGCTTGCAAAGATACAGAAGCAGGTTGGTCTGCCCACCGATTATGCACAGAAAATCATTAAGAATATCACAACAACAAAGTTGTCTTCTGCAATTGAAGCTTCTATAGCTCGAGGACAGATTGGTATACAGCAGGTCCGAGGATTGAAAGAAGCAAATTTTCAGCTGGATAGCTTGATTGCAGAACCACTGCGAGAAAGCATTTACAGAAAGGCTGTTGAGGAGATCTTTTCATCGGGAACAGGTGAATTTGATGAAGAGGAAGTGTATGTAAAGATCCCAGCTGATCTCATCATAAGTGTTGAGAAGGCCAAGACCATTGTTAAGGATATTGCGAAGGTTAGATTGGAGAACGCCCTTGTTCAGGCTGTTGCTTTTCTTCGGCAGAAGAAGAAAGATGATGTGGTACATTCGAATGTCCCTTATCTGCTTATCATTTATTTCTGTTGAAATTTACTTCATTGCTCTAGCAGCTTTATAGAGATTAGAGAGAAACCTCGATATACAGATCTCAAAGTATATTTGTGATGCTGTTGGTAACCTTAAGGCATATTGGAATTAATTTATTCTTGATCACTGGCACATTAGATTGATGAAACAAATTCACTTAGCCAGTTCCAGGAAAATTGTATATAGTGTCAACTAAAATATTGGAAAAGATGGCATTAGGTGTTATGTTAGAAGTATTATGGTAATGTTCACTGAATTGTTGTGAACAGTAAATATCTGCTACTTATCATTTGTTTCTGTTGAAATTTATCTCATTGCTTGCATGTCTGAACAACAATATGTTTCCAATGCAGATCTCGTCACTAAATGACATGCTTGCATGCGACGCCGCCGTGCCTGCTTCAAAGCCCTTGTCATGGCCCACACCGAGAGAGCTGGATGACCTGTACTGCCTTTACATGAAGAGTATTCCGAAGCCTGAGAAGCTTTCAAGATTGCAGTACTTGCTCAACATGAGCAACGAGAAGGCTGCCCAGCTTCGGGATGCCGCATCAGAAGGCACACTGCCAATTGCAGCCGAAGAGGAAGAATTGGCATTCTAAGAGGATGGGAACATAAAACTTTTTTGTTAGGTAGTCAACAGAGTTGAGTTCCTGCCGGACGTGGTGCTGCGGCGCCAACAGCTGTTATTGTAACAGGCATGGTTTTGAGACACCGTATAATCCTGACATGCATAATTATTTGTATAGACAGAATTGACACCAAAATATGGTGACAGTCTCTTCAGCTGCATTCTTTCAGACCAAACACTGTTTCTCCGTGTCCCCTTTCGATCATGTACCGCAGTTGCCACTGCAAGCCCCTGGTCGTAAATACGGTTTGGGTTTTGCTAGCGCCGGGACGTGCAGTGAAAACATATCTATCGTACGGTGTAATAATTTTATGCAACATCTGTAATAATTTTTACATATATATGTAACATTACAAAATATAACTGGCAACATCGAAAAAGCATTTACAAATTCTTATTCTATCAACAGATTCAACAAAATCTTGAGTAATAATAAAGACCTTATACAGTTTAAGGCCTTGATATACTTAAAAGTAGTGTAGAAATCCTAAAATAATTGAATCTATTTTTTAAAATAAGTTACACTGTTGTAATATTCTAAAAATATTAGATGCAACAAGTGTGCAACATTTTTTTTACAGAAACCTCGATGCAACAAACACGAATTCCTCGGTGTAATAAATAAACATTCTACCGCAACAACAATTTAACTTCATGTAAACAAATCAAAATACAGTTGCAAAAAATACCTCTTAGCGAACCCACTTCAATAAAAAAGTTCGTGTGCAACAAATCTACAATCTAACTACAATAAAATTTCTATTGATGCAATATTTATAAAGACACTCTGTAACAAAATAAAACACTTAATTTGTATTCGTATTTTAGAATATTTGAATTTATATGTATATTCATTTTAAAAATATAAATTTATATTCGTATTTGAAATTATTCGATCATATCCGATTCGATTCCATCTCTACCGCATAACGTCTTGGAAGGTGTCGAGGAAGAGCAGGCCCCAGCCGCAGCGTCGGACACACCGCACAGTAGGATGGCACCTGCCAGGCAATTCGCACAAAGTCATGGTCGGAACTTGCATAAAGTCGGTGATATACAAGTGCAAGAGGTGGGCGAATAGCCGGTGGGAGATGAGGCAAGAGATTGTGGGGAAGGAGCTGTGGATTTCGTGAGAGCAATGGAGGAGTGAGAGATTTATATACGGCAGTCGGTGGGAAAATATCAGGTGGTGATGAGAGCAACGGAATGGATGAAGACTGAATAAGCGGTGCTCATTTGGGCTTTTTTTTTTGGCTTATAGCTAAAAAACACTGTAGCTGACTGAAAAAACACTGTAACTGATAGAGACTTATTTAGCATAATTAAATTTAAAAATTAAAAAAATATAAAAAATATATTAGCCTATTACATATAATACAAACAAATACGAAAAAAAAGAACAGGCAAAAAAGCTCAACAAAAAGCCAAAAGTTAAAAGAAAAAGACGAAATTTATGAATAGTGAAAAAATAAGCCGGAAGCTAAAAGCTGAAGCCAAAACGATCACATATATTTTTTATTCGGGACGTCAGGAGCACAGCAATTCCCAAAAACGAAAGTAAACCCCGGCACATGTCAGATCGTTCCAGAGGAGCTGAAACAGCATACAAGACCAGGGAGAAACTTACTGATATAACTAGCAATGCTAAGTGATCTTTTCACCTATCAACAACCAAATGTAAATTTGTATTACAACATCACACCTCTGCAGAAACATCCACTGAATCAACGGTAGCATTTAGGCAAGAACAAAAGGGCAGAAACGGTAGAATGTTGGTCGCAACTTGCAAAGCATTGCCAAGCTGTAGTGCTGTACAATGTGCCTTATCAGCTGAAGGCCACTACGTACAACGCGGTTAAGCTTGCGTTTCATACATTATCAGGCCAAAATTCCCTGAAGAAAGCTATTTCAAATTCCCTCTCTTGTAATCGCTTCTCCTCTTCGTGCATCTTCCGTATCCTCTTCGCAGCCAGCTTTGCCCTCTTCTTTGGTGGCACATCCTGCTGGCAATGGCAACATGTTTGACACACTAGTTAGAATCCCTTCAGTGCAAGTGATGACTAAAAGTAGCTAGTTGGAGATGCAGAAATGCAAGGAAGAACACAGAAACTATCTACTCAATCGAACTGACATTCTGCAGACAGAATAATTGATGAGCATCTGATGCAAGGAGCTGTTTATCTGTCTCTTAACACAGGTACCTTTTTCTACACTACACACATAATCGGTACTCAATAATCAATAGTACACTAATGTTGTGAAACTGACGATACTTGTGAGCTACAATATTACAATTCTCAGGATCAAGATTACCAGAATGCTACAGCAAGCAATTTAATGTTGTACGAGAGAATCATGAATGCATTAAAAGAATATCATCCTTTGCTCACCTTGGGCATTTTAGGATCTTTTTCAACGCCATCCTCAACATTTGGCTTTGGCTTTATCTTTGGTTCTTTGGAACCTAAACCACGCTTGTTGTTCTTTACACGAGTCTCTATTGGTTCCAACCTCCCCTGTTCCACAAGCAATTTGGACTACTGAGTGCACAAACAGAAACAATAAAAAAAGCAACTAGGCATATATAAGCCATAATCTCTGGCTTCATCCAAGTGCCGTGTAATCACAATCTGTTACATATATAGGCTGCCAAACAGCCGGTCTTAATTAACACCAATGAATGTGCAAGATAATTGTTCCAGTTAAAACCATACAAACTGTATAGCTAACTTCAGATCCTTCTGTACGTTTGGAGTCAACAGCTAACTTCTGTACTTTTGGAGTCAACAGCTAACTAAGGTAAGGCACTTGGTTACAAAATACAGGTAATTTGCTCTTCTTCTCCTATAGTGATCATGACCCGGAAGCCAAACTTATTTCTGCAGGCCCTTTTATCCTCTTTGTCGATCTACACAATTTGGGACTTTTCAATTTGCAATCCATCTCATGATTTAACCCCTATTGTACCATTAACACTAGAAAAGAAACACAGAATTAAGCCTCGTGCGCAAATCCCATGCCATAACTATACAATTACCCCTAAAATCGACATTTTTTTAGGAAATGGAAAGATGAGGTCTTAAAATGGAGGAGGCGAGTAACATACTTGCTCCTGCGCCCCGAGGCCGGTGCCTTCCTTCCACCCGGACTTCTTCAGCAGCTGCAGCAATCCAAGAACGCACGTTAAAGCAAACCCTAGAAGCAACCAAGAGAAGGGCGGATGTGCAGGAGATGACGGTGCTGACGGACGGACCTGGAAGCCGATGTTGGAGGAGCCGATGGACGCCATCGCCGCCGCTTCTCCTCGACCCCAACTCTCCGGCGCCGGCGCCGCGCTGCCCCCTCTCCCCTGTCTCCCCCTGCTTTTTTCTCTGCTTCCCCCTCCTTTTCCTCTGCGCTTTCTTCCACGAGATTTGAGAACCGGACCAGCTTGGACTCCTGGGCCGAGTCGGTTTAGTGGGTTCACCGAGCCGTACCAAACTCGGACTCCTCGACCCGTCCTCCAAGCACAAAACTCGATCCTAGCCGCACGCCGTCGATCGGACGGTGTCGTAGCGCCCGCTCGCGCGAGTCGCTTCCCTACACTACACGGCCCTCGGCACATCGTACAGCGGCGGCGCCGGCGAGTGAGCACACCATACATACCTATTTTAGACTATAATTTTCGAATATTAAGGAGTACTTGTTATTTTTACTTTATATATATGTGTATGTGTGTGATATTCATCGTGTTATACGTGCGAGCTAGCTATTGATTACAAAACTAGTTCGGTGTGCACAGGGATTCCGAATGTAAATCCGGCCCCGACATCGCGCCGACGTCCTGTTCGAACTTCGCCCCGGCGGTGGGGTGTTCGGCACCGCGTTCGTCGCGTCGAACGTCACGGCGCATGAGGTGAGGTGCCTTCCGGGCTAAGGACACGCCGTGGAATTTGTCACTTACAACGCTCATATATATATAGTCTGTACGTACGTACGTAGAGATGCCACGTCTCACTCCTTACATGCCTCGTCTCCTCCATGACCACCCCTATATATATATACTGGAAGCTACATAGACGCACACATCAGACGTTAGTCGTCGTCGATCGTATAGTCGTCTTCTTTGGAGAAATGTACCAAGCGCGCGCGTTACTGCGAGCATGCATGGCATCAGCTGGCCACCTGTACAAAGAGAGCTTAACTGCGAGCTATACGTTTATGGCCAACGCCAAGGTAAAAGTATACATACATACATACATACATACATACATACATACATACATACATACATACATACATACATACATACATACATACATACATACATACATACATACATACATACATACATACATACATACGCAGATGCATCGGTAGAAAACCCAGTGCGGCAGTGCCAATGCAGCTAGCTTTGCCCGTCTCGTGGACACTCGGTTTGGAACCAGCTGGAACTCGGCCGGCCGCAGCCACGAGCTCCGGCGGTCGGGGGCACAATCATATGATTCATATCGCAGGGAAGCATGCAGCGTACGTGCACCACGCGTGCGCCGGTGCAAGGTTTGCAGCTCAGGCTCCTCCTCCTTCGCCACCTCCTGTACCAGTTGAGGAGCCACCTGAGCCCGAGGACTACACAGATCACAGGGGCAAAACCCTGAAGAAGGTAAGAAAAGTGGCACTTGAGAGATGGTTTCCGCTCCAGCGTGAGAACACCGGTACTGAGAGAGAATGGATGGTCAGGCAGAGACCTTGCTGGAGTGTACGAGACTCGCCATGGCCTGAGGACTCCACTTCCTTGATAGTTGGTACGATGTTAATCAGGCAACCGGCGGGAGAGATGTTTGTTTATTGTTTGCAGCTACATATCGAGGCTCGGCACCTTGCTGCTTGACAGAGAATTCATCTGGCGAGATGATTTGATATTTCAGTTTTATGCTACTTTGTGGATTGCGCCAGATCGTTCCTACATTACCCTCATGCTTGGCGCTGAGCGGAGAGCCTTGACTAGAGAGATGATGGCAGAGTTTCTTGGTGTTCCTGCAAACGGTGCTCGCATTCCACCTCCTAGAGACAGTTCACCTGTACCAGGACATTGAGGCAGAGGATTTCAAGACAAAGGATCAACGTGTTCTCAGTTTGCTAGCTCTAGTGGTCTACTGTGTCACTCGCTAGACCCCTAGGAAGGGTGGCCGCGATGAGCTCGCTACAGAGATTATTTGGTTGCTACACTTGATACTCAACAGGGACTCAAATCGATGTCATTGATCTTATGATTGGTGAGATTGAGGGTACTATTTATACTACCATGAAGAGGATCTTGCCATACGCTCCATTCTTGACCAGAATGTCCATAGCTAAGGATTGGCTCACAGGGGATCAGTAGGGCTTCAGCAGACGACAAGCATGTGAGAGCACGAGCATACCATTAGTCCAGAGAAGATGATTTTGGCGCCCATGTAATTTTATATAGATGTGAATAATCTGAGTTGAAACGTACCATTGAGATGTATCATCTCAATAGAGAATGTTGAATTGGATAAGTTAAGAGGCAGATGATATGGTCCTAGACGTATCATCAAAGCCTGTCATTGCTTTAGAGAAAAAGAGTTGAGACATATCATCCGGGTCAAGGTGTATCATTGATTCATACCATTCCTTCAGAGGCACTCCACGGCAAGGTTATACAGAGGTGGATGATATGACCTAGGGCAGATGATATGGCCCAAAGCATATAATTCGGGTCCATGTAACGGCTATTTTTCCAACTATTGCAGTTGAGGAAAATTAAACTAAGGCAGATGAACTGGGTAGAGGTATAGGTCTGTAGGAACTTTTCAAAATTGCATCTACCGGCTAGTTTTTGAATTAGGAGACTACATAAGTGAATCATGGGTGTTCATGTTAGCTCCCCCGAGACTCTAAATTAGTGGTTTGCATATTGGGGAGTTCAAGGGCACTCATGAGCATAAAATTGAGATCTTGAGAGTGTGAGAGAGTAGATTAAGGCTAGTTGCGTGCATCACTCCTAGTTGCTTAACTTTGCTGGGTTCAAGTGACCTCTTTAGGCATATTAATATTTGGAATTCGGTAATTCCTTGATGGTTTGTATACGTACTCTTGGTTACCTTCCAAGGAGAAGTTTGTGAAAGGCACCGGTGAAGTTATAAAGGTTTGGAGACCACCTATCCAGAGCGGAGAAGTACCATCGCTTGTGGAACGCTTGAATCTTTGCGCGAGTTCAAGTATGAGTTAGACTCTTGCGAGAGTGCTGCAATGAGAAGTAGAAGAGATCACCGAATCTTCGAGACCTCGGTAAAAAATAGTTATCTCTTGTTCCTTTTACATTTCCACATTTATTTCTTGCTCTTTTAATTCCTAGTATACTAAGACTTGTGTAGGATTGAAACTTAGATTGCAAATGTTTAGTAGCATGTTTAAGAGTTGATTGAGCAGACTAGCAAACCATAAACACTTAGGTTGAGAATAGTTTTTAGGTTGCTCTTAATTTGTCAAATTTGGTCCAGTTCAAAAAGATACCCAGCTCATCCCTCCCCTCTTGGGCATCCAATCCATTTCATGCCAGCCTCCTCCTCTCCAACGTTTGCGCTACCCACCTCCTCTCCCCCAAACCACCCTTCTTTTCTGTCTCCAGTGGCTACCGCTGCCGAATGCACTATCGCCGCATCCTAACTTCTTTCTTTCTTTCACCCCCGCTGCCTTCTGCCGCCCACCGCCACCCACCGTTGGTCCTCCACTACCCCGACCTCCCTCTAGTTCAGAGGCTCCAGTGAACCCTAAACCCTAACCGGTGAACCCAAACTTTAACCCATATGAGGTGTCGGCGGTAGACAACGGCGATGGAAAGAAGAAGGATGAGCTCGTACAAATCTCGAAGCAGATCGTAAGGTCAGAAATTCAAATTATATGCACAAAATAATAGTGCGACAGATTTCTACCAATTCTATATTAAAAGTACTGTTTAGACAAGTAGAATCGGCTAAAAAAAAAGACTTTTCCGAGCCCGCGTAACAAAATTGGCTAGCTTCGTGCCGCTTCGGTCTTCCCAGCCGAACCCAAGCAAGAGATTCAGTCGAGATGGGTACGTTGGGCAGGGCATGGGCATGGGCGTCCTAATTCAAGCCCAATTGGAACCTGCACGGACGATCGAGGTTGTGGTTCAAGGGCAAAACTCTGTTGTTCACCATTTTCCCTGACATTATTATCCTCAATTTCTCACCATTATTTCATGCTACTTACCATTACACCAAGGTACACATAGACATAGTACCACCGTTTTATTCCATCACCTCAGGCGATAATATTACAAACTAACTCCATAGTACAGCCAATTCCAATGAGCTAGATCACACGTACAACGTAATGACTCGTAACAATATTACCTCTGCATCAGCCCCCGTACTTGGCCTTGTAGTCCTGCCACAGCTGCTGCACGCTCTTGCCTGAAATCTGCACGAAGTAGTCATCGCTATACCCATCCTTCAGCTTGGCGTTGAGCTCGGCGACGAACCCTGGCTTGAGCGAGTCACAGTAGTCCAGGAACCTCGCCGTCACGGAGTAGCTGTCTTCCCAGCTGTTCCCCTGCCCTGGCTGCACCCAGTTCGCCGCTATGTACCCCGCCTTCAGTCGCACGTAGTCGGCGATCCCCTCGAAGACCCACGAGTGCGCCTGGTAGTCCTGCAAGCCCCACTGCCACACGTGCACCACCTCGTGGTACAGCACCCCAGTCACCTACGTACGACGACAACAGAGACGCGCGTGTTATGAAGAGAGAGAGAGAGAGCACCATGGAAGCTTAGCCAACAGTGTGACCAATGCTGCAGCGTGCAATATTAGTTACCTGGTCCTTGAGGTCGTCGCCGGTGATGCCGTTGACGTAGCGGGCGCTGAGCTCGATGGTGCTGCCGCTGGTGGAGGCGATGCCGTCCGTGTCCCGGACGGCGAGGACGACGGCGTCGACGGGCCTGCGATCGGCGGGGTTCGGCTGGTTGAATATGTTCCATGTGAAGGAGGACGCCTCGGAGAGCACCTGCTTCGCGTAGTCGGCGCCGTACTCCTTGTCGAAGCGCTGGCCGCCGGGGGTGCTCGACGCCTCGTTCGTCACGTCGAAGGTCACGGCGCCGGCCGTCGCGGCCAGGACCAGGAGGAGGGAAGCGGCTGCTGGTACGTGAAGCTTCATCTCGTGTGGCTAAGCTAGCTGTTGCGTGCTTCGGTGAGTGGTGCGGAGGGCTCAATTTATAGGCAGGTCGATCGGGTACGTTTGGATGCTGGAACCGGCAGCACCGGTATGAACGTGTTTGTTGGCATACTAGTCAATTAAGAAGCTTGGCTTCTTTTGCTTTGGACAGGACCAATTAAATTTGCTTGACTTGGACTGTGCCAAACTTCCAGCGTTTGACTCGGACCATAAGCACGCATACTTAGTTTCTAAGTTTTATTTTTCAGTACTGAAGTTACGACAAGTGCTTGCCAGCGGTGCGGGGGCACCAATATAGTTATATATATATATATATATATATATATATATATATATATATATATATATATATATATATATATATATATATATATATATATATATATATATATATATATATATATATATTCTGTAAAGCCCACCAATATAGTACATGTTTGATAAGCAATCTAGTTTTTTTTTTGGTAAGCAGTTTCCATATCAGGTTTACAGGTGTTGCAGAGCAAAGAAAAAGGGTGTGAGAGGAACAACAGGGGGGTTGTGCTAGTGGTGCAGGGCATTTAGGCCAAAATTACATATAAAAAACACCAATTAGTTGATCTAAATGGGCAGATTTATGAGCAAACACTATTATGAAGATCATCAAAGAAGTGTTTTGATACATTAGCATTATGCATACAACTTTGTTGGTGCTTTTTTTGGTTTATTACTCTATTATGTTCATACTTGTTTCCCTAGTAGTGATATGTCATGGAGAAAGTTTGGCAGAGATTGCTTGCTCATACTTTTCTTATGACTGGCATGGAGTAAATTAAGGTTCCCTGTGAAGCAATTCATGTAGATCTAAAGAGATGTTCTTTGTTTATAGGAGTGGGAAGGAGAAAGGGAGCAGGGAGGAGCGTGAGTTATTATCTAGGGAGGAGTTTGGTGATGGCGGCGCCATGTAATTGAAGGGTTGCTAGCATGTTTATTGCTTATTGTGTAAGTGGGCCTTGGGGGAGGAGGGCGCATGCGCGCATCGGACTGTAAGGAGCGATACATCAGGTTGACGTGAAGAACGCCTTTCTTCACGGAACTCTTGCAGAAACAGTCTACTGTGTACAGCCCTCCGGCTTTGCTGATCCTGCCCATCCTGATTATGTCTGTCGGCTCAACAAATCTCTTTATGGACTGAAGCAAGCTCCTCGAGCATGGTATAGTCGCTTTGCCTCCCATCTCCTATCACTTGGTTTTGTGGTGGCCAAGTCCGACACGTCCTTGTTCATCTTTCGCCGTGGTGAGGACACCGTATATTTGCTGGTCTATGTTGATGATATTGTTCTCACAGCTTCCTCGGACACCCTCCTTCAACGGACTATCACAGCATTGCAGCGTGAATTTTCGATGAAGGATCTTGGACCGCTTTATCATTTTCTGGGATTATCTGTGACCAGGCAGTGTGGCTCTCTTCACCTATCTCAACGTCACTACATCCTTGAGATTCTGGACCGGGCTGGAATGTCAGACTGTAAACCCTGCAGCACACCTGTTGATACACACTCCAAGCTCTCCAGTGATGGCGCCCCTGTTGATGATGCGACTCATTATCGTAGTTTGGCTGGTGCACTGCAGTATCTGACCTTCACTCGTCCAGATATTGCATATGCTGTTCAGCAGGTCTGTCTTTTTATGCATGATCCTCGGGAGCCTCATCTTGCTTTGGTGAAGCGCATTCTCCGCTATCTCATCTCCTGGTCGTCCAAGCGGCAACATACTGCCTCTCGATCCAACGCGGAGGCCGAATATCGGACTGTCGCTAATGGCATTGCTGAAGCCAGTTGGTTGCGCCAGCTTCTAGCCGAGTTACATACTCCACTTCGACGCACTACACTGGTCTACTGTGACAACGTTAGTGTAGTATACCTCTCCACCAACCCGGTTCAGCATCAACGTATCAAGCATGTGGAGATTGATCTGCATTTCGTCCGAGAGCGTGTCGCACTTGGCGAGGTTCACGTTCTTCATGTGCCCACCACGACACAGTACGCCGACATCTTCACTAAAGGTCTCCCGACGTCAGTGTTCACTGAGTTTCGGTCCAGTCTTAACGTTCGCCCTGCTACCGTTTCGACTGCGGGGGAGTGTTAGACGTATATATGAGCATGCATGCACATTATATGTATTTGGACTCACGCCTGTGCATGATTGCCGGATGGGCCAGTACCCAACAACAATACGGCAACTATATTTGGCATGGATCAGCGCATATCTCGCACATATGGCAACTACCAGGATTGTTTCCCTCTGTTGTAACATGTACGCTATATATTGTCGTTCCGACCAACAGAAATATCATTGCGTGAATTATCTTCTGCTTTCATGGTATCAGCGACGGTCGCTCTTGTGACCTCCCTCCATTGCTTCCTCATCTAAACTTAACTGCCTACCACTCGTCATCAATGGCCGGCGACCTCACCCCTGAGGAGCTCCAACACCAGCGCTAGACGAAAGCGGAGGCCGAACGCCAACGCCAAGCAGCAGCGGCCTAATTTGCAGTGTAGGCTAGGCATGGCCTAACCCAATTTTATCCTCTCAGCCTATTCAATCTGGATTGACCAGGGTCATGGGGATGGCCAGGGTTTAGATAAAAAAGAAACTTTGCTAGGAGTAGATTTAGCCCAAATGTAGGCCTAACATGAGAACAAATCTCTAAGCATAATCAATGGTCCAAAAAGTGCTCAAGACTTCGGACAAAATTGTGCCTCATCCCTAGCAAACCCCTATTTTTTTAAGAAAGACTACAAAACGGTATAGCGTCAATAGCCCAAATAACGAGATAGACATCCATCGTTAAATTGACTTTGGGCAAGCCATTTGATCACCGTCCTATCTTATCTAGAAACTACCATCACCGGTCACCACACAATCCAAATTTCCCCATTCCTCTCTATCTCTCTTTTTAATCCTTACCCACTCCACCCAATTTGCTGCACACGCCGGTTCATATCCCTACTGAACCCACCTCTAGGCGGCTGAGGGTGGAGGGCATGCCCATGGCCATCGCAGGAAGGTGACGAGGTGTGGCGGGGAGCATGTGCCATGACAGAGCTACGCAAAAGGGTGCGATAATAACAATCATGAGCAGGCTAGGATGTGCCAGTGGGGAGTGCGAACGATGACGATGGCCGTGGGCTAGCTCAACAAAGCACGAGAAAACAAGTGGCCGCGGCATCTCGGTGGGTGCGGGGCTACGTCTGAGTGCCATGGTGCGCTGCCCACCAATGTCCTCGCTATCGATGTGCTTCCCTTAAGTTTTGTATAGATTTTGCTAAATATTTTAAATTTTCAATGAAACTTATTTGATTTGTTGCGAAACATGACCGAATTCTCTCATTTTTTAACCATTGTTGAAACTCTCTCAAATTTGAAATTTATTCTTTGAAACACGGTTGAAACTATTATGAAACATGAAAGTTTCAATTTTTAAACCTTCGAAACTCTTTGAAACTTGATGTTTTTAGTTTTGAAACTCTCTGAAACTTGGAATTTGTTTTCGAAACTCTCCTCAAACTCAGAAAGTTTCTACTTTGAAACTCTTCAAAATTTTAGTAATATCAAGTTTCATGTACGGAACTTTGTGAAACAAAGTTTTAGTTCTGAAACTTGCTTCAGCCTCATGTTTGAAACTCGAGGTTTCAGTTTTTGAAACCTATTATTCATGTGGAAACTCCAAGTTTTAGTTTTTTAAACTTTGTGAAACTTTGTTTTTATCTATGTTTCATCTGGTTTTTTATGAAATTTGTCAAAAACATTGTTGAAATCTTCTAAAACTTCTAAAACCCACTGAAACATTCTTATGAAATCTTCCGAAATTTCTTGAAATGTGCTAAAATATCTGAAGCATTTTGAAACTTCTTAAATTTTTTGAATTGAAACTTGCTAAAACCTATTGAAATTTGCTAAAACTTCTTGGAACTTTTGGATTGCAACTTGATGAAACCTGTTGAAACTTGATGAATTTTTTTGGAACTTTTGGGTTGAAACTTGATGAAACCTATTGAAACTTTGGGTTAAAATTTGACAAAACCGATTGAAATTTACTGAAACTTCTTAAAACTCCTTAGTTAAATCTTATTGAAACTTGAGTTCAAAAATTGAAAACTTGTTGAAACTTTTATAAACATGTGAAACTCACTGAAAGCTAAAATCTTTTTAAATATTTAAATGAAACATCCTGAAACTTGATGAAATATATTGCTACACCGTTGCAACGGTATACTATTCTCTAATCTCCCTTTTTTTTATAGAAAGCGCATCGCATTCTATTCACATCCTTAGTTCCTCATCTATTCAATCGCAAATTACTTGACTTGTACATCCATGGGGTGTAACATTATTTGGAAGCCTTATTCCATCACTGGTGCCATAAGTCTACATTCCCATTCTTTTTAGCTTATGGCTTTCCTCGAACAAATAAACCGATGGCTTCTCCATCAGTATTTCAAAGCAGTTTACTAGGACAAATTTTTTTGCAATGGCTTATTGGAATTTATTTGTTCACACAAGTGCTCACACTAGGACTAAAAACTATAAGCCACAGTCATAAACCACGGCCAAAAAGAACACCTTTTAGTTTAAGTTTACATTACACCAGCAACATCAGCCTCGATACTTTGCCTTGTAGTCCTGCCACATCTACTGCAAATTCTTCCATAGGATCTACACGAAGAAATCATCACTATGCACATCCTTCATGTTGGCGTTCAGCTCGGCCATGAACCCAGGCATAAGCGAGTTGTAGTAGTCCAGGAACCTCACTATCACATCGTACCCCTAGTCCCACTGGTCGACCTGCGCTAGCTGCACCCAGCGCCCCATGTGTACCCGGCCTTCAGCTGCACATAGTGGGTGGTCCCCTCAATGAGCCCACTGTTCATGTTGCCTTGCCCGTCCCACTGCGACACATGTGTCACCTCGTAGTACAGCATGCCGGTCACCTAGTACAGCATGATAAGACCAAAGGCTCATGTAAATAATTGATAACTATGGGCATTGTTATTACGCTTCTGACAACGCATTAGCACTATCACATGACCCCCGCGGTGCCACCATCTCTGGCTTCACCTCTGGTTCCACCTCTGTTCTCCGCCTTCACCCTCAACCGCTGCCCCTGTCTATTGTCTTCTCCAACTCTGGTTCCCCTTGGCCACCGCCCTCGATCGTTGTCGTCAAACCTGTCTACCTTTCTTCTAACATCCCCTTACATCGCCACCCCACCCCACCGACCCACGACTCCTAGTGCATCAAATGACCGCATGACTAGGCGCACTGTAAGACTAGCACACGCCTCGTCGTGCATTAGATTTTGCTAATAACTATTACTAACACCAGCTAGCTTATGGTAACACTATGTGTATATATGGCTAGGAGAGTTGGCTCTACGCATCAATTACCTCGGTTCTGATGTCACAAGAGAGGAAATGGCGACGAAGGAGGCAGTTTCGGCCAGAGGGAAAGATGATGACGACGTCAGTGAGTCTCCACGATTGAAGGCTCAATAGAATGAGGGGAAAGTGAGAAGGGGGATGCGAGGAGGCAAGGGAAGACCTCGGGCTGCTTCTATAGCCAAGCAGCAAGCTCAGGCTTGCATGTGCGAGGCACAACGCAAAAGGTGATAGGGCGACATGGGCATTACAGGCACGACATAGGGATGATGTGGGAGCAGGTGCAGGTAGCGCGAGCAACGAGGCAACGAGATAAGCACGGTGTGCACTCGGCTGGTTGTTGACACAATTGGTCAAGGCGATGCGACAGGTAGAGCATGACGCGGAGAGGGAGAAAAGTATTTGGCTAGCCCAAGTGGATTTTCTGATTTTGTTTTTTGAATTTTTCTTTTTGGTTTGAATTTAGATTTTAGTTTTGGATTAGAAATTGCATTGAAATTTGAATTTTGTTTTGCCAAAATTTTGAATTGAGCTCAAATATCAATCTTAATAAAAAAATTTAAATTTTCTCAAAAATTGGGATGTTATAGTGGAGGCGTCGAAGAGGGCCTGCTTCGTGTAATCAAGGCCGACAGCCTCATTGAACCTCTAGCCGCCAGGGGTGTTGGATTTCGCATTCAACACGTTGAACGTCATGGCATCGGCCATTGCAGCCAGGGCCAATAGGGAAGTGACTGTGGGTACTTGAAGCTTCATTTTGTCTAGTGCAATGCTACGTTACCTGGTGAGAGAGTAGCTACCTATGGGTAGGGGTGGAAACCAATCGAATACGAATTGAATAGTAGCATATTTGTATTCATATTTTGTAAGTGAATATAAATTTGAATATTCTCGAATATGAATACAGATTAAATATTATAACAAATACGAATTTGAATATCTAATCATTTCAGTTGGATCCATATATCCTCATAACTTATGTAGTATGAAGATATTAATAATATTTTATCCTATCACGCTTAATCATTCTAATTCATTTACTTCACCTAAAGAAATACGGTTCACATTGAATTAAAAAAACTTGTCGTATTGTAATAAAATATGTATATTATTTCGGATACAAATAGTTCAGATAAAATAACATTTCGGATGGTAAAAGTTCATACTATATTTGTATCCATATTTTTATGTGAATTTAAATACGAATATAAATAAAAGAGAAATTATTAATTAGATATAAAAATCTATGTTATATTTATATCTTATCAAATATAGTAACCAAATAATTCGTATTCATTTTTCACCTTACCTACCTATGGGTAAGGGTTATATAGCGTGCAGGGTAGGGACAGAAGATGTCATGAAGTATCTCAAAGCTTGATGATGTTTTCGTTTAGTCAAATGGATTGGGTTGAACTTCGTCTAGTTTGGTTGCGTTTCCTGGATTTTTTTTAATGAAAATTCGCCTTATGGTCACGTTTGTCTACATAAAGTCGTGAGGTGGACATGGACGTCTATGGTATCTTATCAATTCTTTTCTTCTGCATCTGCATAAACCTATCTGACCATAAGCATAACAGGTAACATCTGAAAATATTTTTTGCATTACAAGCGTATCTGAAAATCTTTTCGCATTTGTGTGTCAACAAAACTTCAATTATGCATTTTTATAGGCATGATGATGCGTGTTCGAGGGCTGGGCTGAGCTCATTTCGTGTTGGAGACGGCTCAGCGGGCAAGAGCTGCACACTTTTCCACATAAATGAACTCTTTTTCCATGTTTCCACATAAATGAATAAATGAACTCTTTTTCCATGTTTCCGTCAACTTTCCTACAGTACTGGACGTTACACAGCTTACAGAATACTGGTGCTGGTCTTCGGTGATGGGCCATGGTACCAAGCAATTTCCACCAGTACTGCTGCGATTTTCCGTTGGAAAAGTCTCGCTCCGTTTTTGGTTCCGTAATGTACTAATGTGTCCTCGTTCTTGACTTGCTAATCTGCAGGAAATTAAGTTAATCTTGCCTGAGTCAAGTCGTGCAGGACTATGCATCCATCCATCCGTCCATCAGGCGATCGCGTTGAGTCACTTGGGTTGAATAACCAGTGTTACCGAGCCATTTAATAGCCAATCAACACAACTAAAAAATAAAAATAAGTCAAACAATTAGTAATAGCAAAAATAGATGAATAATGGACAAAGATGAGAGAGAGCAACCCAGCGATCTTTATTTATATGATTTGATGTGTATTTACAATAGATAGTTTCTCTTCTATATTTATAGTCTAAAATCAAGAACTACTTGATTTATATGGTTTGATGTGTATTTACAATTGATATGCACCCATATCTCCTACTTGGAGAAGAAAAACTGACGGAGCCACCTGGGCCGGCTGCACCCCCTTGGAGACGTTAGTTCCGTAACACTCGCCCTTGGATGAGGCACGGTGACGCGTTGTGCTGGCGACATCGACGGCGCGACGTCCGGTGTGGCGGCGCAGACCTGCGGTCAACGGCGGCGGTGCTTGCAGGTGCAGCAGCGGCGATGCTCGGCTTCGAGGCTGAGGAGACGGCGAGCGGCCGTAGCAGAGCCAAGGTGGCGGCGCACTTCTCACACAGATCCAGTGCCAGATCGGCTTCCAGTGCTAACTCTCTTTCTCTTTTTTCCCAGATTTAAAACGAGTAGACTACGAATGCATCTGGGGCTCGCACAGCCAATGATCAAACTCTCAATACGGACTATCATAGGAGATATTGATTTGTGCAAACTAAAAATAGAGCAACTAGAGGCAAACGATCTACAGAATTAAACTCGCTACTAAAAGTTCAAATTTGACTACATACCGTGACACGTAGAATAGTCGATGCTAATAACGTGTTGAATAACTAGTGTCACCAAATAATCCAATAGCCAATCAACACAACTAGAAATCTAGAATAACACAAGCAATTAGCAATAGCAAAAACAAATAAACAATGAACAAAGATGTGAGAGAGCAATCCGATGATCTTCTTTATTAATATGACTTGATGTGTGTGTACAATAGATAACTTCTTCCCTATATTCATAGTCTAAAGCTTTTTTGATATACACCCATATCTCCAAACAAGGAACCGGTGGGATCCACCTAGGCAGGCCACACCCCCTTATGGGTGTCAATTTAACAAGTCGATCATGATGTGAGAGTCGGCTAGAGAATTCGTCAATCATACTGCCAAAAACCAGAGAAATTAGAATAGAGAAGGTGACCTACCAATTCCTGAATTTATGTTACAACTAATCGGAATTATCAACGGTAGAGTTCAATAGATCCAATCGGTGTCACAGGACACTGGGTCCAAAATAGGCATGAGTTCATATGTACTATGTGTGCATCCCCAACCCAAAATATGTGCACCCTGGACCAGCTCGCGATTGAGCCTCACAGCCTCGCTCCTTCAGTTTGTCACCCATTGCGCAGCCCAATTGATAGTCGCCCAGAGAGTGTGGCCCAAAGGTAAGAGACCAGTAACTGAGCTAGCCTATTAGGAGACCGGGCCACAAAGCCAGCCCAAACCAACACTCCTTGCCCCACTCGGCCACTCTCTTGGATCGATGCACAATGGAAGTGCCATCTTGCTAGTCGCCTCATTCTTGTTCATCTCGCGCCGCCCATCACCGAGATGCGCGTCACGCCGTGCTCGGCCATCGCCGGAGAAATTGACCAACTCCCTCGCCACTGTGCCATCTTGTCCCACTGCCTCGCCAGCGCCTAATCAAGACATCGAAGGAGGAAGTGGGCTTAGACCCAAACTCAATCACCCGAGTCAAGAAATCGATATATGGTATTTGCTTTGCTCTAAATTTCTTTCAATTCTTTCCATTTATTTCAAACACAAGGACTAAATTTATGAGTAAGGCATTCAATATGATTGTCCGTGGTTGTTTTGTTGGTCAAATTGTGTGTTAGGGTTTCAATGTGGGTTTGGGAAAACTGAATATGACTAGTGTCAATGCATTTTCATAAGTATTCTGGTCACTACTTATTTATCATTGTATATTACCATCGATTATATTAAATTATTGATGCTAAAAATTACTAGAGTATTACTATTAGTACAATGTTACTTGAAAATTATATATATGTTAAGTTGTTACATGTATAATTAGTGGTGAACGTGGATCATTTTTGTTCTAGTCCATCCTTGGAAATTATGACTGTTGCAGTTCTACGATCACTCACAGGACCCATACAACCAGCTTGTAGTTGCGACGACCACTCACTGCAGCCGTATGACCACGTTCAAGAGGCTACAACCACCTCCTAAGTCGTTAGGACCGCTCTGTTGGTTCTCCGACTGCCCCGGCAGTTGTTACGACCACGTTGTGATCTCTCTGATCACTCCTCGCTGCTCTGACCACGTAATATGGCTGTGACTTATGGTTTTTGGCTAAAATTTTTGAATTTTAGCTGTTTGCAACAGATATTACGGAGAGAGATACTCGCTTGCGATTTTAGTTGATACAGATATTGAGTTTTTAACGTGTACTATATATTATTAACTTGTAGATCACGTTTTAAAAAAAATATTCCGTTTGAAAGTTAGACACTATAGTAAAAACTAAAATACGCTTTTAGAAGCTGCTAAAGGGCATGCCCTAAAGCTGTCCCGGCTAACCGCGGATTCCAAGGCTCAGCTTTGGCCCAACCTAAATCCGCTGTCCAAACACGGAGTTGGAACCGGTTTCGGTGCAAATCCAGCCCTCGTCTCCACAAATCCCCCAACCCCGTGGGCCGCGACAGAACCGCGCCCCAAGCGGCGGTAAACTACCGCCCTCACGCTCAACAGCTTCTGAAAACCGGAACTTTTCAGGACGCGCCGACCTGCAACTGCAAGCAGGGGCAAGCGGCGCGTTCCTCTTGCGTCCACCGTCCACGAGAGAGACGCCTCAGGATGGATCGATGCACCGCATGCGAACGGCAAGTGAAGCCGCGCGCTTCGGTGCACGCATGAATTGAAGGAGCTAGCCAGCCGCTAACGTTCGTTCAGTTACACGCAGTGCATGCACGGTAGAGCCGTGTACTATGCAGTATGCACCGCGATCTACCCGTAGCCAGACCCAGCCTGTGCATTGCATGCATAATTGCATACACGACAATACCTGACCACCCGGACAGCGATACCTGACCACCCGGACAGCGAGCTGGTGGTCGCGCTGTCCTCCGGGTGGCTGCGGCTCGAAGGCACGCGCCGGTGCAACAAGATGATCCGCGTCAGCGCGAACGGGCGGTCCGTACGTGCTGGCCAAGGTCGTCGACGAGTGCGACTCGGTGAACGGCTGCGACAAGGAGCGCAACTTCGAGCCGCCGTGCCCCACAACAACGTCGTCGACGGGTCGCCGGCGGCGAGGAGGGCGCTGGGGCTCAACGAGGACATTGGAGAGTTTGTGAGCTGTGCCATGGCGATCATCGACGTCGCATTATTCTACACGTAGAGGAGGTATACACATGGGAAACTGTGCGCTCGCTTATATAAACCATATAGTGTGTGCGATGCTTCTCTTGGTGATGGAGCAGCTGCTAAATAAGCCATTGCTTGGCATTTGTCATTTCCCCCAAAATTATGCATTTGCCATTTTTTTCCCAAAATTATGAGCTTTACTATATTACCCTTTACTTTTCTCCTCAAAATAATGCATGAATATTTTGAATGTTACTAAGTTTGTCATGGCATTGTCATCTTGTGTGAGATCTTGTAGTAATAATATATGCCAAGATGAAAAAACAAAAACCAATTATCCATAAATTCTTCTGGAAAGTAGTCTGACTATTCATATTGGTATTTTTCAACAACTACAAGAGAAACATTAGAATATTGTACACTTGGGATTCAAAGGGCATGAAGCAAATCACACACGCTCCAGTGTGTCAGTTCTATGAAATAGGTCATGGTTGTTGTCTCTTCCTTTTCATCATGCCGCGTGTTGGATTTGGTTGCTATCTTAGATGTACTAGATAGTCACGAAGAAGGTGGTGAGTACACCTAAGACAACAACCAAGTCCAACACGCAGTATGATGAGGAGGAAGAGACAGCAGCCATGGCATATTTCATAGAACCTGACATACTAAAGTATATGATTTGCTTCATGCCCTTTGAAGCACAAATGTACATTATTTTAATGTTCCTCTTGTAGTTATTGAGAAATACCAACATAAGCAGTCTAACTACTTTCCAGAAGAATTTGTGGACAATTGGTTCTTATTTTCTCATTTTTGCATATATTATTGTTACAATATATTATTGAAATGATGTTTTAAAACAACTACTATTCTGATTGACATGGTTTTAAATGTCAAGTGTGATATAGGATCTGACTTTGTCTCTATCACATTTAAATTATGGGATGTGCAAGACTATGTTAGTGTTACTATAGAATATGTTAACATTATTTATCTAAATCAAGAACAAGTTGTGAGTTGTGACTTTATGTTATCTAGTTTACGACTTTACTCCTTCTAATGACAGGGCATGACAATCAACTCAAGTACATTCGATCTTAACGAACTCTTCCACATTCGAGGATGGCTCTCCACCTTCTTGATGATAGAGGTCACTGACCCAAAGGGAAAGTTCAACTCCGGCGACAACAATTAACAGATATTTAAACATTTGATTCAAGTGTAACTCATTCAGTTATAATTTATTTGTGAGATCTATGTAATGATTATTGTGTATTATAAAATCTATAATTATCTGTGATCTGCTTGCTTTTTTCAGAGGGTATGGCTAGCATTTCCTGAGGCTAGCCGAAAAACAGAAAATATTTTAGCTATACAAAGAACCATTACAGACGATTTTTTATATTAGCCATATGTGATAAGCAACAACACGGATGGTTACTTCCCAAAACCGTCTGCGATATCTGGCATATCATAGACGGTTCATTTTAAAAAACATCTGTGTTGTGACGTATCACAGATAATTCTTTTGAAAAACCGTCTGTGTTGTGATTTATTATAGACGGTTTGAAAGCCATCTATGATAACCACATATTATTACAGACACAATAAATTAGATGGTTTACAAACCGTCTCTAATAATAGTTACGAACCGTCTATGATGACTCCATGTGTGGCAGTGACAGAAATTTTCAACAAGACAAGATATTGTAGAGGTACCCTAATAGATACAGCCGTTGGAAGCACGTCCAAAATTTGATCTTTTTGTAGTATTAGTAAGTAGTTACTGAACCGAAAAGAAACATATGCATTTGTGCGCTACACATGTGCAGTGTACCACAGTACCAATTACTCTATGTTGCAGAGTAATTGCTCCACACTGTTATTGGCCATACCAAAGTCATGACCAAGATTCAAAAGAGCTATTACTGCAGATAAAAAGTATTTGGCCCACCTTGCAGGTTAAGCAATCAGGTAAACGATTTGGAACGGCAATCAGAAATCCATTTGAAATGGCACGTTAGTTCATCAAGTTCATCTACTTAATCTGATTATACCAACGGATTGCCGTAGCAAACAACCTACCAATATTCATAGCTAGTACGAAGACGACTATATAAGATGATACACACACAGCTAAGCTATCCCATAACAGGCAAGCAACAAAGCCAAACACACAAGGATTCAGTAAAAGGGAGAGAGAGAGAGAGAGAGAGAATAGTTAGGGTACCTAACATGGCCACCACCAGAGCTCTGGCCACCATGGCAATCTTCCTCTTGGCTGCTTGCTCCGCCTCCCACATTGCATCCTCACTTTGCCCTAGTCTCAGTGTCTACCGCGCCAGCGGCTACCTCCCGGGGAAGTCCGGCAACTGCGAGAAGAGCAACGACCCTGACTGCTACGTCGACGGCAAGATGTACCCGTAGTACCATCGCTCGCCGCCCGTGACATCGAACACCAGAGATGTGCTGGCACTCAACAGCTTTGAGAAGGGCAAGGACGGCGGCGACCCGTCCGAGTGTGACAAGTCTTACCCCAGTGACAAGGAGATGGTCGTTGCCTTGTCCACTGGCTAGTTCAGCAACATGGCACGCTGCGGTCACCGCATCAAGATCACTGCGAACGGCAACTCCGTGTACGCCAAGGTGGTGGATGAGTGCGACTCCGTGCATGGCTGCGACAACAAGCACAACTTCGAGGCGGCCTGTGACAACAAAATTGTCGATGCTTCACCGGCTGTGTGGAACGCCCTGGGGCTTGACCAGAGCATTGGTGAGCAGGACATCACATGGTCTGATGAGTGAAAAGCCAGACTGCATAGCAGGCACACAACAACAGTCAATACAGACATAGCATGTACAGAGTTACAAGATGGTGCATGGACGCACAGTGCTGTAATGTGAATATATGATGCTATTTTACTATTTGAACTAAAATAAATTAGTGCTAGTTCATCTATGTAGGTTCATAGAGCGCAATCAGAAAGGATAAATGATTGCCTCCTCTTTTCAAAATCTTCAAGCAGTCGAAAAGGGTTTCGAAAGCTTATCTCCAATCTTTGGCCAGATTGAACGTACTCAAAAATGTCAATCTAGAAGTAAAGCCTCGCGATCACCTTTGTACGCAGTCAAACGCTTACGCTGCGATAGCAATCACATGAAATCTTCAACACATGACGAACCAGATTGATTCAAGATGTTCTTTATTGTTAGATTTCTATGGATTTACAAAACGCCCTCACAACCACTCCTAAAAATTCAAGCACAAAAAGGCTTCCTCCAAAAACCGTAGATAACACCCTTAGCCTCTACCTATTTTATATGCTAGAACATTAAATCGTGTTCAACTCAAATATGAACACAAAATCTTATCTCTTCCTCAAATCAAGGGGCTCAAAACCTTTCTAAACACTAGTTTTATACAAACTCTTAATCTTCTCAATTATGGACTCCATCCACAGCACGTGACAAAGCCTCCAGAATCACAACTCTCGTATCTTCATCACATTTTATTAACTTCCGTGTTGAAGCCTCGAAGATAGCACCGCCCACAGCTTCTCCACGTGCTCCAGCATTAGCCCGACCACCTCGCATGACATCCTAAACCGTCTGGACCTCGGATCTCCCTATCCTAGTCCCGATCCTCCTCGTCACCAATCATGATCATCTCCACGCTCACATGCATATGCAAAGACCAAAGAAACGTTTTCCCGGCACAAGTTCTCCCAAACTTGACCGTCATCAGCACACACACACACACACACACACATATAACCACAACCTCAACCAACCAATAACACCAACCAAGTCATCCACGATCACAAGTCTCATCACTATTCAGAATTTAGCCTTAGATCACTCAATACGACTGCTAGCTCAACGAGTACTCGAAAACAATACGTACTCAGGAATTACCATCGCTTCACTCAAAACACTCGGGCATAACAAGTATCACTACCGACTAGAAGTAACGAGTATTGACTATCGAGTACTGATCGCTATGATTATGATTACCAACCAATCACTGCCCTTTAGTCCTATCGTTGGCCTAACAAGAGTACTGAAAGTACTCAAAGATAATAATAGTTAAAGCACTCGTACCGACCATAAAGTCTATAAGTACAGACCGTGAAGCCTATGGTAACCGATCATAAAGTCTTCGACTTCTGACCGCAAAG